>CM053783.1:103777252-104377252 GCA_028749045.1 Cupressus sempervirens
GGTAAACCTTTGACCATGCCTTTTGAGAAAAGTTGCTAAAGAGAGTGGAAGTCAAGGTGACCAAATCACTCATGCCATAAGTTTTTTTGTGAAGTAGAGTGAGTTAATAAGGCTTGGGAAGGACTCTTAGACACAAAGTGGGAGAAGGAGTATAACCTCTTGTCATCATTGACTTTCTCCACTACTATCAATGAATCATCTCTAAGACTTCACACCATCACTGAATTGACAAGGAACTCAACCTTATGACTGTAATACCCCAAAATTGGCTCATTTCCATGATACCAATTCTGGTCTATTTCTGATCAATCTTAAGTTCTATGTCACTAGGAAAATTCTTATTCTACTACTCGCTACTTGACTTAATTGTTAGATGCAGAAAACCCTAATCTACATTCATCATGCTTATTATTTAATTCCTATAGTATTTACTCATATTAGTCACATTAAACCTATTGATTAATATTTAATTTAATTATTAAGTACTTATAATTTAATTAAATTATATCCTAAGGCTAATGTATTATGGAATTAAATTTATTTAATTTAATAAATACTATTTCATATAGATTTAGGAACCTTCTACATCTTAGATTTCTTTTGTATCTATTGCTATATTGCTTCACATCTATTTTTGGTGTGCCATCTTTCAATTTCACTCTCGAGGGGGCAGGATGATTACATCATTGAATACCTATTGCTTGGGGCATCTGGTTCCCATCTTATGTCCTTATCACTTGGGGCATCTCATCACTCAGGGCATCTTGCTCCCTTCTATCTGGCATCTTTTCTATCTATCTTATCTTTTCATCAATTGATCAACCTTATAATAGCTCTTCTCAAAGTTCGATGGAAAAGTATTGGGACAATCTAAACCCCAACTCCTGAGGATCAAGCCTCATTCTGGGGATGATTCTATGACTCATGATTGGACCTTGTTATCTTTTTTTTCAATCTTGGGTATCTAGGTGTTCTACCTGGATCCCTGAAGGTTAAACTCCATTCTGGAGATAATCTTCTAAATGCTTTCAATCTCAGGTATCTAAGTTTTCTATCTAGATCCTCGAAGGTTACACTCCATTCTGGGGATAATCTTCTAAATGCTTTCAGTCTTAGGTATCTAGGTGTTCTACCTAGACCCTTGAAGGTTAAGCTCCATTCTAGAGATAATCATATAAATGCTTTCACTCTTAGGTATCTAGGTGTTCTATCTAGATCCTTAAAGGTTAAACTTCATTTTGAAGAAACCTTTTAAATGCTTATCAATTTCAAGTATCTAGATGTTCTGTCTAGATCCTTAAAGATTACACTTCATTCTGAAGATAGTCTTTTAAATGCTACCAATCTTAGGTATCTAGGTGCTCTACTTGGATTCCTTTGGATTAAGCTCTATTCTCGAGATGGTCCTTAAAATCTCATTAATTGGTCTCCGTGTGATCACCTTCGAAACCAATCTCATCTTCGCATCACGCTTTTTTATTTTTCTTTGAATTGAACATGCTACTCGCACATTCATTCAAAGATGGGAAAAATGTAATACCCCAAAATTGGCTCATTTCCATGATACCAATTCTGGTCTATTTCTAACCAATCTTAAAGTCCTATTCCATTAAGCAAATCCTTATTCAGCTACTCGCTACTTGACTTAATTGTCAAATGTAGAAAACCCTAATCTACATTCATCATGCTTATTATTTAATTCCTATAGTATTTACTCATATTAGTCACATTAAACCTATTGATTAATAGTTAACTTAATTACTAAGTATTTATACTTTAATTAAATTAAATTATATCCTAAGGCTAATGTACTATGGAATTAAATTTATTTAATTTAATAAATGTGCCTATTTTAATTAATTAAATGAAATTATTTAATTAAATGGAGAACTTACTTCTAATTAATTAAACAAAGTTATTTAATTAAATGGGAAGCCATTCCTAATTAATTAAATAAACTTATTTAATTAATTAAGAAAAGTGTCTCTAATTAATTAAATAGAATTATTTAATTAAATGAAAATGGTAATTATGAGAGCATATCTCATTATATTAAATTAAATATCTCACCAAAATGTCTCTTCAGTTCAAAAAAGGAAATTCCTAGTTCACTATTGATCAAATTAGAAGTGACCCAGATCACTTGCTTTTACACTAAAGTCTATCTGAGTTGATTGACTCTTACACTCAGATCTGAGTGAGTTAACTGCCTTTAATTTGGGAATCTTCCTTTATGACTGAACTTCACCTTTAATCCTAACCATTGATTGAAATCAATCTCGACCGTTGATTTATTCCAGGAAAGTCTATTTAAGAGACCTTCATCTCTTCATTTTGGAGAGGTTGAATGAGAATTTGCATCGAATTGTTGCTGGATTGTGCATTCATTTGAGCTCATTACTTTCATAAGATATTCATTTTCTAGTTTAATCTCATTTAGCATAATATACATACATTTTAGCATAATCTTCTTTTACATGTTCTTAGATTAAACGTGCATACTCCATTCTAGATTAATCTACATTCTCATATAGATTAGTCCCATTTTATTTTAAATCCTTCATTCATAGAGGGTCTGGTTGCTTAACATCTCAAATCTAAGGATATCTAACAAGTAATTCCCTTTAGATAGAAGGCGATAGGTCGCCTTGCCAGTTGATTTTTGGATGAACAATCTAATGTTCATTCTGGGATGAATTTGCAAATAAGGACCATGTTGAAGTGTGTGTGTTAGCATAGGCCACATTTTCACATATACATTTCTAGTGCCCACCATGGGGTAGAGAAAATCAAAATTTCTGGCCTCTTTCTGCATTTTTTAAATCATTTTTGTGTCTCTGTCTGTACTGTTCTGTACAGATTCGAGAATCTTCACGTGAGACTATTCATTGTCATGCAAGGATCTAGAATCTTTGCACAAAGATTCTTTGTGTATCACACGAGAAAGTGCCTGAGCATGCGAAACTTCATTGGGCATCTGTTTCTTCATGCGAGCTGTATTAGAACTTTGCGCTGGTCAAAAAACTTCTTCGCGCAAACTGTCAAGAATTTTGCATGAGACTTTGTTGATAGAGGCTATTTTTGCATTGATTTTTGTGTTTAATGGTTTTTTTGCTAACTAATCACTATTTCAGGTTTTTTTATGTTTTCTGATTTTTTGGAACAGCATAACAGTTATTTGCGGGACAATTGGAAAAGTGTGATAAAGTTGCTAAAAATAGGTAAAACATCTACTAAGCACGTTGTGAGGATTACCAGGTAATTCTTTTTGACTGATAACACTTCATTTGGACCTAAAATGAACATCTCTTGTGTCAAGCTTGTGTGTGTTTCCTTCCATGTTCTCATTTTACAACACATGCATAATTTGATACTAGGTTGTGATCTCCATTAGTTTTCATCTAGTGGGCTTAGTTACTAGTGATAGATCTAATTAGCTATCTTGGGTTATTGGACTCACTAATCTGTCGGTCCCTCATTTCACCCTATGGTTGCAAGATCAACACCACGTTAAAGGGGAGGGGTCTACAAGAAAGAAGCGCTAAATGCTCTACTAGGCAACCCTTTTGTGCTTTCTAGAACTCACTAGTTTCTGAGTTGTGGACTCGTTTTGGCTTGTGTGAGGGGTTGAATGTTCCACATCTTTGGACTCACCTCACATTAGTTAAAGTGTTAAGCGTACCACCTTGTGCTCTTTGATTTCTTTTTGGAAAGATTTGCTTTCGGGAATTAACATCTGTACACACATAGTAATGAGGCCCCATGAACACTATTCGTGGATCTTGAGAGAGTGGGTTCCTAGTGAAACTCCTCTCTATGAAGGATTCCTTGTAGGTGGGGAGGATACTTTGAGCATCTCGCAGATAGATGAATCTTCAACTTGTTGATTGAGGCATCCTTTCTCTAGAGAGGTTGATAGATCACTGGGAGTTGATATCATAGATCTTTAAGAGATACTCTTAGTTTAGCGTGTCATATTAATCTGTCTTCTTTGATTGGGCTAAAAGTGAAAAGGTGTCAAAACCTTGAATTTGGAAGCTAAGTCCCCTTGTGGTACACTATTGTGAGTTAGTCACCTTTAGAGAGGGTTAACCGTAGTAGACAATCCCTCTAAAGGGAAAACTGTATGGACAGAACCTTGACCAGTAATAGCCATTTTTGACATGGTAGTGACAACCGCTATATAAATGTCCTTGTGGAAGAAATCTCCATGGGTGTGGTTCATTGTGGGTTGTCAGATCTCCCTAGTAGCTCTTGAAGATTAAGTTCTTAAACTGTGTTGAAACCTTGGTGCGCTGGGATTGGAGGTCACCCCTGTGAGTCATAAAAGTTGCAAAGTCAAAACATTACTAAAAACCTTAGAGAGGCCAAACTTTTCACTTTCTAGGAATGTGTGCAATGATTGCAAAATTCTTTGAAAACATACACAATTAGCTCTCTTAGGAATCAGTGCATACTAAGTCACTTGATTTTTCATGTGCAAGGTTGCCTTTACCCTTGCTCATTGTTTTCAGATGTGCTTGATATCACCTACTTGCTATTCTACATGCCTATTTATCTTCTTGCTTACTAAAATGATCAAATTTTCCAAAACAATGAGTTGATTTTGACTATAACTAAAAAATTGCAAACGGAAAACACTATCCAAATGTCTTGCAAGGTCAATCTCGTTGTCTACCCAATTGAACTTGTCTCAAAAATTTACCCAATCTGTCTGAACAGTCCAAAAATCTTGTCAAAATTAGTTGGTGTTGTAAAACTAGTTTGCCTTCTTGTGTGAAATTATTTGGGTCTCACGCGAAATCATCTGGTCCTCGCAAAAAATCATTTTATTCTCACATGAAATTAAACTGCTATCATGAGTCTTCGCACGGCCCTGTAAACTTCTTCACACGAAATTAAACTACTGTCACTAACCTTCGCGTGAGCCAAAAAACTTCTTTGTGCAGTCTGTAAAACTTCTTCACGCAGCGTGTAAAAGTTTCTCACGTGAGATCTTGTGTCAGCATTACCAAATTGGGTCTGTTTTAGCTATTTGTAATCTGCACACTATCCTTTTCTATGTTTGTTTATCGCTCTCTATCTGTAGATAGTCCTAAAACAATGACACTTTGCTTAGCCAAAGACTTGTGTCTTGTAATTTGACTAGTCTCGTCTCATAAGTTATTTTTTTGCCCTTCTCTTAATGCTTGTTATACCTTGTGTCACATTGGTCATAATCTCTGGCCCTTCTAGCCTTTGAATCAGACCATTTGTGCCTTGGCAAACAACATTCTTTCTATCATCTTGTCCTTATTGAGACTCAGTCTTAGTGTAGTCCTTGTCTAGGTTCTAGCTTCTTGTCCTTGTCTATGACTGTCGCAACTAGAAGCGGCAATGTGTTTTATCCTTATAACCTTAGACGTACTCATGCTAGGGGTTGTAATTCCAACAAAGGTCACTTACCTTTCATTACACAATCTATATCTAGTTTGAATAGTGAGGCATCTTCACGATCTCCATCACCTGCCAGGTCATCTCGAGTTCAGCAAAGTTTTTCCATAAACCAACAACAAATTAGGAATCCTTTGTACCAAGAGGATACTAAGACAGGTAGAGGTCCTATATTACCAAACAATATGTATGATCCTTTCTCCAGAGAACCTTTTGAAACACAATATAGGGAAACTAAACACATTCCTATAATGAGTAATCGTGAACCTAAACATGGTAGTCATAGTTGACATCAAGAACCACCTAGGACTAACAAAGAAAAAGAGAAAGACTATGACACTGATGAGGAATAGGACAAAGTAGAAATTCTCCCTGAACACATAGCAAAATTTTGAAGAGACAACAAATTTTAGAAGGTCATGGGAATCCTAATCAATGAAGAGAAAGAAAAATACTTTCTCAAACTTGCCCAAGAGTGAGCAAAGTTACCTTCTCATTTCAATGTAGAAACCATTGTCAAAACTGAAGAAGAAACTAAGACCTCTAAACTCCAAAAATAATTGAAAATTATGCAAGACCAATTGGCTCAGATGATGCATGAGAAAGACAAACCCACAAAGATATACACATTGGATGCTCTTTGTCCTTTTCCATTTGACAAAAGCATAAACATGCCGCCTTTCCCATGAGGCATAGAACTACCGTAATATGACAAGTACTTTGGTACTACTAATCCCCAAGATCACTTGTGAGAATTTGGTACTTTGTCTATGGAGTTTATACATGATCAAACCTACCTCATGCATTTATTCCCTAGAAGCCTAGGTGGTCAGGCTTTGGAGTGGTTCTCACATTTACCTCCTAGTATCAATATGTTTGACGAAATTGCCAATTCATTTGTTTAGCAATATTCTCATAACATACAACACCCTATTAATATTCAAGATCTATGCAACCTTAAATAGAAGGTTGGTGAACCTTTCCTCACTTTCCTCCAATAGTGGAGACCACTGTACACTAAGTATTCCCATAAAATTTTAGAAACGGAGAAGCTTGACATTTTCATTGATAACCTCCTACCTGATTTCGGGTATAGAGTCCAACTACAAGGTCCACATACCTTTCAAGACATGACTACATAGGCTATCTATATTGGAGAATTTATGCTCAAGAAAGTTGAACTCACTCTTCCGAGAGACACAAAACAAGGTTCCACTTTCAACAGGGATAAAACCAAACATGTCAACAAGAACCGAGAAATTGTACATGATGGAGTTGTTGACAATGTCACACCCAAACCTGCTAAAGCAACATTTAATCTCATAGACTACCTCAAAGTGGCCAAAAATGTTGAGAAACCTCCCCCTAACAATAAGACGTCTAGGAAAAAACCAAGAAACTCATGGAAAAAATGCCCCAAGTGAGAGTATACACCTTTGGGGGAACCTTTGGATGTGGTTTATAAAACATTGCTACAACATAAGCTTATTTCACCAATGGATAACCCTCATCAATATGATCCACAACCACATCCACCATGGTGGAATGAGACCTCATTTTGTGAGTATCACTAAAACAAGGGACACAAAACCAACAACTGTATAAATTTACATCATAAAGTCCAGGACATGATTGATGCTGGTGATCTTATGGTAGATGGACATAACAAAAAATCAGACCACAAGGCATTCAAAGAACCTTTCCTAGCTTATTAAAAGGGAGAGACTTCGAAACTAGAACCCTACAATAAGGTCAGCTATACATATTCAAATGATGAAAATGTCATTCACATGGTTGAACCTGTAGATTCTAAATACTATGATATTATTACCATAAAGGGCAAGCAAGATAATGAAAAACCCAAGACACCATTTGTCTTGAGGGGCCCTACTTCCAATGAGATGGATAGTGCTCCTTCACAACACTATGCTAATGTTGTCACTTGTTCTCACACCAAGTTGGTGCTCAAAGGCCCTGTGCCTCCTACTTCAAATCTTAAACAACAAAAAGACAAAGCCCTTGCTGATCCATCCGATAAAGTTACAAAACCCACAATGAACTTGAAAGCAACCAGTTATAGTGTTCTCAATCAACTAAAATGAACTAATGCTTAGATTTATATCTTTGATCTACTTAAAATCTTGCCTACTCATAGGCAGATTTTGGATAAAGCCCTCACTAAGGCAAATGTTCCTCAAGATCTTGATCTTGAGAAATTTCAATCCATGGTAGGTCACCTGACCTTGCCATACCTTATTAATTTTTTTGAAGAAGATGATAACTCACTGAATCACCCACACAATCAACCTCTACTAATTGAGGTTATGATCCACCAGACAGATGTTTGTTGGGTACTCATTGACAATGGTGCTGGCCTAAATATACTCTCTACTACTCTTCTTAGACAATTGAATTATTCTAAAGACTCTGTTGATCCTCAATGAAAGATCACTATTGAAGCATATTATGAAGTGGAATGAAAGTCTCTAGGTCTTGTGGTTTTACCAATTCGTGTCGGTCCTGTCGAAAGGGATGTCACCTGTTAGGTGCTTGACATTCCCTTGGCCTACAACATTCTATTGGGATGGCCATGGAAACATGAGATGTGCGTTGTGCCATCCACATACCATCAATGCATCAAGTTCCCATTTCATGGTTTTGAAGTTACTATTCCTACCACTACTAGCTACACTTGCCATATGCTCAAAGCTGCTAATTTTTTGTCCCTGCTAACCATGAGTCTACTGATTATCATGACAATAAACTGAAACAAATTGAGTAGTCATTCAAACTGAAAGAAACTGGTCTGGGAGAGTACCACATTGAACCAGTGTTGTCATTGACATCTCTCCCAGAGTCTCCATGACATTATGGGAGACCCTCAGAAGAAAAGAAGTCGTTCATGCTGACACCTTAGACCAAGCATAATGGCACTTTTATCAAGGCTACATTTCCCTTAGAAGATGAAAGTGAAAATAGAGCCATTGTTGCATGGCTTTACAGAGAAGAAGCTCCAGTGGACCTAACCAAACAAGCTTGAGAAATCACTCGTAAGAAATATGGACCTGGTCTTAGGCTTATGAAGCATTTTGGTTACAAGGGAACTAGCCCTATTGGGAGCAATAACAATGGCCTAATTGCTCCTATCAAAGTAACAACTCGAAGCAAAAATGATACAACTAGCCTAGGGTTTAAGAAGGTCCCTTTCCATTTGGTATCAAATCAATTCATCCCCAAACTTGAGAGTTCATCTAAAAATGAGTCACAAGCTGAGTCAGATACTCAAGAGGAAGAAATTGATGATGAGGATTCCTATCATCATTCTATCCCTTATGATCTCACTAAATTATTTTCTAAACTAGATGAATTTGTGCCATGTGTTAGCACTTTGGATGATACTAGTGATTCTTCTGAGGATAATACTGAGAAACTCAAATATCATTCAAAAAAGGGAGAATCTAGTTAGTCATGTCAAATTGAGTATTTGTGTAAGAACCCAGAGGCTGAAGGAGAGTATGTTCCTATCACTATTGGAGAGTTCTATAGTCTCTCACCATGTAGCACCAATTCTCATGAATATTAATTTGACTCTCTTTCAGAAGCTACTACTAATAAAGACATTGACCAAGTGCATGTCTATGAAAACCAAATCAAGGTGGGTGAAACATCTAGGGTTAGGTCACATGGGTCTGATCCAACTAATGTCCTAGAGTTGTCACTTACTGATGTTTGTATTCCAAGGTGTTTGAGCACACTTGTGCATGAAGTTTCCATAGGTCTTGAATTGCTGGTCCACACACTTAATGACTATACTATGAATGTAATTGAACCAGCCACTACTCTCTCACTCACACATCCTAAGCTTATAGACTAGAACCCCAATACATCTAGCAAAGTCCCCACATTCCAGAATGACTATGCTCTCACCTATTACCTAAACACTATTGAACCTATAACATCTTCCACCAATGAGTAGAGTATCAACATGATTGAGGCCTGTTGGTGTTTGAAAATGTTATCGATTTTCAATTACCCTGATGAGAAAAAAAAACACATCTAGGGGCAGCTAACTCCCATTTTTGACATGCCCATTCAGACACTAGGCCAACTATAAGGCTAGACCCTTCTTCTTCTTCAGGCTCTGCAAAACCTAGGTGGGTAGACCTATAGATTCTTTATATGGTACCAGTTGTCAAAGCATACACTGAATCTATTATGAAGCAGATAAAAACCCCTAAATCTTCTACACTCAACCAGGAATCACAAACATGAAATAGCTAAGAACATAACTCATGAAACTGGCAAGCTAAGTGTGGGTTAACATTGAATAGCTTTCAACATAAAAGGGAAAAGTGATTTAATATGTTGATATCAGCAAGACCCAAGTATGAGCAACAGAACTTAATGATCCTATCTTTGACCAGTGCCTTATCTATTGGGCAATTAAATGAATCATAACCATACATCTCCTGGGATCCTCAGACGTATCTCTACATCAAGATCCCTGATCTATCTTTCACCTTGTGAATAGACATCTGCTACAGAATGAATCTCATACTCAGAAAATCCTATCACGAAATCTGCAAACCCTGTGACAAATATCAAGCAATTACATGGTTCTTTGTTCCATAAGCAAGACATTTTAACCACATACATTTCAAAATGTAATGCAACCTAATTCATGCTCTTTGATCACAAATTAGAAGAAATAACAGAGCCATAATCAGGAGACAAGATTCAAACTGAACTTCAAACTTTTGCTGCACTTTATTTGTTTTCCTTGAAATCAAATACATGAAATGTACAGAAAAAAACTCATAGATCACCTAACAGAAAAGAACTATCTGCATAAAACTTAAAATGTTGTTCAATACAAGAAGAAATGCTGAAGAATAGTTTCTCAGTGCAAAAACTGGAACCCTTACAAAGTATCAGAGAAAGAAAGATATAGACAAGAAAGAAATCTCGGATCTGATCTTTACTTGACAAGTGTCCACTTGAAAATCAATCTTCTAGCAACTGAAAACTTCTTCCTTCCTTCTCCCATCTTGATCTGATTTTGTTTCATCATTTTTTGCAACTGATTTGCAAATGTCTGTTTTTGAATGATGAAACTTGCTGAGTCACCAAAATATCTGATTTACCCACTGAAATGCTGGTGAAATTTTGTTTTTTACTGAATGAATCCGCTCAAATTTCAACCCAAACTACATTTCAACTATCTTTTTACTGATATTCAGGTCATTACCTTGACAAAAAACAAAACTGAACTTCCTGGTTTGAATATAGTTGCAATTCAAGTACCTGATAGAAAACCTCATGTAACTCAAACTAACTGATACCTGTGCAAAAAATGACTCCAAAATCAGAAAGTTCGTCTTCTCCCGATTCCGGCAATATATAATATCGCCTATCTGGCCTCTCAAAAACCTCCAAAATCTTATTTCAAAAACATGGTCCTCTGCTAGAAGGTTCATGCCTACACTTCTTTGAATTTAAAATTTCACAAAATTTAAATTTTTTATAAAGTTTAAACTTTATAAAATGAAACTCCTTTTATTTAAAGATTAAAAAGGTGCACGCCAATGTTATGAGAAAAAGATAATAAAAATTAAAAATTTTTATTACTCTTCACATTTTCCTTGCTCCTTAAAACTATGGTCAAACCTCTGCTGACCGATGCCATGTGTCACCTTTTGATTCGCTCATGGATTTGCATGTGGGACCCACGTTTCATTCTGACCCTTGCCAGATTTTCGGACTCTTACCGGATTTTCAAAATTTTTCGGCAACCTCGCTATGTCGCTAGCCGGATTTGTTTGAAATTTTCGGCTAGCGAAGTAGCGAGGTGCCGAATTTTTAGTTCTCCGGTCACCTGCAACTTGCTGACGTCATCCACTTTGATATGCATTTTCGTTCAAAATTTATTTATTTTTTCCACCAGGTCGGATGACTGGGACCCGCGTACTCAAGCTTTGCCTTCAAAAAGCTCACATTTCAATTCACATTACATATTGTGCGCTTTGCCATTTAAAAATATGCAAAGTCTCTCCCACGGGAAATGTGGGATATCACAGGCTCCCCTTTATACCTTGCTCCCTTAAATGGCGCTGGGTTTTCACACTTTTCTGCGGCTAAGGATCTTTGTTGGCTTCCTTGACTGCCCAGAAACTTCTTCTCTGCATGATCAACAACCCTCTAATGTTGTTCCTCCTCCTTTTGCTTTAAAACGTGGCTCTTCCTCTGGTGTTTTATACAAATCTGTTTGGCACGTTCTGCTCTTTGTATAGGCTTTGTCGTTTCTATTTGCTAAGTCTTCTTTTAACATGTGTGGCTTGCTTTACTTTTATATGAGTTGCCCCTCCATTCGCAAGTTAGAATGTCCTTTCAATCAGCTTTTTTCCTTATTCCACTTGCGTGGAATCATTCACCTGCATGAGATTTCTCTTAAAAATGTGACCCTTGCTCAATGCTCCTTCTAATTTGCGTGAGGCTTGGTTTTTGATGTATTTGCATATGTTTTAACATGACTCTTTGCTGTGTGGGTGTCTTCTTCAATTTGCATTGGCGTGTGTTCCTTTGATGGAGCCTTAGAAGCAGTTGATTTAGTTTGGAAGATACAAACCACTTTGCAAGTCAAGTTCAGTCTGAAATTCGAAATTGGAATCATATTTTATGCTTTATCCAGCAAACACCCCCAATTATGTTTCCCATTCTCAGATCTTCTTTATGAGCTATAGCCTCATTTGATTTTTCTATTCATTTAGAAACTCAACGGCTGCATTTATGTTGTGGAAATCCCTCCTTGATTTTGCGTATTTGCTGCAGCTTAGTGACCCCTTTCCTTAATTTGAAATGACCTTCTAAAATGAATTTTCAATAGAGATTTAAAACCTTAGAGTGATGATAATTTGATTTCAGCAAAAGACTATGAAGATATTATATCTTGGTAACATTACATGTCTGCTTGTAGAGTCTTTCTATAAAAATAATGCTCCTCTTCAATCCAAAAGTTCTTTTCTTCTTTATTATTGTCTTTTACTCACTTCACGTGCTCTCATATTTTGGTTTTAAGAAACCATTTCCACCATTCTATTTGTGAGAAGATTGAATCATATGCATGATAAAATAATATAATATTATTATCTCATGAGGAAACCCAGTCAGAGGAATTAGTCGGGACCCCAAAGTGGGTCCGACTAATTTTATTTTTATTTCAAACAAAGGATCCATCAAATTGACTCATTTGGACATCTCAGACTTATAGGATTCAAATTCAATCATCGATCCAACATTTAAAACTCACTTTTGATCAATTCGGCAAATTATGAATTTGTGTCTCGAGGCATGCCAGTTGTAATTAAAACTTGATCCAATCAAGTAATCGGGCTATGAAAATTGGCATGAGTGTTCAATCATACACGCTCTACCATACTGCAAATTTTTAGCCCATGACAATTTTCCAGTAAAAAGATTTTAATTGCCGAACATCCATACTTCAAATATCCTGCAGGCAGACAATGTTAAAAAACATAAACTGGGCTCGGATTCGGCATCATAAACTAGGTTATTGATCACTTGGGCTTCTAAAAATTGGGATATAGGTTCTTTGCCATGAGGAGAATGGAATTCTATAGTTTGGGCTCTTGACGAATCACAGGGCACATTTGGCGAATTTCCGAAAACAGGCACTTGGAAATTTTAACTGGCAAATGTGTCAAAAAGTGATTTTTGGCAAATGTACGGACATAAGAAAGTATGAAAATGGATTCATCATGACTTAAGAATTGGCATACTTCAAGGATTTCTAGGACACAACACAATGGTACAATCCATTTAGGCTAGCCAATCACAGGACCAAAGTTATAACATGCCGAACAGGGGTACGGATCAATCTGGATACCCTAGCCGTAACAAAACAATGCAAACTGGGTTTTTGATCATGTTAGCAAACTGATCAAATGGATTCGACATGATCTCAAAATTAGAACATATGAAGTGTCTTACCCCTAGAACACAATGCAAAAAGAATTTTTTCATTTGGGTCAACTGGGTCAAAGATATGATTGGTCGAACAGGGCTTCCCAGAATTGTGAACAACTAGTTAAATGCACAAAACAGTAAATGACCAACTTTGTGGGGTGCAAAACCTAGTCAAATAGATTCGAAATGAATTGAAAATTGAAACATAGGTTCTATATTATGGACACTAAACATCCCCAAAGTGACTAGTCATGACACAGTCTTGGGTAAAATATATTCAGATGCAAACTGGGCCTCTGATCGCTATTTGACACGGGCAAAATTGCAAATTTTGACACTAGCTCAAAATGGGACTTCACAGAATGGTTCGAAATGTCAATTTAACTTCATAGAACACATAGATGCACTAAATGAAAGGTTTTAGAAACATTAAACACCTCTTAGGCCTCAGACTAACAACCGGGTAAAATCTCATTTAAAAGCATTTATAGGGCTAATTTTTCTCAACAGGGTTCAAAATTGACCATGCAATTTTTAGCGCCAACAAGGCCGACATCAAATATCTCAGTCACACAATTAAAAAGAAAAAATGCAAGAGGTTCGATGGTGAAAACCACATTGTGGCAGTATCGGATCCCAAAAAAGTAAAAACAAAAGACGTATCCAAGGGTGAAAACCTCTTTGAGGCACCCATAGATGAGATATTTGATGTCCTTCCTAGTCACTTTCAAGAGAGATCATTAGTGTTAATAGAGCCAATGCATCCAATTAACTTGGGCACAAAAGAACATCCTCATATGATACATTTGGCACAATCTCTGTCACCTGAAGAAAATGAACAATTCATTGCCTTTTTCAAGGAAAGGAAAATAAATTTTTCTTGGTCATACTCTGACATGCCATGATTGGATCCTGACCTTATCATGCATCATTTGTGCATAGCACCTGGCATCAAACCAGTTAAACAGAAGCTTCAAAAAATGCACCCTCATGTTGCATTACTCGCCAAAGCAGAATTGGAGAAACTTCTAAAAGCTGGTTTCATTTGTGCAATTGATTATGCTAAATGGATATCCAATATTGTTCTAGTTTCCAAGCATGATAAATCTATTAGGGTTTGTATATATTTCCATGATCTTTACTTGGCTTGTCCTAAAGACAAATTTCCACTCCTGAATATTGATATGATCATAGACATGATAGCTAGCTATGAGATGTACTCACTTATGGATTGTTTTTCTAGATACAATCAGATAAAAATTGCACTAGAAGACCAGGAGAAAATAAATTTCACATGTGCATGGAGAACCTTTTGTTGGAATGTGATGCCATTTGGTTTAAAGAATGCTGGTGCTACATATCAATAGGTTGTTACTACAATTTTCCATGACATGATGCATAGAACCATGGAGGACTATGTTGATGATACCTTGGTCAAAAGTGCTAAATGCAATACTCATTTGCAAGATTTGGTACCTATCCTAGATCATATGGAAAAATTTAATCTTCAGCTAAATCTTATGAAATGCGCATTTGGTGTTACATCAGGGAAATTGCTGGGATACATTGTTTCTGCAAAAGGAATTGAAGTAGATCTGGAGAAAGTACAAGTGATAATGGATATGCCACCACCTTGGAACATCATTCAGATGAGAGGACTATATGGAAAGCTTCAATCTATTCGCAGGTTTATTTCAAAATTGGCGGATAGATCACAACCCTTCACAAAGACCTTACATAAGGGTGTGAAATTCAATTGGAGCCAGGATTGTGAGCAAAGCTTAACACAGATCAAACAATATCTTGTCAATCCTCTAATCCTTATGCTTCCTATTCATGGGAAGCCTTTGCTTTTATATATTTTAGCCATTGAAACATCTTTGGGAATCCTATTGGCTCAGGGAGCTAAAGACAACAAAGAAAGAGTTATTTACTACTTGAGTAGAACATTGGTTTCTTATGAGAAGAACTATAGCATTATTAAAAAAGCTTGCTTGGCAGTTGTCTTTGCTTCCCAGAAGTTGAGACACTACATGCTTGCCCACACTACATAGCTTGTGGCTAAAATAGATCCACTAAAGTACTTGCTCAATAAGGTGGCTCTCATAGGAAGATTGGCTAAATGGGTCATGATACTCAGTGAGTTTGACATCCAATATGTTGAACACAAGGCTATAAAGGGGCACACAATTGCAGACTAGCTGGCTGAGGCACCCATACAAAGTCTTCTACCAATGAACATTGATTTTCCAGATGAGTCAATTCTAACACTCATGCACCATACATGGGTTATGTTCTTTGATGGGTCCTTCACACAACAAGGATCAGGTGTTGGATTACTCTTCATTACACGACAAAGATACTCATTGCCCAAAGTATACAAGATTTTGTTCCCTTGTACAAACAACATTTCTAAATATGAAGCTTTGATCAATGGCATGAAAATTGCAGCTGAGTGGAGACTGGATCAATTAGATATATTTGGTGACTCTCAGCTTGTTATCAACCAGGTTAATGATGTGTACCAAACAAAGGATGAGAAACTAATTCCTTATAAGTGCATGGTTGATGATTTAAAGAATTATTTTGCACACATCACCTTCCAACAAGTTCCACAAGGAGATAATAAAGTGGTTGATGCCATGGCCACTCTGGCATCCTTGCTAAAAATGCTTGAAAATGATCTCCAACATGAGTTCTTGGTGGAAGCGTTACACTACCTAACCTATGATACCCCTAATTCCAGGATGATCTATTCTATTATAGGACAAGAATCATCCTACTACCATCACATCTATTCCTACCTTCGTAATCAAACCATTATGGAAGGTTTGACCTAGAATGAGAAACATTACCTAATTCGTAATGCTTCACATTATGTCATTATTGCTAATGATCTGTATAGGAGAGGTCTCGATGGAACACTCCTTAGGTGTTTAGAACTCAATGAGTCTAAATGCACACTAATTGATGTTCATGAAGGCATTTGCAGATCTCATTCCAATGGCCTGACACTAGCTCACAAACTCCTTCATGCTGGTTACTACTAGCCCAAAATGGAGCAAGAAGCTATCAAGTACGCTAGGTCCTACAAGCAGTGTCAGCTACATGGGAATCTCATTCATAATCTAACCAGAGAGCTGATTCCCTCTACTACAACATGGCCATTTCAATAATGGGCCTTTGACTTGGTGAGGCATATTCACCCAACCTCCTCTAATGGACATAAGTTCATTATCACGGCTACAAATTATTTCATGAAATGGGTAGAGGCAGTACCTCTCACAATGGCTGATGGTAAAACTATAGCACTTTTCATCACAAACTACATCATCTGTAGATATGGTGTACTATCCTCAATCATTACTGACAATGGAGGATAGTTCAAGAATAAAGACCTCAAGGAACTGTGCAAGAAATTCAAGATCACACAACATTGGTCTTCCATTTATTACCCCCAGGGTAATGGCCAAGCTGAGGCATCCAATAAGGCAATCCTCAAAATTCTTCATCACATAGTCAACAAATCAGGGAGAGACTAGCATCTCTAGATCAATCCAGCTCTATGGACATATAGGACAAGCATCAAAACTCCAATGGGCACGACTGCCTTTGTGTTGGTGTATGGGGTGGATGTTGTGCTACCAATAGAGGTGGAGATTCCTACCTTGAGAATCTCTATTAAAGGCCTTATCACTGATGATGACTACAAGATAGATTAGCTTCAAGAGCTTGTATTATTGGATGAATGATGACAAGTGGCATGTGATCATCTGTGAGCATATCAATAACGAATGCCAAGAAGCTACAATCGGAAGGTCAAGCCACGTGACTTCAAGCTGGGTGATCTCGTCCTGAGAGAGAATTCCAAGAATCAACAACAGCGAGTGCAAAAGGGAAAGCTTGAATCAAACTAGCTAGGTCCTTACATCATTACCATAGTATATGGATCTGGCACCTATTAGCTTTCCACAACCGAAGGAGAAGTGCTTAAAGAGCCTATCAACACTCTCCACCTGAAGCGATTTTATAGTTGATTTAATCTTAGCAAGCTCTCTGTACATATCTATATGTCCTGAAAAAAATCTTAAAAATAAAAAAAAGTCCTAAAAATATTGTTACCCTGGTGAAAAGCTAGCAATAGGTGCCTTCGTAACACCAAAAAAATTGAAAAATCTCAAAAATACAAAAAAAATCAAAAGAAGAAAAATACAAAAAAATTGAAAAACAAAAGAAAAGTGCCATTGGTGAAAACCTGGAAATAGGCATCATGGTAGCAAAAAAAAAAAAAAAAATCTTGCCAAGAAGGTGAAAACCTGGTAAACAGGCACCTTTTGTTCCCAATGCTCCATCTTGCAGCGCATCTTCTGGCTATTCTGTATAGTCGCTTTCATGCTTTCGCTTTCCTACTTTTCCTACTCATGTATCCATGGATTGAGTCTTGTTACAGCTTGGGGGCATTCCCCCTTTGTGTCAGTCTTTTTGAGATTCTCCTCATAGAATCTCCCTTGCGACAGTCACTAGTGGTCCTCACTATGTCTACCTACTATCGCCAGTGACAATCTTTTCAAGATTTTTATCATAGAATCTCTTTCGCAACAATCACCAATTGTTTCAACTGTGTATGCCTACTGTTGCTAAGGTCATGTCTCTAGGTTCCTTTATGGAAGATCTCTCTTGCATCAGTCACTAGTCATCTTGGCTATGTCTATTTACTATCGTTTAGTCCTTCTTAGGTTCTTCATCATGAAGATTCCTCTTTGACCTCAGTCACCAGTCATTCTGGCTACATCTACCTACTGTCGTCACTCTACTGAAGAGATTCCTTTCAAACATGTTCTGGACACTGACACTTGACATCAATCCCAAAACATTGAACTCAAAAATGATATAATTGTTTGGATATGCTGAGCATTTTCTTTGTTTTCTTTTATTTTCTTTATCATATCTCCTTGAGCACCTTGATGATGTCATCTTCGACTAGAGAAGCAATGACTGGGGGCATGATCTTTTCTTTGCTTTTTGTTTGCGGTTTAGTTCCAATTAGTTGACATATTCCTATAAGAGGGGTGTCCACTATAAGAGCCTCCATCTCGTATTGGATGGTCGTGTGTGCCTCGAATCCTTTTATATGAATACATTAATAACTGTTGGTGTAAATAAGTATTTAATTATTACACTTACATAAGTTTTACTTAGGTTATAATGCATTATTTAATTATTTTGCATTATTTTATTATTATTTTAGGTGAGACACTTAGGAGTTTGTGTACTCTCATTGAGTTATGCAACTCTAATTATGCACATGGTGTCTACAACATAGGAGTATGCATCATTCACTAAGTTTTCATGATGACAACACAGTTATTAGCACTCCTCATTTAGCACATGTTGTCTACACCACTGATTTGCATGCTACACCATTGTAGGCTTATCCTCACATCATCGCACTTAATCCCGTGCTCAATGGAGGATAATCCATATCTAGTGGACATGTGCCTGGTTGTATGACATATCATGATGCTAACTTCTATGCATTCTGGAAGCTCTCCTAAGGCCTTTATATTTAGGCACTCCTAGTGTACTCTTGAATCAAGTTATTGAATGAATATCGTCATTTTGATCATACTCTATCTATTTTGTTCTATTGTATGCTTGTGTTGAGTTCTTTAGTTCTTGGGTGAATTCTGGCCTAAGCCAAATTTTTACATGGTATCAAAGCTGAGGAGGATTCTCATCATGTAGCCATTCAAGAATATTCATGCTTTAGCACCTTGACACGATTTTGGAGGATCCGTAGAAATTGGGAGTGTCTAGAGCCAGATCTGACCTCTTTGTTGCATTCAGAGCATCAATTCAATAAAGATCGACTATAAATTTGCCTATATTTGGTGAAAGTTGATCGTGAGGCAAATTTTTTTTCAAACTGGCACCTGAAGGCACTGATTTGCAATTGGGTATGATCGTTTATTTGATCTGATCATTAATTTTCAAATCTGAATTTATTTTAATTCTCTATATTTTTGAAATTATTTGTGTATATTTTTGAAATTATTTGCCCTATTAGGCATACAAAGAAAAATTATTTTTTTGGCCGAACCAGGCAATGACACCCCGGCTCAACTCTATTAGTTGGTGGGATTATTTTTTATTTCATAGGGCTTATTATATTATTAGAACAGTGGGTTAATGAAGACCCTAATTGGGCCGTACCTCTACCAACTCATAGAGTTGTAGAGTGCACAAATTTTTGGCAAGATGCCTGCATCAGCATGGGACACAAATTCGAACCCGACGAACACACCAAATCCCGACGAGCTTTTTGTTCGCATAGTTCGTGGCATTTTTTTTATACAGTGCATAGACCTTAGTCACCATACATGTGGGACTATTTGCAGAGGTTCTGGCAATAACTATTTCTGTCGCACAGAACAGATTTCAGCGATGGAAACAAATCTTGTTACCCATCTATTTCCTAGCCTGCGACACATGGCATCTATAGATAAACTACTCAAATTCCACTAGGCACCCACCCATTCATCCATGTTGACGTCCCATCAGCACTCAGCTATCAGCCTGCATCATCAAATCCACACAGGCGAATCCACTCAGTAGCACACTGACCAACTGCCCTATGACACATGTTGCCACTTAAGTAGCATAGTCAGCACTCCATGTCACTCTGCCATGCAGGAATTCTCTGTATGATCTGTATAGTATGGATTCTACGTTAGCCGCCACATCAGCCAGTGGCCCAATTTTTCCTACTGACATCATCAATACAGTGTCCTAAAATTGATGCCCATCTAGACGTCATCATAGGACAAATTAGAACTACTGTGACAGCCATATGATCATTAAAGTTAACCCCATCTTTTTCTGGTGTAACCCCTCTTCAAATTGATTTTGGTTTTTGTAGTCCAACTTCAAGAGACCATAACTCACACATCTGCACTCCAAATCAGGTGCAATTTTTTTTGAAATTGGGTAAAATTTTCTAAATTTTTTAGTCATGTAGCTCTTTTTTGGTTTTGGTACATAGATTGTTCAGAAATTGCATTTTTTGGTTACTATACTTGGATAATCCTGAATTTTGCAACTTCAAATGCTCTGTATGGGCACATCTAGAGTCAAAAATAGGTTCTATTTTTTTTGCAAGTGCATATTTTTTTGTCTACTTTCGAGATCTAGCATCAAATTATAGGGTTGTGTGGACAAAATTGTCACTTTCAGCAATAGGGCCTTTCTTTAATTTGTAATGCTTCAGTATTGTAGCACATTGTAAAGTTTTAGATTTGTACTCTATCAAGAAGTTGTAAAAAAAAAATTCAGAAGTCCATGAAGGCCAAAATTGGCAAGTGGCCCTTTGTAATCACACTACTGATAAAGTGCCCAAAGCATCTATTTTGGGGGGTTTCTTGATTTAGTGAAAAGGGGGGGTGTTCTTGGTGTTGTGTTCTCTCTTTTTTGCACATTTCTTTCATTTTTTGCATTATGGGCAACTTTAAGTTTCCTAAATTGACTCCTCATTAATATGTTTCATGGTCAATCAGAATGTGGTATCACTTAATGAATAATAGAGTTTCACAATATGTAGATGGTACTCTTCCTAAACCAATAGGTGATAATGTATCAACAAGTGAAATTTCAAATTGGGTAGCAATGGATAGGAAAGCCCTAGGTGATATATGTTTGGGGGTAGATGATAAAATCATGTATCAAATCAAGAAATGTACTACATCCAAGGAAGCTTGGGATACCCTCAAAAGCCTTTATGGTAAAGTGTCTAAAGAGGATGTGTTCAAAATTGAAGATGAGCTTGTTTCCTTAGATCCTAAGTGATATGACTCAATATAGGACTTCATCATTAAGGTGAATGAATTAAGGACAAAGCTTACTGATTGTGGGAACTCTATCAAAGATGACAGACTGATCTATCTAATCCATAACAAGCTACCATCCAAGTATTCCACATTTGTATCTTCTTTTAACACATCAAAGACTACCTTAGGGTCTACCTACAAGAAAGTGACTTTTGATGAATATGCTAAACTATTGGATGATGAAGAAAAAAAGTTGAAATCAATGGGGATTCTAAAATCACCTCAATCCAAAGCATTGGTGGCCAACAATGAGGGTTCTCAACATTTAGCTAGACAATCTTCAAACAAATCAAAGGGTAAGAAGAAATGGAAGAAGGATAAATCTGAGGATGCAAATAAGACAACACCACAATCCAATCAATAAGGAAAGTCCTCGAATTCCAACAAGAAAGGGGACAACAATAAGGAGAAGAAGAAGTGTGCTTATTGCAATAAAATGGGTCATGAAGAGCATGAGTGTTATCTCAAAAAGATTGATGAATTAACCAACATCATGAAGAAACATAATGTTCCATTTCCTAATGCTTATAAGGAGCAAGGATCATCATTAGATTCAAAGGGCAAAGTGCAAGCACTCATGGATAATTCAAACTCTTCAAAGGAATGGATATTTGACTCGGGTGCCTCATATCACATGGGTTCTTCAAAAGAGGATTTTTCTTCATTGAATAACTCAAAGGTACCACACATCTTCATGGAGAATGATAGAAAAATGGAAGTTGAAGGAAAAGGAAATGTGGAAATAGAAAATGGAGAGTTTCAAGAGGTTCTCTATGTTCCAAACCTAAGTTCGAATCTCCTATCAATCTACCAAGTCACTCACTTTGGAGATGGACATAGAGTGTAGTTCCTTCCTGACTCAGTAAAAGTGCATAGTCTTCAAAATAATTTCTTGGTTGTAGTGGGGAAAGTTAATGATCACAAGAGGTTGTACTCTTTCTCACATTTTGTACCCAAGTCTTCTTCAAAGGCCTTGTTATCACAATCAAATTCAAACATGCAATTATGGCATGAGCGGTATGGTCATCTTGACTATCGCTATCTTCAGCAACTTTGTACATACCATATGGTCAAAGGTCTACCTTGAATAAACTTTTTTGAAGGTGAATGTTCAATAGATTCAGTAGATATTCATCCAGAGGGGAAGTTACAAAGAGGGAAGTCTTCTAGAGTAACATATGTTCTATAGATGGTTCACATGGTATTAGCAGGTCCTTTTGCATTCAGCCAGGGTCGCTACATACTCACCTTAGTTGATGACTTTTCAAGGTTCACTTGGGTCTACTTTTTGCATAACAAGAATTGTAAGAATTTTCCTAAGGGAAAAATTCACCCAAGAACTAAGAACTCAAACACAAGCACAACTATAGACCAAAAATGGAGAGAGTATGATCAGAATAACAATGTATTCAATAACTTGATACTTTGAGTACACTAGGAGTGCCTGAATATAAAGGCCTCAAGAGAGCTTCTAGAATGCATAGAAGTTAGCACCATGAAGTGCCATACAACCAAGCACAGGACCACCAAATATGGATTATCCTCCATTAAGCATGGAAGTAAGTGAGGTAATGAGAGGATAAGTCTACAAGGGTGGGACACGCAAATTAGTGTTGTAGACACCATGTGCTTAAATAGAGTTGTGTACTCCTATGTTGTCTACATGACAACTCAAAAGATGTGAAAACTCCTAAGTGTCTCACAAATAAAAATAATAAAATAATGCAAAATAATTAAATAATGCATTAACCTAAGTAAACTTAAGTAAGTGTAAATAGTAAAGTATGTATTTACACCAACACCCCCCTTAAGTGCAAGTTAGGGGAATACCCTTAAGCTTATGAACTAGGATGAAGATACATAATGGGTCCCAGCTACTAGGCCATGTAAGGTACCCATGTACATAATGAAATTCAATCTCCCATAAAGCAGGGAAAGAGGGAAAACCTCATGGGAAAAACCCTCCCCCAAAAAGAGAGATAGAGAAAAGATGCATCGATGGATGGAGTAATCAAGAACCCCCCCCCCCCAATTATGACATACATCTAGTATATACATAAGAGAATAATAGAAGGAAGAGAGAAAAAATAGGCTCCCCCCCCCCAAAAGAATAATGCGAACAAGTGAAAGTTGCTCCGATGAAGAAGCCGGTCCAAGAATGCAAGATAGTGTTCCTCCCCTTAGGAAGAAACAATGCCCAAGGTACTATCTTGAAGATGTATGGTGGCCCTGAAACTTACTCAAGTATCCCTGTACTAATGTTGAAGTTCACCCCTTCCAACTGTACTAAAAAGAATGAATGTAGATCTGGCAAGGATGTCTATTGAACTTGTTCCACTAAACCATTTATCTCCTCAACTGACAAAGAGACCTCCACTAATTGATGTTCATAAGGATACACAATCACACCAACCTGTGCAGATTGATCATGTAGAGAATGGACTTGAGGGTCAGAGTGAGCCCTCAAAAAATTGTAGAAGTATCATCATCAATGAGAAGATGTAAATCCTCAAGTCTGTCTCCCAAGTCAAATGAAGTTGGAGCTAGAAGACGAGATGTACCATGCTGAGATGGACCTTTCACTATGGCAATGTATACATGTGGACCAAATTGATGAAGTGACCTCTCACTATATCTGTTGACAGAACCCCACATATCTAAATCTATTGAAGAACTATCACTGGTGTCACTATCAGTTTCCACTATGTATGAAGTGTGGAGAGGAGTAGAGAACAAGGTGGGCGAAATTTCCTCAAAGTGAACATCCTTCTCCACAAAATTCTCATGGGTCTCAGGATCCATAAGTCTATAAGCCTTTCTACTATCTTCATAACCAATAAAGGTACAAGGCCTACATGTCGATGCCTTGCAACTCCTAAAAGAGAGGTTTTCCCATGCTGGACAACCAAAGACTCTAAGGTGACTCACAACTGGTTTTCTACTGCACCATGCCTCAAAAGGAGTCTTGCCATCTAAAATTGGATGAGGAGACCTATTAAGTATGTGAGTAGCACTGCTAATGGCTTCAATTTCTAGTGTAGGATAAAGAGACTTGGCCTTTATCATGAAAATTTCCATGGTCTTGAGAGTCCTAATCCTCATTGCTGCAACATCTGTCTTGTGCGAACTAAATGCTGGTGAGTTCTGAAGATCAATCCCCTCAATTTTGCAAAAGTGTGTAAGTATTTCGTCAACATAACAGTGCTCATTATCCACTCTTAATAACTTGATGGCTTTCCTTGACTTGTGTTCAACATGAGTCTTGAAGTCTTGAAGCTTATGAACTACTTCATTCTTATGATGAAGGAAAAAGACCCAAGTGAATCTTGAAAAGTCATCAACAAATGCAAGTATGTAGCAGCCTTGGCTGACTGAAGTCACTGCAAACAGTCCTGCTAATATCATGTGAACAAGCTGAAGAACAACTAGAGCTTGAGAAGACTTCTCATTATCATACTTCTCCTTGAGATGCATATCCACTGAACAAGATGAACACTCCCCTTTAGAAAAGTTGATATTGGGTAGACCTTTGAGCATGTGTTTTGAGCAAAGTTGCTGAAGAGAGAAGAAGTCAAGGTGACCAAACCACTC
This sequence comes from Cupressus sempervirens, assembly GCA_028749045.1. Classification (NCBI taxonomy): domain Eukaryota; kingdom Viridiplantae; phylum Streptophyta; class Pinopsida; order Cupressales; family Cupressaceae; genus Cupressus; species Cupressus sempervirens. The sequence goes on from CM053783.1 coordinate 103,802,143, forward strand.
ATGCCATAAGTTGTTGTTTGAATTAGAGTTAGTTAACAAGGCTTGAGAAGAACTCTTAGGCACAAAGTGGGAGAAGGAATAAAGCCTCTTGTCATCATTGACTTTCCCCACTACTACCAATGAATCATCTTTGAGACTTCGCACCATCACTGAATTGGGAAGGAACTCAACCTTATGACCATCTCCAAGGTGAGTGATTTGGTAAACTAATAGGAGATTGGAGCTTAGATTTGAAAAGTAGAGAACATCTTTGAATTCCCCATCTTCTATTTCCACATGTCCTTTTCCTTCAACTTCCATTTTAGCATCATCTCCCATGAAGATGTGTGGTACCTGTGACTGCTTCAATGAAGAAAAATCTTGCTTTGAAGAACCCATGTGGTAGGAGGCACCTAAGTCAAGTATCCATTCCAAAGAAGAACCTGTGTTGGCAATAAGTTCTTGATCTTTACCCTTTGAAGAGTTAGGAGTAGAATCCTTGGAAGTACTTGGCACTTGAATCTTATTCTTCTTGAGTAGATTTTCTAACTCATCGATTCTTTTTGTCTTCCATTGATGCTCGTCATGATTTGGATTTTTATAGTATGCACAAAAGAGTTTGTCCTTCTTTTCATTACTTCCCTTCTTGTTTGAAGAAGAACTGCCTTGTTGAGAGGAGACATGTTGTGTCTCAGATTGTGTTTTCTACTTCCACTACTTCTTATTCTTGTTGCTTTTTCCCCCTTCACTAGATGTGTGACCATCATGAGCTACTAAGGCTTTTGACTTAGATGACTTGAGAAGGCCAAAATCCACCAAGTGAGATTGTTCAACAATCAACATTTCTGCAAATCCATCAAAGGAAGGCTTCTAGTAAGTAGATCCCATGGTTAACCTATGAGTATTAAAACTTGAAACAAAGTTGGCATACTCAAAAGGTAGCTTCTTTAGGATGTGATGTATCAAACTATCATCCTTCATGGGATTTTCACAATCTTTAAGAAGTGCCCTATACTCATTGACTTTGATGATATAATCATGAATCGTGTCATAATTTTTAGGATCTAAGAGAAGTAGATCATCCACAATCTAAAATCACTTTTCTTCATCCACTTTACCATACAACTGTTCAAGTTTGTCCCAAGCTTCTTTAGAGTTTGAACAATTTTTAATGTGGAAGAGAAGATCACTATGTACACAACTTTTGATAACAACTAAAGCCTATCGGTCTTGATTTGTGTAATCAATGATTTCTTTAGCATCAATAGGTTTGGTAATAGTACCATCAACATATAAACTATATCCTTTTTCTATTAATCTACTCCATGCAATATCTTTCCATGTAGAATAGTTGTGTGAAGTTAGAGGAGGACATTTAAAACCCATGATGTAGAAATGAAAGAGCACAAAATAGAGACACAAAACACAGTACACCCCCCCCCTTTTCACTCAATCAAAAGACCCCCCCAAAAGAGATGTTGTTGGCACTTTATAAGTAGTGCGTTTACAATGAGCTACTTGTCAAAATGAACAAAGTGGACTTTCTAATTTTTCTTTTACAACAGCCTTATGAGGCTAAAATCTGTCACTTAAGCTCTGTAGCTTAGTTATACAACAATTCTGAAAAAGAATCAAAGCTTTACAATGCCAAAGAAGGCCTAATTCTGAAAATAATAAATTTATCCACACAACCCTAGAATTTGACTTTAGATCTGGAAAGTAGACAAAAAAACACGCACTTTCAAAAACAATGAACCTGAAAAGGTGATCAGATGTTCTTGTACGGAGCTTCTGAAGTTGCAAAATGCAGGATTATGCAGATATAGTCACCAAAAAATGCAATTTTTGCAAAATCTATGCACCAAAACAAAAAAAAAACACCACCACTAGAAAATTGAAGAAATTCTACCTGATTTCAAAAAAAATTGTACCTAAATCAGAGTCTGAATGTCTGAGATACAAGTTCGCAAAGTCAGGCTACCAAACTGAAAAGCAATCTGGAGAGGGGTCTAGAGGAGACACTATGATGCTAAATTTGATGATCAAAAGGTCATCAACATAGTTCAAAAACACCTTAGAATGACATCCAGATGGGCGTCAAATTTAACTAGGGGTTCTGTTGATGCCAACAAAAAATCTGCTTGGGGTGACGTGGCAGTCGATGTGTTTGTCCGTACTATATGGATGTGAAATGTGGCAAAAAGTACTGATGATGTGTTGAATGTGCAGTTACAGTTTCCACATGGCAACGTGGCACTATCGTGTGCAGCTAAGTTGTCACTTGTGTTGACTTGGCATTGCAGACTTAAGTCTGATGTGTCGCCCTGTCAGAGGTGGATGCATGGCATCTATCCAAAACAAATTTGTGTGGAGAATGCGGATGGGAGGTTTAAATGGGGGTTGCCAAAAAAGTTTTGTTCAGCGGCAAGTAAAGTGCAGATGCAAACAGATGGTCGAAAACCTCATGTTGTTAGCCAGTTCTGCTGTGACTGCTAGTTATTCTTACTGAAAATCACCTTCTCTAACCATGGTTATCGGTCGAGTTCACGTGATTCACTGAGAAATTGAGGCACAATTGGGATACAATGATCAACGCACTATCCATCAAAATTTAGAACAATAGATGCTGAAAAATGTGATAGTACCAAGCCAGGAAAGATCTATGCAATCTCCGATTTTGAAGACCCTTGTCAGTTTTGGACTACGATGCTGAGAAGTAGTACAACGAGGCTAGAGCTTTGAATGAGTGTCACCTACAACACTGGAAACATGACTATGCACAGTTCACAGAAAATAGTGCCAAAATCCTTTAAACAATCATAGATTTCACAACGTCGCTGGGTTTTTTGGGATTAGTCCCACATCAATGAGATGAACTGTCTTCATGCTATTTAAAAGGTGAAACCAAAAAATGTTGAGGCAACTATGGAGGGTCACTAGAGGTTTCAACATCAGTGTGGGCCACCAGCTATGTAGGGCATGGGCAGTGCCAAAATTGTTAATGCTAGATTTGGCTGGCATTAATTGAGTGTGGCCACTGATTCTCTATGATGCTCAAAAAAATATATACCTGCTCCCAAATATAGTATGGTATGGCTTTCTCAAAAAATGATGTGAAATACAAAAATAACCTTCCACTGTGTGTTAGAATCTGATAAGATTAATAACCCAGAAAACTAGTGCAAAGAATAAATATCTAAACTATGAATGAAAATGATACAAAATTAAAATAACATCATGGAGTTAATCTCCAAGAGAGTAATGCAAATGCTAGAAGCAAAATAGCATTAAGAGGATGCAAAAATAAGAGATGAAAATACAAGCTAGGTAGCATGCTTATATAGGCTACTAAGAGGGAGGAGGTGACAACACCAACCAATGAGGAGCAACCATCTATCAAACTAAAGATAGCAAAGTATCTTCCCAAGATAGCTAATGGATGCTCACATGTAGGAAGGTGACACCTCACAACCATTCACCTAATAAGACATGCTTTATTAACCTAAGCGAGATTATTAAAAGTGTAGGAAAAACCTTGCCAAATAGGAAAAATAAAAAACTACACTAACACCCCCCCATAAGCAAAGCTTAGGTGGATGTAGAAATGGGTCCCAACAAGTCAAGCCTGATGAGGTACCCATGTACATAAAATTCCTCCAAAAGAGAGAGAAAAGATACTCCCCAAATAAAATTAGGACTCCAAGTGAGAGGAAGAGGCCCCCCTAAAAGATGAAGCATCCTGCACCCCCAGTAAAGCTTGCAAATTTTGTCCAGTAGATCCACTTACATCGAACAAGTTTTCTTCCCTTAGGAAAAGGGACAAGATCCCAAGTGTGGTTCCTCATCAAGGAACTATACTCTTCTTGCATAGTTGTATCCCACTTAGAAATAGAAAAATCCTCATGAAAGGACTGTGGATTTGAGGCAATAGCGATGAAGATATGCAAAGCATCTTGGAATTGTGAACAAGTCTGCTTGGTGTCTGATGGATCCCCAACCCAATCACCTGCAAACTGCAAGGTCTATCTAGCCCAAAGTGGACTAGAAGATGGAGAACTAGAGGAGAATCATCAACCTGTAAATGATGACTAGGAGATGAAGGAGGTGAGTCCTCTGAATCACTCTCTACATCATAAGTGGAGGTAGAAGACTGCTCAAGTGAATCTGACTCATTAGAAGATCTATCATGTATTCCAAGTGACTCCAATGTCAAAGTACAAGGCAACCCTGTGACCATGCTCTGCTGGTTAAGCTGATGCAAGTAGTGGAAGTTAAGATGGCCAAACCGCTCATGCCATACTCTACTCACATAATTAGAGTGAGTGAGTGAAATAGTCAAAAGAGGATCAGGAACAAAGTGAGAAAACATATAGAGTCATGACTGATGATCTGCTCTCCCAACTGCAACTGTACAATCATTGTGTAACTCATGTATCTCCACTGAATTAGGAGTGAATCCAACCCACTTGCCTAAACCTATGTGAGTGATCTGGTGTACTAATAGGAGATTAGTTGACAATGAGGGTACACAAGGAACATCATGGAATGTGCCATCCCCTACATCAACAGACCCTCTCCCACACACCTCAACATGAGTGTTATCACCCATCAACATAGAAAGCATAGTACATGGCCCCAAGGATGCAATTTATTCCTTAGATGAAGCCCTATGGTGTGAAGTACCTGAATCAAGAACCCAAGTGGACTGTGAGGAAGCAACTGCAAAAAGAGCCTTGCCCTTTCCTTTCCCCTTGCTAGTTTTTTTTTCTTTGTTAGACCCTTCATTAGAACTTTGTTTGATAGACTCAAGAACACTGATATTATTCTTCTCAAGAATGTATGTCAAGTGATCAAGTTGTTTCTGCAAACATTTATGTTCATTATGACCAGGTCTTTCACAATAGGCACATTTGACCTTTTCTTTCTTAGGCTTATCACCCTTGGAAGATGGTGTATCAATAGTTGCTTTTGAAAAAATTGATATCTAATTCTTCTTCTCCTCGCTATTCTTTTGTTTCTTGTCCTTACTATTGTTGTTACTACTTTGTCCTTTTTGTTCTTTTGTGCCTTGGTTGGCAACCAAGGCATGTGACTTAGAGGACTTAAGAGTACCCATCTGGATTAGCTTGTCCTATTCTCAAGTGAGATTAACAGCAAAATCATCTAAAGATGGCATGGTGAATTGAGTACCAAGTGCACCCTTAGTAGCATAGAAGGTAGAGAAAAACACATAATATTCTGGACTTAGCTTAGAGAGAATACTAAGAATCAATTGTTCATCTTTCTTTTCAATTCCACATTGTTTTAATTATAGCCTTAGTGATTTCAATTTGGTGAAAAAATCTTGAATTGTGTTGAAATTGCCTGAACTCAAACTAATTAATTCATTTTCTAACATATGTCCCCTCATTGAATCTTGTGTGCCAAATAGTGTTTCTAGCTTTGTCCATACTTCATTTTGCATATCCAAAGACTCAATGTGAAATAGAAAGTCAAGAGAAATAGACAAACACATTGTTCTATATGCCTCATCACATTTGTTAAACCACTTAGGCTTATCTTCATCTTTAACAGGTTCAGTTTCAAGTCTCATAGTTATCCTATTTAATCCAGCTTTCCTTAAGTGAATTGTCATGCGTGATTTCCACTCAAATTAATTGTATGGAGTTAGGATGGGCATATTTGTTTGATCCATGATGAAGAAATGTAGAGAAGAAATGCTAAAAAGAAGAGAACCTAGCCATGACAATGCCCCCCCTTTTTACTCAATCAAAGAATCCCCCCAAATAAATATGATTTGGCACTTTATTTTAGTGCATTTACAACTGCCACTAAAAAGAAATACTTAGTGGTCTTGATTTCAATCCATTACAAACACTCATTATGAGCATATGTTGAAAGTAAAATTTAGGCACAATAATCAAGGAAACAAATAGCATCATTGTGATCTACTCGAAAAATCATGCACTTTCAAAAAAAGAATCACCTCGATACGAGGTCGTATGAGAAAGTTATGATCCTCTGAAGTTTCCAAAATGAGAACTGTGCATAGTCACGACTGAGAATCTGCAATTTCTGAAGTATTCATGCATGAAAATCAAAAAACAACTCCACTAGTGGATAGAGCACAAAAAAATAGCCAAGTTTATAACAAGAATCATCAAAATCAGAGTCCGTATGAGCAAGAATGAGACATTTGAAAACTACATTCAAATCTACGACTGCCAATGGAGAGGGGTATGGCTATAGTCTTTCATGCTCGATTCTGCAAAATATACAGCTTGCATGGAAAATCTAAAAGATACCCAAATGGTTTTTCAAGTTTGTGAACAAAACTTAGAAATGTGTTTTTCTTGTTAATGTGCAGAAGATGCTGCTGTAGTGTAAATTAGACGCCTTTAACAGTAAAAAATGACTCCAAAAATCAAAAAATGATCCCAACAACAAAAATATGACATGAAAATGCTGGATCACATTCCTAAGTCCATCAATGGCATGCTGGAACCTGCAAAACTGATTGAAAACTCCAAATATGCAAGTTGGTTGTCAGATTTGAGATTGAAACCCTAGAGAAAAATCATTTTGTCAAAACTTTTCTGATTCTCAAGATCATCCAAAGATGCAAGAGAAGAGCATACTTCACTTTTCAAAAAATTACAATAAAATTTATTAGCCGCCCCCCCCGCGCCCCCAATCTCTCAAATAAGGAAACTAAAATCTACTCTTGCACATAGAAAAGCTTTGATACCATGTTAGAATCTAATAAGATTAATAACCCAAAAAACTAGTGCAAAGAATAAATATCTAAACTATGAATGCAAATGATACAAAATCAAAATAGCATGATAGAGTTAGTCTCCAAGAGAGTAATGCAAATTCTAGAAGCAAAATTGCATTAAGAGGATGCAAAAAAAAGAGATGCAAATACAAGCTAGGTAGCATGCTTATATAGGCTAGGAAGAGGGAGGAGGTGACAACACCAACCAATGAGAAGCAACCATCTATCAGACTAAAGATAGCAAAGTATCTTCCCAAGATAGCTAATGGATGCTCACATGTAGGAAGGTGACACCTCACAACCATTCACCTAATAAGACATGCTTTATTAACCTAAGTGAGATTATTAAAAGTGTAGGAAAAACCTTGCCAAATAGGAAAAATAAAAAACTACACTAACACTGTGCAAGTCGGGAGCTCACAACCTGATACTGCACAAATATTTTCCTTTGCTACTAGCTCATAGGGCTAAATTTTTTTTTGAAAAAATTGCAAGAAAATATGATGGAAATACAGGTAAAATTGACAGATCCAAAAATAAATTCATAAATCTGCAAAAATGACCATACCCATACTGCAAATCGGGGCCTCTGGGTTCTAATTTGCAAAAAAAATTTGCCTCATGGTCGATTTTGGGCCAAGGTAGGCATGCTTATAGTTAATTTTCACCGGTTCAGCATTTCAAATGCAATGGAAAGATCAGATCTGGTGTTGGATGCTCCCAATTTCTGCAGCACTCTGGATTCAGGCTGAGGTGATGAAATAAACAAGAGGTCTCGAACAACTTGTGATGAGAAAATCTCAAGCTTTGATACCATGTAAGAATTTTGCTAAGGGAAAAATTCACCCAAGAACTAAGAACTCAAACAAAAGCACAACTATAGACCAAAAATGGCGAGAGTATGATCAAAATAACAATGTATTCAATAATTTGATACTTAGAGTACACTAGGAGTGCCTGAATATAAAGGCCTTAGGAGAGCTTCTAGAATGCATAGAAGTTAGCACCATGAAGTGTCATGCAACCAAGCACATGTCCACCATATATGAATTATCCTCCACTAAGCACAGAAGTAAGTGTTGTAATGAGAGGATAAGTCTACAAGGGTGGGACATGCAAATCAGTGTTGTAGACACCATGTGCTTAAATAGAGTTGCATACTCCTGTGTTGTCTACATGACAACTCAAAAGATGTGTAAACTCCTAAGTGTCTCACAAATAAAAATAATAAAATAATACATTAACCTAAGTAAACTTAAGTAAGTGTAAATAGTAAAGTACGTATTTACACCAACAAGAATGAAGTGTTAGACAAGTTTCTAGACTTCAAGACTCATGTAGAATGAAAATTTAGAAAGGCCATCAAAGTACTCTGCATGGATAATGGAAACATGGATGTGAACATAAGACTTAAGGACTTTTGTAGACATGAGGGCATTGATCTTCAGACTCTGCCAACATTCAGTCCGCTTAAGATAGATGTTGCAACTTTGAGGATTAGAACTCTTAAGTCTATGGCAAGTTGCATGATTCATGCCAAGTCTCTAGATCCATCATTAGAAGTTGAAGCAATCTCCAATGCCACTCACATTCTTAATCATTCTCCTCATCCAGCCTTTCCTAGAAAAACTCCTTTTGAGGCATGGTGCAGTAGAAAACCTATTGTGACACACTTCAAAGTCTTTGATTGTCCTACATGGGAAAATAGATCTTCTAGGGGTTGCAAGGCATAGTCATCTTAGCCTTGTACCTTCATTGGTTATGAAGATGGTGTGAAGGCATATAGACTTCTTGATCCTGAGACACATCAGATATTTGTGGAGAAGGATGTACATTTTGAGAAAAGTTCTCCTAGCTTGTCCTCCACTCCTCTTCACACATCATACAGTGTGGATACTGATAGTGATTCTAGTGATAGTGCTTCAACAGATTCAGACACGTGGAGTTTTATCGATAGATATAGTGAGAGGTCACTTCATCAGTTTAGTCCACATGCATACATAGCCACAGTGATAGGTCCAAAATAGCAAGGTACATTTAGTCTTCTAGATATAGGTTTAGTGATAGATTTGGGGGACAATATTGATTCTCTGCCTCTTCTTCTTGATGCAGAATTACCTTCTTCAGTTGTCACAAGGGTTCCAGACTCTCTTGTTCATTCTCTACATGATCAAATGTCATAGGTTGAAGTGAGTATGGATACTTATGATCAGTAGTTGCAACAGGGTTCTTCATCAGTTGTAGGGATAGACAAGTTCTTTGGGATAGGTTCTTCAGCCAGTTCAATAGGTTTTAGAGACATCACTTATTCATGGGATTATTTCCACACATAGCAGAAGCGTCTCATTTGTACCCTTGCCATTGTTTCTTCCTAAGGGGAGGAACACCATTCTATAGTCTTGGATCAACTTCTTCATTGGAGCAGTCACTGTTTGGCATTCTTCTTTGGGGGAGGGGGAGCCCATCCTATCTCTCTTCCTCTTCTCATCATTCTCTTATGTATATATTGGATGTATGTCATAATGGGGGGTCTTGATTACTCCATCCATCCATGCATCCTTATTTATCTCTCTTTTTGGGGGAGGTTTTTTCCCATGAGGTTTTCCCTCTTTCCTTGCTTTATGGGAGATTGCATATCATTATGTAAATGGGTACCTAACATGGCCTAGTAGTTAGGACCCATACTGCATTTCAACCTAGATTGCATAAGCTTAAGGGCATTCCCCTAAGTTGCACTTAAGGGGGGGTGTTGGTGTAAATAAGTATTTACTTATTACACTTACTTAAGTTTTACTTAGGTTAATGCATTATTTAATTATTTTGCACTATTTTATTATTATTTTAGGTGAGACACTTAGGAGTTTGTGTACTCTCATTAAGTTACACAACTCTAATTATGCACATGGTGTCTATAATATAGGAGTATGCATCATTCACTGAGTTGTCATGATGAGAACACAGTTATCAACACTCCTCATTTAGCACATGTTGTCTACACCACTGATTTGTACACTACACTATTGTAGGCTTATCCTCGCATCATTTTACTTAATCCCATGCTCAATGGAGGATAATCCATATCTAGTGGACATGTGCCTGGTTGTATGACATATCATGATGCTAACTTCTATGCATTCTAGAAGCTCTCCTGAGGCTTTTATATTCAAGCACTCCTAGTGTACTCTTGAATCAAGTTATTGATTGAATATCATCATTCTGATCATACTCTATCTATTTTGGTCTACTGTGTGCTTGTGTTGAGTTCTTTAGTTCTTGGGTGAATTCTGGCCTAAGCCAAATTCTTACAATAACATTGGTTCTTCCCCTTGTTTGTTGGAGTGAACTCTTTGTGCTACAGTAAATAATGACACTCGTCCTGTTAAGTGAACATACAGTTCACTGCAAGTATATCTAGCACACTTCTATCTTAGGTTACAAATGCAATGGTCATTGTGGACAGAATAAATACTGAATGGTTAGGATAAGATGGATCTCTCGTGTGTTTGGTGTGTCTGTTATGCAAGCAACATTCAAGTCATCCTAGTTTTTATGCTCTGATGCTTATGTTAACTTGCTACATTAAAAGAGACAAATGTTCTGGTCATTCTGGCTTCTTGTGCCTTGAATGCTTACATTTAATCCTGAAAAACCAATAACATATGTTATATTCATATTTCCATGATTGCAATGTCAATGGGAATTGTATGACCTATGAGCATTGTTCTATATCTGGTGATGATTAAATATGGAGGCTTGGTAACTAGACCTAGGGTTGCATTTAACATAGTCTTGCATTGCATACTTCACTTGCATAAGCATGTGATTCAATTGCAAATCTACTTTCATCCTTCATGATGAGGAATTGTTGGCTTCTTCGAAGCATCATGTTCTTTACGACTGCAAAAATGATTAATTAATCACCCTCTTTGCTACTTTGCCTAATCAAAACCCATTTTTTGGGATCAAAAATGCATTTTAAAATTTTTGTGCAATCCAAATTCTTTTGATACTTTGTGATTCTTGGAATCTTTTCAACTCTAACTTGGATTTTTGGACCTCAAAATCACTTCGGATCAACTTCCAAATTTCTTCAGATCATTTCTGATCAAAAATTTGACACACTTAAGTGGCTCAAAAATGCATTTAAAAATTTTTGTGAAATCCAAATTCTTTTGATACTTTGTGATTCTTGGAATCTTTTCAACTCAAACTTGGATTTTTGGACCTCAAAATCACTTCGGATCAACTTCCAAATTTCTTCAGATCATTTCTGATCTCATATTTCCTCAAATAATTCTAATCCCTTTATATTTCTTTAGATCATTTTGATCTCTTTATATTTCCTCAAATCATTTTGATCTCTTCATATTTCTTTAGATCATTCTGATCTCTTCATATTTCTTCAAATCGTTCTAATCTCTTCATATTTCTTTAGATCAGTCTAATCCCTCCAAATTTCTTATGATCATTCTGATCTCTTTATATTTCCTCAGATCATTCTGATCTCTTCATATTTCTTCTGATCATCTGATCTCTTCATCTTTTCTTTAGATCGTTCTAATCTCATCTCCATTCTATTGAATCTCAAATTTGATATACTGCTTCATATCATATTTTTGGTGTGTCATCTTTTGATTTCACTCCCGAGGGGGTAGGATGATTACATCATTGAATACTTAATGCTCGAGGCATCTTGTTCCCATCTTATGTCCTTATCACTTGGGGCATCTCATCACTCGGGGCATCTTGTTCCTTCCTATCTGGCATCTTTGCTATCTATCTTATGTTTTCATCAATTGATCAACCTTATAACAACTCTTCTTAGAGTTTGATGGATAGGTATTGGGACAGTCTAAACCTCAACTCCTGAGAATCAAGCCTCATTCTGGGGATGATTCTATGACTCATGATTGGACCTTGTTATCTTTTATCAATCTTAGGTATCTAGGTGTTCTATCTAGATCCTTGAAGGTTAAGCTCCACTGTAGAGATAGTCTTCTAAATGCTTTCAATCTTAGGTATCTAGGTGTTCTATCTAGATCCTTGAAGGTTAAGCTCCATTCTAGAGATAATCTTCTAAATGCTTTCAATCTTAGGTATCTAAGTTTTCTATCTGGATTCTTGAAAATTAAACTCCGTTCTAGAGATAATCTTCTAAATGTTATCAATTTCAGGTATCTAGATGTTTTGTCTGGATCCTTAAAGATTACGCTCCATTCTAGAGATATTCTTTTAAATGCTACCAATCTTAGGTATCTAGGTGCTCTACTTGGATTCCTTGGGATTAAGTTCTATTCTAGAGATAGCCCTTAAAAGGTTATCAATTGGTCTCCGTGTCATCAACTTCAGAACCAATCTCATCTTTGCATTATGCTTTCTAATTTTCTTTGAATTGAATGTGCTACTCACACATTCATTCAAAGAGGGACAAAATGTAATACCCCAAAATTGGCTCATTGCCATGATACCAATTCTGGTATATTTTTGATCAATCTTAAGACCTATGTCACTAGGCAAATTCTTATTCTGCTACTCACTACTTGACTTAATTGTTAGATGCAAAAAACCTTAATCTGCATTCATCGTGCTTATTATTTAATTCCTATAGTATTTACTCATATTAGTCACATTAAACCTATTGATTAATATTTAATTTAATTATTAAGTACTTATACTTTAATTAAATTAAATTATATCCTAAGGCTAATGTACTATGTAATTAAATTTATTTAATATAATAAATATGCCTATTTTAATTAATTAAATGAAATTATTTAATTAAATGGAGAACTTACTTCTAATTAATTAAGCAAAGTTATTTAATTAAATGGGAAGTCATTCCTAATTAATTAAATGAAGTTATTTAATTAAATAAGAAAAGTTCTTTTAATTAATTAAATAGAATTATTTAATTAAATGAAAAAGGTAAGTATGAGATCATATCTCATTTTATTAAATTAAATATCTCACCAAAATCTCTCTTTAGTTGAAAAAAGGAAATTCCCAGTTCACTGCTGATCAAATTAGAAGTGACTCAAATCACTTGCTTTTACACTAAAGTCTATTTGAGTTGACTGACTCTTACACTTAGATCCGAGTTAGTTAACTCCCTTTAATTTGGGAATCTTCCTTTATGATTGAACTTAACCTTTAATCCTGACCGTTGATTGAAATCAATCTCCACCATTGATGGATTCTAGGAAAGTCTATTTAAGAGACCTTCATCTCTTCATTTTGGAGAGGTTGAATGAGAATTTGCATCAAATTGCTGCTAGATTGTGCATTCATTTGAGCTCATTACTTTCATAAGATATTCATTTTCTAGTTTAATCTCATTTATCATAATATGCATACACTTTTGCATAATCTTCTTTTACATGTTCTTAGATTAAACGTGCATACTCCATTCTAGATTAATCTTCATTCTCATATAGATTAGTTGCATTTTCTTTTAAATCCTTCATTCGTAGAGGGTCTGGTTGCTTAACATCTCAAATCTAAAGATATCTAACAAGCAATTCCCTTTAGATAGAAGGCAACAGGTCACCTTGCCGATTGATTTTCGGATGAACAATCCAATGTTCATTCCAGGATGAATCCACAAATAAAGACCATGTTGAAGTGTGTGTGTTAGCATAGGCCACATTTTCACATATGCAATGACCATCTCCAAGGTGAGTGATTTGGTAAACTGATAGTAGATTGGAGCTTAGATTTGGAATATATAGAACATCTTTGAATTCCCCATCTTCCATTTCTACATGTCCTTTCCCTTTGACTTCCATCTTAGCATCATCTCCCACGAAGATGTGTGGTACCTGTAACTGCTTCAATGAAGAAAAGTCTTCCTTTGAAGAACTCATGTCGTAGGAGGCACTTGAGTGAAGTATCCATTTTGAAGAAGAACTTGTGTTTTCCATATGTGCTTGACCTTTACCTTTTGAAGAGGTAGGAGTACAATCCTTGGAAGTACCTGGCACTTGTATCTTATTCTTCTTGAGTAGATTTTCTAACTGATCAATTCTTTTTGTCTTGCAATGATGCTCATCATGATTTGGCTTTTTACAGTATGCACAAAAGAGTTTTTTCTTCTTTTCATTACTTCCTTTCTTGTTTGAAGAAGAACTTCCTTGTCAAGAGGAGTCATGTTGTGTCTTAGATTGTGTTTTCTACTTCCATTGCTTCTTGTTGTTGTTGCTTTTTCCCCCTTGACTAGATTTGTGATCATCACTAGCCACTAAGGCTTTGGTCTTAGATGACTTGAGAAGTCCAAAATCTACCATGTGAGATTGTTTAATAATCAACATGTCTGCCAATCCATCAAAGGAAGGCTTCTGGTAAGCAGATCCCATGGTTAACCTATGAGTATTAAAACTTGAAACAAAGTTGGCATACTCAAAGGGTAGCTTCTTCAGGATGTGATGAATCAACCTGTCATCCTTTATGGGATTTCCACAATCTTTAAGAAGTGCCCTATAGTCATTGACTTTGATGATGTAATCCTAAATTTTCATAATTATTAGGATTCAAGAGAAGTAGATCATCTTCAATTTAAAATCCCTTTTCTTCATCCACTTTACCATACAACTATTCAAGTTTATCCCAAGCTTCTTTAGATTCTGAACAATTTTTAATGTGAAAGAGAAGATCCCAATGTACACAACTCCTAATTACACCTAAAGCTTGTCGATCTTGTCTTGTCCAATCAATGAGTTCTTTAGCATCAGTAGGTTTGGTAATTGTACCATCAACATAAATACTATATCCTTTTTCCATTAATCTACTCCATGCAATATCTTTCCATGTAGAATAGTTGCGTGAAGTTAAAGGAGGACATTTAAAACCTATGATGCACAAATGAAAAGAGCACAATAAAGAGATACAAAAAACATAGTACACCCCCCCCCCCTTTTCACTCAATCAAAAGACCCCTCCAAAAAAGATGCTTTGGCACTTTATAAGTAGTGCATTTACAATGGGCCACTTGTCAAAATAAACAAAGTGGAATTTATAATTTTGTTTTTACAACTGCCTTATGAGGCTTAAATCTGTCACTTAAGCACTATAGCTTAGATTTACAACAATTTTGAAAAGAATCAAAGCTTTACAATGCCAAAGAAGGCCTAATTATGAAAGTGAGAAATTTTTCCATACAACCCTAGAATTTGACTTCAGATCTAGAAAGTAGATGAAAAAATACACACTTTAAAAATTAAAAAATTTGAAAAAGTGACCCAATGTGCTCGTACGGAGCTTCTGAAGTTGCAAAATGTAAGACTATGTAGGTATAGTCACCAAAAAATGAAAATTCTATAAAATCTATGTACGAAAACTAGAAAAAAACACCACCACTAAAAAATTTAGAAAATTCTACCTGATTTCAAAAAACATTGTACCTGAATTGGAGTCCAGATGTTCGAGATACGAGCTCACAAAGTCAGGCTGCCAATCTGAAAAGCAATCTGGAGAGGGGTCTAGAGGAGAAATTGTGAGTCTAAATTTGATGGTCAAACAACTATCAAAGTAGTTCAAAAATGCCCTGGAATGACATTTAGACAGGCGTCAAACTTAATGTCATAAAAAGATGATGTCAGCCAAAATTAGTGCCCTGGAGTGACATGGCGCACTAGGCTGGTTGTCCATACTGTATGAACTCACATGTGCCAATCCATACAGATGATGTGGCAATTCGCTAGGTTCCACGAGAGACATGGTAATCCCAGCTAATGTAGCAAATATGTGTGTTTGTGGTGGACACGTGGCAGAATATTACTCATTGCATGTGGAGGGCTAGAAAGGATCGTTGTTCGAAGAAATGTGTGTGGGTGAAACTAATAAAACACTACCAAGTGTCTTGGGGAAAATTTGGTGTGATACCTACGCTGGACTATCCTTTGTCTATGTGTTTGTTATGATAGACACTACTTGGCAGCTTCTCACAGGTCGCGTGAGTTGGTGTAGGGCTAAAAGCAATCTGCGTGGCACGAGAGGGTCCGGTGCTGGGTGGGAAGTTTAAATACCCGCTGCAGGTCAACGATAGAGGTGGCAGTTTAAATGTTTGATGCATGGAATTTTTGAATGCCAAAATATCCTCCATGTTGTTAGAAATTGAAGTCGCAGCCCCAGTTCAACACCGATTGTTTGGAACGACGCTGGAATGATTTGCGACATCGAAAAAACAATGTGTGGGCGATGGCCAAAAATGTCTTTGATGATGGGACTAATAGTCCCACATTCACTGCATCTTGGATCACACAGTTCTTTAAAAGGCAAAGCTTTCAGATGGTTTAACAAAGGCAAGCCTGGTGGATGTGAATGGAAGGGCGGGTTGATCACTTGTTTGTAGCACTGGCTGGATTTTGACTATTAGGAAAATGAAAGTGCCCGCTGCAAATTTGTACACTTCATGGCCATCTACAATTGTGATGCAGATTTGTTGAATTAACCCACTCGAATAATAATGAAACCCTGTAATTAAATACAATATACCTTGTGCAGGCCGGGTGCTCACAGCTCGGTTCTACACAAAATATTTTCTCTGCTAAAATATTTCAAAAATTTGAGAAAAAAAATAATGAAAATTCAGAGAAAGAATAGATCTGAATTAAAATTAAATTACAGATCTGAAAATGATGACCATACCCATACTAAAAATCGAGGTCTCTGGGTTTTGATTTGCAAAAAAAATTTCCTCACAATCAACTTTGAGCCAAGGTAGGCATTCCTATAGTCAATTTTCACCAGTTCAGCATTTCAGAGGCAATGGCAAGGTCAGATCTGGTGTTGGATGCTCTTAATTTTTGTAGCACTTCAAATTTGGGCTGAGATGATGAAGCAAATAAGAGGTCTCAAATGGCTATGTGATGAGAAAGTCTCTATTCTTTGATAACATGTAAGAATTTTCCTAAGGGAAAAATTCACCCAGGAACTAAGAACTCAAACACAAGCGCACAGTAGACCAAGAGAGAGAGTATGGTTTGAATAACAATGTATTCAATAACTGGTTCCTCATTATGAGAGTACACTAGGAGTGCCTAAATATAAAGGCCTCAGGAGAGCTTCTAGAATGCATAGAAGTTAGCATCATGATGTGTCATACAACCAAGCACATGTCCACCAGATATGGGTTATCCTCCATTAAGCACGGAAGTAAGTGCGGTGATGAGAGGATAAGTCTACAAGGGTGGGACACACAAATAGTGTAGTAGACACCATGTGCTCAAATAGAGTTGCATGCTCCTGTGTTGTCTACATGACAACTCAAAAGGTGTGCAAACTCCTAAGTGTCTCACAAATAAAAATAATAAAATAATGCAAAATAATAAACTAATGCATTAACCTAAGTAAACTTAAGTAAGTGTAATAAGTAAATACTTATTTACACCAACACAAATGAACCTTATTCAAATGATCTCAAAATTAATAAACTCAGGAAATAGAAATAGAAAATAGTGACATAGATCTAGTGTAAATACCCTTTCGTATTATCCTTTTGCCATCTAATACAAGAACCAATAGAGACTCAATGAAGAACCCATGAATTCATGTTGATATTGTCATTTCTGGAAGTAAACTTAAAAATAGCTACACATGACTAGACCAACTATACTATTTCTTGAGAATTCCAAAAAATACATTAGAATTTAGACCATCACATTGCCTTGAAAACTCATTTATATAGGCATGAGTTGCAACAAGCAAAGGGAAAATGTAATTGATAGGTGTTCTTCCAAACTAGAAATAAAAATAGTTAACAAAAGACAAAACAATGCATAACAGAATGCCAAGAGCATCAAAATATTCACTGGTAGGCCCACTTATGTCACATTGCTACAAAATATTAGCTCCTTGGTTTGCCACCACTATTCTGGCTCTTTAGAATATGTAGCTATTAAACTAGCCAATGATGAGTCATCTTGTGGTGTTTCTAAATCAATTTTTACCCTTGGATTTTCATTGTTTTAATCTTGGATAGACAACATTGCTTTCACCCTCAATTGTTGCTCTGTCACATCCACATCCTAGGTTTCTGTACCTGCAACTAGAGCTAACTAGTGACCTTCACCTTATTCATTTTTTAGATCTGGTGCTAATGTGTCAATAATCTGCACCTCATCATCCTATATCTCATCTTCATCTATTCCAACTTCCTCAAATTTCTCATCAGAAGCAATATCTGCCATCCATGTGTCAAACACTATATCATCTCACTAGTTGAATTGTAAAATATCATTCTATCTTCTGAGCATATACTCAGCCTCGTTATCAATAGTAACAAAATCTTTTTTCAAAGAATTAAAGAATAACTAAACCTTACCAACTCTTTAGTTGAAGTAGCCTACCAAGCATGTCCTTTTGCATTTATGATTTTATTCATCCTTAAATAGAAGAAATCATCTAATTTTTTGGTCCACTCATCTTTGCTATTAAATTTATTCTTTCTGTCTATAGCATGTAGAAACAAATTAAATTTTTGGCTCTTGTACTTACTCAAGTAGCCCACTATTATTCTTTGCAAACAAACCCTCCTATTATCAAAATCTGGTAGATCAGTGACAATGTCATAAATCCTTTCAATTTGGTCATGGGATGACTTTATGACTAAATAGCAAAAAAGTGTCACCTCTTTTCTTCTCCTTTTCTTCCCCCGCTTATTCATAATAGGCTTTTGAAGCCTCATCTTTCACTTTCAATTCTTCCCAAATGTTTACTAACCTTGCTAACTAATCATAAAACAATGGCCACTCAATTTTGTCTGTAAGGAAGATGAGAGCTTTTCTTAATTTATCTTCATATTGTATATTTAGCTCCACATATGAAGCCCATAGCTTTTTTTTTTCTTCTTAAAAATATTTAGCTTTATTATATTCTAGCCTTTGGGATGTGTCTAGTATTTCTACAAGGGGGGTGGATTTGAAAGGCTCCACTGGAGGATGAGGTATGTTATTCTTGGCCTTGTGGACCTCCCCATTAGCTTGTTCTCAAGCTCAATTCTCTTTTTTACCTCCTTATTGTAGGCCTCAAGAATCGTTTCATATTTTCTTTGTAGTTCAAACATGGCCTATTCTTCCTTCTTAGTAGTAGCCAAAAAAAATTGGGATGAATCCAGATTCTAATGTGTTTCCTGCACATGAGAGGTATCAGCAACTCTCCTTAAAATTATGCTTCCCATCAATCAAGACTCATTTGGTTGTGATGATGTGGCTCTAGATCCTCTTTTTAATGACCAACGAACCAATGTAGCCTAATCTTCACTAAATGCAGTGCCTTGAAAGTCCTTTTTACTTTGATATTGCAAATTTAAGTTATTTGAAATAGAATTGAAAACTAAGGCATCAACAATGTCCCAATTTGGTAACAATAAAATGCTTGATGCTCTCACAATTTGTCTTCCCTCCTCAAGGCTTATATTTTGAAGGTTTTTTTTTATCATTTCTTCTTTGATTTGGTTCTAGATGGAGGCTTGATCCATTTTTGGATGCTTTATTTTTGACCTTTTGTATCTTTCTTCAAAATTATTCATATTTTCCCTTTAGGCAAATTGATGGAAAGCCCTATATTTAACAAAGCTGTCATTAGCCAAAAATTGATGACTTGTCTGTTCTAACATAGGGTATGATTCCCTACCTCTATAGTTAGCTATTGTTAAATCCAAACTTGGTGGAGGAGGTTCTTGAGGGTTACCCTCATTTAACTCTTCATGGGTGATAAATACACCTCCTTGTAATCCTATTTGTTTAATTTTCTTATTAGTGAATTGTTCTTCTCCCATCCTCAAAGGGGATTGAGTGGGTGAATATTCCTTAACTTGAGGCCTCTTTTCCTTCATTACCTTTTGCCTCTTGGGAGAAGGTTCATCAGTCCTCTCCTGTTGGACTACACTGTTGGATCCCATTATTTGCTTGCTCTTATCTACAAGAGCCTTTTTATTCTGAATTATAGTATAACATGGTCTCTTTTGAACAACTATTTGACCAACTCCTACTTTAGGAGTGAAAGTCAAACACCTCATGACCTGTCTGGCCTTATTTGGGTATGAATCAATAAAAAAAAAATCTTCTCATTCATAGCTTCCATTATTTCAAGGAAGGTATTCATGAGTTTATTTATTTTATTAGCCTCTATATTAACATTATCTAGAGGACTATATTTTTTGATTAAAACAATGAATGAATTCTAAAACCTAGGAATAGACTCTACACTTTTCCTCTTTAGTTTACTGTTCTTGTAATGAGAACTCATTCCTTATAATGTCCTCTAGATAATATGAGTCATGTTTGACCTATCCCAATTTAATTCTGTCTCAAGGTCTAATTATAAAATCCTTCAATATCACAAAAATGGGGATGGGAAACAACCATTTTGTACTAATCCAAAAATTTAATGCAAAAAGAGCCAACCCCCTTTTGTAATCACAAACTAATGTGCAATAGTACAAGTGGGAAAAATTGACCCCAATGACCTTTTCAATAGAAACATCTCCTCCACTCCTCCTAATTTCCACAAAACTTCAGCCATTCCTACCTTTAAAGGTACTTGGTAGGGCAACACATGAGGGCTCCCCTTAAGACCATAAACTTTGAAAATAGTAGAAATAGAGTAAGGAATAATATCTCCCTAATTATGTGAAACTTTCAAATCATGGTTTTTATCCATAGGCCTAATGAGATTCATTAGTGCCTTGGGGATTCTGAGATTGTCACTTACTATGAGGCATCTCAACTTGGAAGCAAAATACTTATCAAATGTGACAAAACTAGCATTATCAGTATCCCAGGTCATATCTGCACTCCAAAACTAGACTGGCAGTACTTCCTCATCCTCCTCTTTATTCAACTCCATCTCTTTACCAAAATATGTTACTCCCTTAAATAAAAACATATACATCAACATAGAATAATGGCCAAAAGTTTTCTCTAGTTTTCCTTTTGCAATTCCAACCAAACTAGTATGAATTTCTTTAGCCAAAAAGGAAGCAAAGTCAAAAATAACATCTACACCAAAATAAGTAATTTGAACCATCATATACATAAGGCCAATGGGCATGAAATCCTATTCATCTGCACCAAAAACACAACATAGGTTCCTATATATTTTTGTAGCCTAGGAAGTGAAAAGATTATTTTTAAAAGGTTCCCTAGAGGCTCCATTGATTACTGGAAAAGTTCCTATTATGCCAATATGTGCCCCTTGTGCACCTCCCCTAATCACATCCTTCTTTTCCTTGTAATCATTTTCTAGTTTTGGTAGATTAATTGCAACATGATAATTTGTCAATGGCTCTAGGCGAAAAATCTCTCAAATTTCCTTAGGACTAATTGAGATCAGAGGCACACCATCAATTCTTCTCACAACCTTAATAGTTTGGTCATAATTCTTTGCAATGGCTTCAAGAAAATCATAATCCATGAAAACACTTGGAACTACTAGTTTTCCCAAATCAAAATTCTAGATGTTAGCATGCGAGGCAAACAAATTTCTCTCTGAAAACTATTTTTTGAACAAAACAAGACTAGTTTGCAAAGTTGTTGCATCCCTAACCTAGTTCCCTTTGTCATACAGGCCATCAAAAATCTTAAGCCTAGGGTTTAAGTAAATTAACTTCTTAACTTGTACAGTTTCGATGGTGGATTCTGGGAGTAATTTTAGCAAATCGTCATGAACATTTCTATCCATATAATTTACTTTCCAAGAAAATGTTTTCTTAGGAAGCATCTTGACTATAATTCATGGTAACTAGAATGTTATAGAGGTTATAATATAAACTTACTTACTTGATTTTCCAAACTTTTTCTTCTCTGAACCTTTGCAATAGCTCACAAATAGATGGGATATTGCTTCACAATTTTGCTAGGCTTAACACAATATTTTAAGTGGGTTCTTGTGCTCATAAAACATGAAATCTTTGTTGCTGTGAGAGTAGAACTAATGAAATCTCCTTTATTATACTCTATTTTTTTCACACACAAAACTTTCATTCCTCATAAATACACATAATAGAAAAATAGAGTGGCATTGCCTTTCCTTTTAAATGTGCACCATTGATCCTTGAAAAATCCTATGATCCAAGGATGAAAACAAGGCTAACTAATCTTTCTCCTCAACATGCTGGCAGTCAAACCAATGAAATACTTCCACTTGTACCTTTCCTTCACTGTTGGGGCTTTGAATTGGAGCCAATTTTCCTCGAGGACACGTGTCACTGAATCACTACCTCGCTATACATAAAAATTGAGCACATTGCTATAGGGAGGAAGTGATAACCTAGATCTAATATTAATCTAATGGTAGGCATTTTATTACATTCTAATTATTATAATGGTTTGTCCCTCGTGTACTTTCCTTGTTTGCTATGTCACTATACATAAAAGGTGAGCAACTTACCATAGTGACAAAGTGATGGTTGTTGATTTCCCTTTGATCAAGTGGAAGAAATTCAATGCATCATACAATATGAACATGGTGGGCTCCATCTTTATCTACCTTACTCACTATCTCACTATACATAACCTTCAAGCAACTCACCATATCAAGTTAGCAATTATCGTTGATCTTAGCTTAATCAAACAATTGCAATTCTTTACCTGGCTCCTGACTTGGAAGTGGGTCAACATTTCTTGGTGACACTAAGCTAGCTTAACATGCTAGCACATATGTATTATTTTAATCCCCAATGACATCACACCTCCTTGAATTTTTCGTGTTTGTTTTTTTTTATGTGGGTTGCTACATCACTACTTGTGAAAGTCGTTAACTTTCTAGTAGTGAGATAGCAACCTCTGGTGGTTTCAAGGCTTCTGACATATAAATGCTTAGTAGGATGCCACTGTGTTATTGGATCTACATAGCTCATTTATGATGAATCACTCATTTGGGGCCTACCTTTTGAAACTTTCATTACATCACAACATTTCGATTAGTCACTACATTGCTACTGGAAAAAGTCATTAACTTTTCGATAGCGACATAGTGATTCACCAATGACCCAACAAAATTGGAGCTAAGAAAAAATAAAATAGAATAACAATAAATGACACAAATATCATGGAAATAAAGGCATAGTTTGCAAGATATCTTCCTTGGGATCCTCAAAATCATTGCTTATTTTAAAAGAACGTTGTCTTTTGCAATATCCAAGAACTTGCTATGTCACTACCAAAAAATTGATGACTTTCCTAGTTGCAACATAGTGACCTCTGATGAGAACCAAATTCTAGTGATGGAGAAAATATAACACATTAATTAAAATTTAACCAATTAATACTACTGTCTGAAAAATTATTGTGCACATTTATGAAACTACATGGAAATTTTGTGGTCACCATCAACTTTAAAAGGTTGTTGCTTTCTTTATATTTTGAGCACTCACTATGTCGCTACTAGCAGAGTGTATAGATTTTATGGTCATGACATAGCGACTCTTTAAAAAAGCTTGAGTCTTGATGACACCACTTGCAAATTTCTCCACATGCGTCCTTTTTGATACTGAAAACCTTGGGATAGAGCACATGACCAAAATGTTTTCAAATTGGTACACCTATCCAGCACTAGTCCTTATTTTTTAGTACCATAATAGAGTTTTTTGATGGTCTCTACATTGTTATAGTAAATAGCCTTGCAACTTTTTATATGAGCACTCGACATCCACAGATCCAAACAAGATCCAACAGTGGGACAAGACTTTTCAAAAAGGACTCAACAATGACTTCAAAGTAGGTGGGAAAAGAATATTCAATCCTTTTAAAAAGATTTCATGCCAAGATAAATTTAAAAGGGTAGGAGCTAGGGTTTCACACATATTTTAAAAGGTATAAAAAATACAAGACCAAAATCTGAAACCCTAGGATCTAATATTTTTATACCATGATTTTAAGAAAAGTTATTATGCAAAAAATTAGACCAAAAATGGCTCTATCTGGGATGATAGACTAACAAAGTCTATGCAAGAATTTAGAATCTATGGTAGAGTAGACCACATACTTGATACAACAATGAAAACTTCTTCAGAAAGAAATAATAGAACATAGAAACAAGGAACAAGACTGTACAAGGAATTTATAGGGATTTACAAAATATACACAATGTACAAGAACACAAAAAAGCATAAGGCTATTATTCATTGAAAAATAGATACTTTAAGAAAAGTACCTCTTCAAGAATTGTACATGAAATGGCAATTCAAGAATATCTCCAGTTAGATCCTTCAAGAAATATGAGTCCTCTCCATTTGTATCATAGATGCAATATCGACCAAGCCAAATTGGGTCAAATTTACCATGCTTTCCTTTATCTTCCAATCTAGAATTCCACATTAATATAATGTCACCTATTTCAAACTTTCTCTCAGTGGTTCTTTTGTCATATAAGTGTTTCATTTGTGACTATAACTTGGCATTTTGAATAGAAGATTCTCTCCTTGTTTCTTTTAATTGCAAGATGTCATCCATCCTAAGTTGCATCTCATCAACAATATCATCTTCATAGAGTTGAAAAAACTTATACATGTCATTTAAGCTATTTTGGGGAAGTCTAGCCTATATACCATAAATCAAATCAAATGAAGCACATCCAATGGCCTTTTTCACAGTTACCCTATCAGCCCATAGAGCTAATGGCAACTTTGAATCCCAAGCCTTCTTTTTTTCTCCTAGAATTCTCTTGATGATATTCAACATACTCTTATTACTTGACTCTACCTGACCATTTCCTTGAGGATGATAAGGTGAGGATGTGTAACCTGTAATGCAATACTTGTTACAAAAATTCTTATACTCTTTAGATCTAAAAAACATAGGATTATCAGTCACAATTTTTTGTAGGCATCCAAATTTGGTCACAATGTTGTTTAAAATGAAATTAATGACTATCTTACTTGTTGCATTCTTAGAAGGGACTACCTCAACCCACTTGGTGAAGTAATCAGTAGCTACCAAGATCCATGAATGTCCACCACTGGATTTCTAGACATTAGCATGTGGGGCAAATAAATTTCTCTCTAAAAACCATTTAAAAAAAGAAGAAGACCAGTTTGTGAAGTTGTTGCAACCCTAGGCCAGTCCCTTTGTCATATAGGCCATCAAAAATCTTAAGCCTAGGGTTTAAGGAAATTAACTTCTTAACTTGTGTAGTTTTGGTGGTGGACTTTGGGAGTAATTCTAGCAAATCATCAAGAACATTTCTATCCATATAATTTACTTACCCAAAAAATGCTTCCATAGGAGGCATCTTGACTATAATTCATAGGAATTGGAATGTTATAGAGGTTATAATATAAGTACTTACTTTATTTTCCAAACTTTTTCTTCTCTGAACCTCTGCAATAGCTCACGAATAGATGGGAGATTGCTTCACATTTTTGCTAGGCTTAACACAATACTCTCAGTAGGCTGTTGTGCTCATAAAACATGAAATTTTTTTTGGCGTGAGATTAGAAGTAATGAAATCTCATGTATAATACTCTATTTTTCTCACACACAAAGCTTTCATTCCTCATAAATGCACAAAATAGAAAAATAGAGTGGCATCACCTTTCCTTTTGAATTTGTGTCATTAATCCTTGAAAAATCCAATGATCCAAGTATGAAAACAACACAAACTCATCTTTCTCCTCAACATTCTAGTAGTCAAACCAATGAAATACTTCCACTTGTACCTTTCCATCACTCTTGGCACTTTGAACTTGAACCACTTTGCCTCGAGGACATGTGTTATTGAATCGCTACCTCACTATACATAAAAAGTGAGCACATTGCTATAGCGAGGAAGTGATATACCTTGATCTAATATTAATTTGATGGTAGACATTTTACTGCATTATTATTATTATAATGGTTGGTCCCTTGTGTGCTTTCCTTGTTAGCTATGTCACTATACATAAAAGGTGAGCCACTTACCATAGAGACAAAGCGATGATCATTGATTTCCCTTTGATCAAGTGGAAGACATTCAATGCATCATACAATATGAACATGATTGGCCCAATCTTTATCTACCTTACTCGCTATCTCACTATAAATAACCTTCGAGCAACTCACCATAGCAAGTTAGTGATTATCATTGATCTCAGCTTAATCAAATGATTGCAATTCTTTACCTAGCTCCTGACTTAGAAGAGGGTCCACATTTCTTAGTGATGCTAAGTTGGCTTAACATGTTGGCACATATGTATTGTTTTAATCACTAATGAAATCACACCTCCTTGACTATATTGTGTTTGGTATTTTTTATGTGGGTCACTACATCACTATTGGTGAAAGTCATTAACTTTTTGGTAGTGACATAGCGACCTCCGACAGATTTAGAACTTTCGACATATAAATGCTTAGTAGGATGCCATCATTTTATTAGATTTGCAAAACTCATTTCTAATGAATCACTCATTTGGGGCGAACCTTTTGAAATTTTCATTACGCCCCAACATTTTGGTTAGTCACTACATCACTACCAGTGAAATTCATTAACTTTCCAGTAGTGACATAGCGATTAACTGATGACCCATCAAAATCGGTGCCAAGGAAAAATAAAATAGAATAACCATAAATGACACAATTGTCAAAAAAATAAAGTCATAGTTTGCAATATATCTTCCTTGGGATCCTCAAAATCACTGCCCATTTTAAAAGAATTTCATCTTTTACAATATTTGGGAACTCACTATGTTGCTACCAGAAAATTGATGGCTTTCTCGATCGTGACATAGCAACCTTTGGTGAGAACTGAATTCTAGCGATGGAGAAAATATAACACATTAATTGAAATTTCACTAATTAATACTACTATCAAAAAAATGGTTGTGCACATTTATGAAACTGCATGGGAATTCTTTGGTCACCATCAACTTTAAAAGGTTGCCATTTTCTTTATATTCTAAGCACTCGCTATGTCACTACTGGCAAGGCACATAAATTTTCCTATTGTGACATAGTGACTCACTAGAAAAACTTGAGTCATAGTTACACCACTTGCAAATTGTTCCACGTGCATCCTTTCTGATACTAATAACCCTGGGACAAAGCACATGACCATAAAATTTTCAAATTGATACACCTCTCTAGCATCGGTCCTCATTTTTTAGTACCATAACAAAGTTTTTTAATGATCACTACATTACTATAGTAAATAGCCTCACAACTTTTTATAATGAGCAAATGACATCCATGGATCAAACAAGATCTAACATTGGGACAAGACTTTTCAAAAAGGACTCAACAATGACTTCAAAGTAGTGGAGAAAAGAATATTCTATCCTTTTAAAAGATTTTTCACTAGGGTAAATTTAAAAGGGTAGGACCTAGGGTTTCACATATATTTTAAAAGGTATCAAAAATACAAGACCAAAACCTGAAACCTAGGATCTAATAAAAGGACTCACATCTAATTTTTTATACCATGATTTTAAGAAAATTTATTATGCAAAAAATCATACCAACACATACCATGGTTTACACTTTTCAAAAGATATTTGACCAATGGTAATAGTCAACACCTTATCATCTATTTCAAAAAACAAAAAAAATTGTTTAAATGATATCCAAAAGGTATTTAGGATGTGGATTACATATTTTTGAGCTAACTCTAAATTTAAGATCATCTCTTGGATTAGGTGATACTCTTGTATTATCATGTTAAAAAATTTCAACCAAAATTTTGACTTCACTAGTAAGTTTCATATAAGATCTTAGGAGTCTACCACTAGAAGTCCAAAAACTATTTGTTGGATCACATTCAAAGTTAACCCTTCTCTTTACAACTCTTTCTAAAGTTTTACAACTTACATTAAGATATCCACTTATGATACTAATCAATCTTTTTTTAGTAGTTGATTTGTTAACTAAAGCTATTGTTATTTTTTGTCGCACTACATTCCTATCTTTAAAGTGACTTCTCTTCCTAATAACATCAGAGGCACTAGAAATAGTGGATACAACTTTCTTTAAAGATTCATTTTTATTCTTGGGTTTTACATACATTCATAACCTTTTCATTACTTTTCCCATTGTAGATATTTTAAGTAGTTGCACAATAAACTGACATTGAAACACAAATTTCTTATCATAATTTTTTATCTATTTAATCTATTAGCATGTTTCCTAATCTATCTCCATGAAACCAATCCATTAAGGTTATCTAGAAAATCATTAAGAAAATGAAAATTATGTTCATGCACTTTAGTACCATTCAAACATGTTTCTTCAGTACTTGGTGTTTTCATGTCTACATTCATATATTTCTTGTTTTCAATTGTCATTTCATAGTCAATGTTATTTGGAATTTAAATTTCATTTTCATTATTCTTGGTATTTCTTTTAGGGCTTGCATTTGCATTGGAATTTTTTGTGCATGATCATTTAACAATCTATTCTCATGAAGAAAACCTAAATCATTTAAATTACAACTTGCTTCTACAAAATTACCAATTGTATCATGAGAATAAACTTGAGGGTTTGGAGGCACACCTATATTGAATTTTTTATTATAATGTGCACCTAAATCTCCTTGTATTGGGTTCTCTTCTTTAGCCTCTTCATCCATCATGGTATCCTCAATGTCTTTCTCCTTTGAAACAATATTTGAAATTGAAGATCCAACATTGCTCAACTCTCTAATTCTTTATCTTCTATCTCATTGACGTTGTGCTTCCTTCCCTTTGTTTGTTGCAATCTCCTGATTTGTTAGAAATTTAATTTTCTTCTTTCTTTGTTTTTTTGATCCCCTGTTTGCACCAACTTTGAATTCAAATAAATAAGATCTTTCAAAATGTAAAAGATGACAAGAAAGTAGAAAATAATATGACAAAAATTTGACGTTGCAGCTTGAAACTATCAAACAATCATTGAAAAGATTGTTAAGTTCTTTGTTGGTTAGCTTTTGGGGCCCAACAAGTGTTTAAGAATTGGGCACCTAATTTTTAAATAATCAAGTAAGCAATATTTAGGATTGGGTACCTAATTATTTAAAAATTGGGTTCTCAATTCTTACAACAGCTAAATTAGAATCGGGTGCCCATTTCTAAAGCTATTTGTGGGAATTTTCCTTTGGCATCAAGTTTTTCCTTGGGTAAAGGCATGGTATAGGCTTGGTGGGACCAAGCCTATGCCTTTATGTATCAAGTTTTGACTAAAAAAATTATTCAATAATTTTAGGCATTGTCATAATTTTTATAGGGTATTCGTCATTGACTTTTTGACAAAATATGAACCCATTATATGTCTTACTATTTTGATTTCAAAAATGTAAATTTTACAGTGTTATGAGTTTATTTTCTATTTTTGCATTATTTATTAATCAACAGTGTCACATAAACATAAAGTAGTGAGATTCATTAAAACTTTAATAACTTTTTAAATTTTTCATATTTCTTAAATTAATTTACATGTCATCAATTCACACACAATTTTTTTTAAAGTTTTAAATTTTTTTTTGGAAAAGTTAAAGGTTGTGATGGGGTAAAGCCAAACAACAGAATGGACACAACAGAAAAGGGGAAAACTTTATTAACTATGAAAATATGCTATTACACCTAGTGCAGAGAAACAGACTCCAAAACATGCCCTATGGGCTTACAATAGCATAAATCTAGAGATAAATTCTTCTCCCAGTACCTTCTCTCAAACTCCACTCTGAATTGCCTTTTACAATGCCAGAAATGTTCTTAAATAGACCCCAAAGGGTTAAGGATTAGGAATAAATTCTAGAAAGTGCTAGTTGGCATCCACTAATCAAATAGAAGGCTCCAGAAGTTGCATTAGAAGTTAGCACAAAATTAGAAGAATCCAGAAATAGTAATTGAACTCCTAGGAGGCATAACTTTTGAACCGTAGCTCTGATTGACAAACCGTTTACATTTTCAAAAAGCTCTTGAAGTGCTCTATAGCTCTATTGAAAAATTTCTTCTCTCCCATTTTTTGGCCCTATTTGAGGTCATTTAATGCCCCTAACCTAACTTTGAAGCATTCTTAGGTGTTCTCCAGAAACTGAAAAACTGCGATAACTTTCAAACTGTGGGGCCTTTTGACTTGATTCTTTTTTTGGAATGCTCTAAATTACAATTACAATAATTTGACCAATTTATACCTTCTAATTCACCAAAATGATGGCTCTGTTACATACTCTTTTTTTGGCATTTACACGTATCCCAAGGTGTTCAAATACTCTATCCTAGAACACTGATAGTGGAACTGTGAGAGTTGGAACCTTTATTTGACCCAAATGGGTATCTAGAAATGAAAACACATGAAATAGAAACTAATTCTAAGTACATTTTTTTTTGGGTGACACAGGATACTCTATTAAGTTTACAATGTTGAAAATAGGAGAAATTTGAATTCCATCTAGCAACTCCGCTTCATATGCATTTCTTGAGTCATGTTTCTTCAAAATTTTGCAGGGGCCAAATTTCTTCATCTTCAGCTTGTTGTAAGTACCGGCTAGAAATATTTCTTTTCTTAAGTGTACCATGACTAGATCCCCTACTAAGAACTCCTTATGTCTTCTCCTTTGATCAACCCTAGCTTTATACTGTTGGTTCATCTTGGTAATGTGTGCCTGGACCTCCTCATGTAGATGTTTGATATCTTCAGCAAATTCTTTAGCTTCAACACTTGTCCTCTCCCCTTGCTCTATCTTCCTCAATTTTGGTGCAGTCCTTGGGCTACTTCCATATACAATTTAGAATGGTGATCTACCAGTACTCCTTTTTATAGAGTTATTGTAAGAAAACTCTTCTTGTGGTAGAATCAAATCCCACCCCTTAGGCTTATCCCCAACTAAACCTCTTAGTAAATTACTCAGACTTTTTTTTACCACTTCTATTTGGCCATCAGTCTACGGGTGATGTGTGGAACTGAATTTCAAGTCTGTTCTCAACTTCTTCCACAATGTTCTCCAGAAATACCCCACAAATTTAGTTTCTTTGTCAGAAACTATACTCCTTGGGAGACCATGCAGTCTTACAACCTGTTTGACAAACAAGTCTATAATATGGACAACATCATGAGTTTTGTGGCATGGAATGAAATGTGCCATTTTGGAGAACCTATCAACCACCACAAATACTGAGTCATTACCCTTTTGTGTCCTTGTCAATCCAAGAACAAAATCCATACTTATGTCCTCCCATGGCTTTGATGGAATAGGCAATAGCTGATATAGTCCAGTATTTTGACTAAATCCCTTGGCCACTTGACAAACCTGGCAATTCTGTACAAACTTATTCACTTTCTATGACATTTGAGGCCAAAAATAATGTTCTTTGAGAATGGCAATGGTCTTATCTCAACCAAAATGTCCTACCATCCCTCTGTTGTTTTTCTCCTTAATTAGATTTTCCCTCATGGAACTCCTTGGAATGCAAAATTGATTGCCCTTGAACAACATACCATCCTGAATCAAATATTCTAGCCACTTGGTTCTATCTACAACAACAGGCTCTTTACAAGCTTTCCATGCTTCAACAAAATCAGGATCCTTAGGGTATAGATTCTTGAGTTCATCAAACCCAACTACTTCAACCTACATTACTATAAGTAACAACTCTCTCCTACTTAGTGCATTTGCAACCCTATTAGATTTTCCACTTTTATGCTTCAACATAAATGTATAGCTCTACAAGAACTCTGCCCACTTCAAATGCCTCTGATTCAATTTACCTTGGCTATTTAGGTACTATAATGCCTAATGATCAATATACAAAACAAATTCCTTTGGCAATAAATAATGCCTCCATTTCTTTAAGGCATGAACTATTGCATAGAACTCTTGATCATAAATGGAATACTTCTTTTTCACATCATTCAATTTTTCACTAAAATATGCAATAGGCTTACCTTCTTGGCTCAATACAACTCCAATAGCACTACCACTAGCATCACAATCCACCTGGAACACCTTTCTAAAATTTGGAACTGCCAACACAAGTCATTTGGTCACCTTCTTCTTCAACAATTCAAAACTTCTCATAGCTACCACAATCCATTTGAACTCTTTTCTATCCCCTCTTATTGTGTCAGTCAGGGGTGCACATATGCCAGTAAAATTCTTAACGAATTTCTTGTAAAAACTAACCAAACCATGAAACGATCTCACCTCAATAGCAGACCTTGGAGTAGGCCATTCCAAGATGGCTTTTACCTTCTCTGGATCCATTTTAAGACCTTCAGGTGATATAACAAATCCCAAGTAGACTAACTCCCTTTTTGCAAAGACACACTTCTTCAGATTAATTAATAGTTTCTCTTCCCTTATCCTTTCAAGGACACTATGAATATGCAATAAATGTTCTTCCAAAGTTTTTCTAAAAATTAAAATATCATCCAAATAGAGAATAACAAATTTTCCCAAGAACTTCTTAAGTACCTCATTCATAAGCCACATTAAGGTGCTTGGGGCATTCTTCAATCCAAAGGGCATGACTAACCACTCATAAAGACCCTCCTTGGTCTTGAACGCTGTCTTCTGTTGGTGTTTGAAAATGTTACTGGTTTTCAATTACCCTGATGAGAACAAAACACATCTAGGGGAAGCTAACTCCCATTTTCAACATGCCCATTCAGACACCAAGCCAACTATAAGGCTTGACCCTTCTTCTTCTTCAGGCTCTGCAAAATCTAGGTGGGTGGACCTATAGATTCTTTATATGGTACCAGTTATCAAAGCATACACTGAATCTATTCAAAGCAGATAAAACCCTTATTTCTTCTGTTAACTCATGAAATAACATCAATCTACAGTAGCTAAATGCAGATCTAGAAATTTCTTAAGCTAAGTGAGCGCATTCTATTATAGCTCTTCGACATGAAAGGGGAAAATCATTTGATTAATGATGTTGATGTTCAACAAATCCTCAAACATGCAACAATGAGAACAAATTGATCCTACACATGATCAGTGCCTAATCCATTGGGTAATTCCATGAATTGAAAACATACATTTGTGACATCAGGATATATTCTGTATACCCAGACATTAGATCTATCTAATCACCTTGTGATTTAGACCTCAGTGTTCATTCAGATCTCATTCTCACAAAATATCCTCCTCAAGTAACTAGTAACCTTGTTAAACATATCAAGCATTTACTTGGCCCTTTGGTCCAACAACAAAATACGTCAAACATATAACCTAAAAGGGATGCAAATGGATCTCAGCTCTTTGTTCCAAGACCACATAAGACTATAGATTACTAAGATAGGAGACAAGAACCAGAATGAAACTAGTGAAATTACTGTTCATATGTATTCATTTCCTTGAAACAATACAATCAAATGCATGAAACAACCTAACATATCAGAACTATCTGTATTATCTTTACAATTGCTATTCACATGAGAGAAATATGCTGAAGAACAAAGGTGGAATCATAATTCTAGATCCAAAAAAATGGTGTCACAGAATGACTACAAATTTTCTACAAACAATGGTTTCTCAGTAACAAAAATTGGAACCCCTAGAAAGAATGAAAGATAGAAAGATATAGCAAAGGAAAGAATCTCAGATTTGATCTTCAAGTGACAAGTGTCCATTTGAAATGGAATCCTCTATAACTAAATAACTTCTTCCTTCCATCTCCCATTCTGATTTGATCTTGTTTCATCATTTTTTGTAACAAACTTGCAAAATATCCCTTTCTAAATG
Source organism: Cupressus sempervirens (assembly GCA_028749045.1). NCBI lineage: Eukaryota > Viridiplantae > Streptophyta > Pinopsida > Cupressales > Cupressaceae > Cupressus > Cupressus sempervirens. The sequence continues at coordinate 103,835,531 of CM053783.1, forward strand.
ATGAAAACTATGTGAGTCACCAAAATATCTGATTTGCCCCCATGAAAATACTAGAGGAATCAAACTTTAACTAATTTTAAATTAGTTCCATTCAATCCCAATTGCATTTTACTATCTTTTGCCTACATTCAAGTCATTCCCATGCTAAAAATCCAAACTGAAGTCTGATACCTGAAAGCGGTTGCAAGTTGGAAACCTAGTAGAAAACCTTGTGTAGTAGGAACCAAAGGCGTTCTGTGCAAAATTAGACTGCAGAATCAAAAAGTTCATCTTCTTCCAATTTCAGCGATATATAATATCACCTATGTTGCCTTCCGAAAACCCCCTGAAAGTCATTTCAAAAATTACTCGTCTGCTAGAAATGTTCAGGTCTGCACATCATTGATTTTAAATTTTTGAATTTCAAAAATTTAAAATATCTAAAGTTATGACTTTAGATTATCCAATGTGAAATTAAAATAAACGTCCACTTTGCTTTTGAAAAAGAATAATTTAAAATTATTCTTTCCTTTTACTCAAATTTTCCTTTTCTTTTCTAGGCCCACTTGGCACCACTCGAACTTCCACGTGGTAGTGCCTGATTGGCTGACCGATTGCTTTATCATTACCTCTGGCCCTGCCATGTCACCTACCTTCTTGCTCCATTGCCACATGTCAACTACCCGCGTTCCCACATTATTTAACCATCGAGCATCTTCATTTTGCGAAAATGCAAAATGCATTGGATCTTCCACGCGGCAGCATCCTGTGTCTCTGTATGCAACTGGTCATCTACACCATGTCACTATGTGTGCAAGACCTGATTTCCACATGTCATTAGTAGACTTTCCCACATTTTTTAACTCGGGCGCAACTTCATATTGCGGGGAAGTGGGCACTGCTCGATCTGGACATGTGGTTGCTCCTGGTGCAGTCTTCACTTTGTGCATCATGTCATCTTTATTTCATTTTCATTTAAATTTTTACCTTATTTGCCTCCAACTGACCTTATCCACGACTGGCTAGGACCTGCGCACTCAAGCCTTGCCTTCAAAAGGCTCATACTTCAATTCACATAACATGGAGTGTTGCATTGTATTTAAATTGTTAAAACTTCTATGTCCCCACAAATGTGGGATAATTACCCTAGCTTTAGAGCTGATCCTTGCAAATGACGTATCCTTTTTTTTTTTTTGCTAAGGAGTTATCCTTTCAAATCAACTCCTCTTTCCAAGTAGTGGCCTACTCCTTTACATTGGTGTGGACTGCAAATTCTTCTTTTATCATAGCATGGATATGATTTGTTGCACTGCGGGCCTATTTTTTCTCTTTCTGCATGCGGAGCTTCATTATTTTTCTATGGGTGTCTTCCATTCATCATGTTCTTCTTTCACAAAGAAGTGGGAGCTCTTTGAAATAATGGCTTCCTTGGCTTAAGCCATCCCCTACTCTCCTTCATTTTGACACCTTTGTCTTTGCAAGTTGCTCCCCTGCTTTTATTCATTGCAGGTTCATGTTGATTTTTAACCTTCTTTCTATGCTTTGAACTCTCCAAACTGTAGCTTCATCCTATGTGTTGGCACTAGGTCCTCACGTGGCTGCCCTCTTGATGCGTGGACTGAGAATGAGGTCTCCCTTTTTATCTGCGGGCGTCCCCTTTAATCTCCTCCACACAATTCTAGCTAATTGTGCTAAAGATTGTGTTTGGTGAGTTGAAAGGAGTGACAAGGACTGAGGTGCTAGTTCTTTCTAGAGAAGCCATAATCTTTATCTCTATTGTGGGTTTGTTCTAACACTTGCACAGGGAGATCTCCAATTCAACTTGGACTCCCTTATTTAAACTGGCGCCTCCATTGTCTTCAATGGCTTGAGATCTTCAGGCAAGCTCCTTTGATCCACATTTTTATGATCGACGTGTTCTTATTTTAAACATCTGCCATCCTCATTCTTTGTCTAGTGGCTTAAAGTCTACAATTGGAAAATTCTTGTGAGGGCATGGATGTCTTTTTCCCTTAAAAACATGAGTCTTCGGGTCTTTTAATTCACAGACATCCTCATCTGAAGCAAGAAAATTCTTTGCCCCTAAACATCCAGATCTTACCAATGCTCCATATGCAAACAATTTACCTACAAGGCCTTCTCTAGCTTCTTGACCTTTCATTGAAGAAGTAATCTCCAGCAACTCCTCAATGATCTTCACCAAAACCTCTTTAACTAAGCTGGGATTCTTTTTAAATGCATGGAGAGTTAATGTTTGACTATCAATCCATTGCTTGGAAGCTTGGATAACAAAAGAAGCCATGAGACTCCACTTGTCAGTGTGGGTACAAGTATAGATACAGTGCAGGCCTACCTCTATCATTTTAGTCGCATGAAATTAGTCAGGCCCCACAAGTGGGTCCGACTAAAAAAATTTCGCTCCCAGACAACTAAAAAGATGAATTGATCTATTGATGATTTTGAAATGATTAGAATCAACTTCGATCAACAATTTGTCATTAAAAACTCATCTTATCCTTTTTTGCAACCTGTCACTTTTGCACTAGGAGGTCTATTGACTGGCCTCAAAAATTGACCCAAACAGCTGACCAAGACTTGAAAACTAGCACACTGACTCTTTGTTCTGCATTCTTGCACCCTGCCGAATCTTGTCTCATGAAAAATTCCCAGTCAAAAGATATTGACTGTTGAAGTTGTCTTCTCAGATTTAACTACAAGCAAACATGTCAGAAAGCAATAAATCGAGTTTAGAATTGGCTTCAAAAATTGAGTAAACTGATGCTTGCGAAGACAAAAATTGGGACAATGGTTCTCTTACATGAAGACATTATGAATCTATGATTGGGGCTCATGAAGAATAACTAGGTGCAAATGGCAAACATTCAAAGTAGGCTACTCAGAATTACTGACTGGAAACAATGTCTGAAAAGCAATTTTTGCAAATTGAATGACCTTGGAAAAATGTGCAAATAGATTCATCAAGATTTGAAAACTGGCACACTTGTAGTATTTTTAGTATAGAACATAGGGAAATAGACCATTTGAGCTCACCTAGCATGGATCAGGAGATATGACATCATGAATAGGGGTTCCAATCAATCTGCAAATACTGACACCAGTAAAACTTTAGAAATTCCATTTGGAATCACATTTGAAAACTTATCAAACGAATTCTTCATGACTCAAAAATTGAAACATAACAAGTATCTGACATTTAAAATATAACGTAATAGGAATTTTCAAATTTGTATCAACTGGGTCAAATTTATAGCACGTCAAACAGGGCTTCCCAGAATTAGGTGCAAAGTGCAAAAACATGAAAACAGTAACTGACCAACTTTGAGGGATTCAAAACCTAGTCAAACAAATTTGAAATAACTTAATATCTGAAACATAGGTTATTAGGTATGGATACTAGACACTCTCAAAGGGGTAAGTCATGACACATTTCTGGGTGCAAGATATTTAGGTGCAAAGACAACCCCCTTGTTGATGTCTGACACTTATGTGAAAATGCAAATTTGGAATTAGCTCAAAATAGGACTTCGCCAAATAGCTCAGAATGACAATTGATCTTCATGGAATGCATAAACAGGCTGAATGGAGGGTGTTAGAAATATTAAACACCTTAAGGGCCTCATAGGTACAGTCAGGTACAATGCAATTATGGGCATTCATAGGGCTTGATTTGACTCAAAATTTTAAATGGTCACTCAAAATGAGAACGCAATTTTGAGCACCAACATCTTCCACTCATCTCCTTCTCGTATCCATATTTGATGATAGCCACTCTTGAGATCTATCTTTGTGAAGTACCAAGCTCCACTCAACCAGTCCATAAGATCATCCATTCTTGGCAAAGGAAACTGATACTTGATGGTTATCCTATTTGTAGCTCAAGAGTCTGTACACATCCTCCACTCTCCATCCTTCTTTGGTGCCAGTACTACAGGTAATACATATGGACTCAGGCTCTCCTGAATCAAGCCCTTCCTAAATAGCTCTTGAAACTGTCTATTTAGCTCCTCAGTTTCAGTAGGAGTCATCCTGTGAGAAGCCTTGCTAAGAAAACTAGCTCCTGGGATCAAATCTATCTGATGATTGATTTGCCTTACCGGTGGCAATCCTTCTGAAACATTATCAGAGATGATATCTCCAAACTCACCTAGTAAATCTAAAACTTCAAGTGGTATTTCACTACTACCTTCTTTACCTTTCCTAGAAATCAAAGCATAGCACATATGCTAATGTTTCATGCCATCTAAAAACTTCCTTCCATCAACAAGACAAATCCTAGCACTACTACATACCTTTTCGCCTTCCTTTTTCATGGGCTTTAGGTTGTGGTGAACTCCATCCTTTGTTAGAGAGTATGTGTTTGCATGACCATCATGTACTACATGACTATCAAACTGCCATAGTCTACCCAACAATAGATGGCAAACATCCATTGGAATAACATCACAAAGAACTTCATCATGGTAACTCTCAATTTTGAACTTCACTAAACATTGTTCACTTACTAGGACCTTATGATCATCTTTCACCCAAGAAATATGATATGGCTAGGGGTGTTTCTCCCTCTTGAGCTTCAGCTTAGAGAACATCTCCTCTGATACCAAGTTATCAGTGCTAACACCATCAATGATCACATCACAACATTTATCCTCACACTTGCACCTAGTACAAAATAAAATCCTCCTTTGTCCTAGTTCAATCTCACCACTTAGTAGAACCCTTTCATTTACTAAAGTATCTCCTCTTTCTACATCCTCTAAATGTGATGATTGTACATCCTCATCCACATGAGCAACCCTAGCTTGACCCTTAGCTCTCCTATCTGTCCTTCCTTGTTGTTGAGGGCATTCAAAGGTACGATGACCTTCTTCATTGCAATGGAAATAGGTACCATGGAAGCCTCCTCTTCCTTGTCCACATCCTCTACCTCTTCCTCTCTAATTTCCAAATTCTTGATCATGGGAGTAGTTGAAACCCTCATTCCTCTGGTTCCTACTAGTACCCACATCTTCATTTTTCTTTTGGGTTTCATTTCAGCCTCTAGATGACCTACCATTACCCCTTCCTCCTTGGCCATGCCCTCTTTGTCTCCCTTCAAACCTTTTATTTAGCTTCTCTTCAACTCGCAGGGCAAACTGGTATGCCTCTTCAACACTGGTCATTCTTACCAGACTTAATTCCTCCTAGATGCTACGTCGCAACCTACTGATATAATGAACAACTTTCTCCTTATTTTCTTTTGCATGCTCTGCTCTAATTAGAAGTCGATAAAACTCCTCTATATATTCTTGGACTGATTTTCCTACTTGCTTTAATCCATGCATCTTCTTAAATAAATCATGCTCATAGTCAACAGGAATGAACTGCTTCTTCAATTTGTCCACAATGCGATCCCACCTTGTGATCTTCTCCTTTCCTCTTCTATTTCTTTCCAATTGAACCTCTTGCCACCAGATTTTGGCATGGCCTTTCAGTCTGGCTTTTACAAACTTAACCCTATCTAGGTCCCTGATATCCTCATACTCAAAGTGCTCTTCCAGTTCATTGATCTAGTCGATCAACTCATCTAGTTTCAGATTTCCTGAAAATACACCCACATCAATTGTAGCTCTTTTCCCAAACTTAGTAATGGCCCTAAAAAGCCTTTCCTCTACCTAATTTAGAACTTCCCCGTCGACTTCTCCTTCTGGTCCAATCTCTTCTTCTTTATTATCGTCCTAACTTTTGTCACTTGTAGTAACATTTGTTCCTCTACGGAGCTCCTCCTACAACGCTTGTACCTACCTTTGGAGGGCTCTAACCTCCTCAGAATAAATAGCTCCAACCCTTCCAGCATGCTCTCTTTGTGGAGGCATCTTCTTAATTAAAACCCACAATCACACAGTCCTAGTGCAAATTGCCTCACAGTCGGTGCTCTATCTACACACTCAGAAAAAATAGCTTTGATACCACTTGATGGGGTCAAGCCAAACAACAAAATGGACACAACAGAAAAGGGTAAAACTTTATTAACTATGAAAATATGCTAGTACACTTAGTGCAGAGAAATAGACTCCAAAACATGCCCTATGGGCTTACAATAGCATAAATCTGGAGATAAATTCTTCTCCTAGTACCTTCTCTCAAACTCCATTCCGAACTGCCTTTTACAATGCCAAAAATGTTCTTAAATAGACCCCAAAGGGTTAAGGATTAGGAATACATTCTAGAAAATACTAGTTGGCATCCACCGACCAAATAGAAGGCTCCAAAAGTTGCATTAGAAATCGGCACAAAATTAGAAGAATCCAAAAATGGTAATCAAACTTTCGGGAGGCATAACTTTTGAACCGTAGCTCCGATTGACAAACTGTTTACATTTTTGAAAAGCTCTCAAAGTGCTCTATAGCCCTATGGACTAGCTTCACTCATCCCCCATTTTTGGCCCTATTCAAGGTCATTTAATGCCCCTACCTAACTTTGAAGCATTCTTAGTGTTAGAATCTGAAAAGATTAATAACCCAAAAAACTAGTGCAAAGAGTAAATATCTAAACTATGAATGCAAATGATACAAAATCAAAATAGCATCATAGAGTTAGTCTCCAAAAGAGTAATGCAAATGCTGGAAGAAAAATAGCATTAAGAGGATGCAAAAACAAGAGATGCAAATACAAGCCAGGTAGCATGCTTATATAGACTAGGAAGAGGGAGGAGGTGACAACACCAACCAATGAGGAGCAACCATCTATTGGACTAAAGATAGCAAAGTATCTTCCCAAGATAGCTAATGGATGCTCACATGTAGGAAGGTGACACCTCACAACCATTCACCTAATAAGACATGCTTTATTAACCTAAGAGAGATTATTAAAAGTGTAGGAAAAACCTATCAAAATAGGAAAAATAAAAAAATACAGTAACACCCCCCCCATAAGTGAAGCTTAGGTGGATTTAGAAATGGGTCCCGGCAAGTCAAGCCTGATGAGGTACCCATGTACATAAAATTCCCCCAAAAGAGAGAGAGAAGAGACTCCCCAAAGAAAATTAGGACTCCAAGTGAGAGGAAGCAGCCCCCCCAAAAGATGAAGCATCCTGCACCTCCAGCAAATCTTGCCAATTTTGTCCGGTTGATCCACTTATATCGAATAAGTTTTCTTCCCTTAGAAAAAGGGACAAGATCCCAAGTGTGGTTCCTCATCAAGGAACTATACTCTTCCTACATAGTTGTATCCCACTCAAAAATATCAGAAGCCTCATGAAAGGACTGTGGATTTTAGGCAGTAGCAATGAAGATATGTAGAGCATCCTGGAATTGTAAACAAGTCTTTTTGGTGTCTGATGGATCCCCAACCCAATCACCTGCAAACTGCAAGGTCTGTCTAGCCCAAAGTGGACCAGAAGATGGAGAATCTAGAGGAGAATCATCAACCTATAAATGATGACTAGGAGAGGAAGGAGGTGAGTCCTCTAAATCACTCTTTGCATCAAAAGTGGAGGTAGAAGACTGCTCAAGTGAATCTGACCCATCAGAAGATCTATCATGTATTCCAAGTGACTCCAATGTAAAAGTAGAAGGCAACCCTGTAACCATGCTCTGCTGGTTAAGCTGATGCAAGTAGTGGAAGTTAAGATGGCCAAACCACTCATGCCATAATCTGCTCACATCATTAAAGTGAGTGAGTGAAACAGTCAAAGGAGGATCAGGAACAAAGTGAGAAAACATATAGAGTCATGACTGATGATCTGCTCTCCCAACTGCAACTATAGAATCATTGTGCAACTCACATATCTCCACTAAATCAGGAGTGAACTCAACCCGCTTGCCTAAACCTTTGTGAGTGATCTGGTGTATCGATTGGAGATTAGTTGACAATGAGGGTACATAAGGAACATCATGGAATGTACCATCCCCCACATCAACAGACCCTCTTCCACACACCACAACAAAAGTGTTATCACCCATCAAAATAGAAGGCATGGTACACAGCTCCAAGGATGCAAGTTCTTCCTTAGATGAAGCGATTTGGTGTGAAGCACCCAAATCAAGAACCCAAGTGGATGGTGAGGAAGCAACTGCAAAAAGGGCCTTGCCCTTTCCTTTCCCCTTATTGTTTTCTTTTTCCTTGTTAGACCCTTCATTAGAACTTTGTTTGATAGACTCAGGAACACTGATATTATTCTTCTGAAGAATGTATGTCAAGTGATCAAGTTGTTTCTGCAAACATTTATGTTCATCATGACCAGGTCTTTTACAATAAGCACATTTAACCTTTTCTTTCTTAGGCTTATCACCCTTGGAAGATGGTGTATCAATAGTTGCTTTTGAAGAAACTGTCATCTGATCCTTCTTCTCCTTGCTATTCTTTTGTTTCTTGTCCTTACTATTTTTGTTACTACTTTGTCCTTGTTGTTCTTTTGTGCCTTGGTTAGCAGCCAAGGCATGTGACTTAAAAGACTTAAGAATGCCCATCTAGATTAGCTTGTCCTATTCTCGAGTGAGATTGACAGAAAAATCATCTAAAGATGGCATGGTGAATTGAGTACCAAGTGCACCCTTAGTAGCATAGAAGGTAGAGACAAACACAGAATATTCTGAACTTAGCTTAGAGAGAATACTAAGAATCAGTTGTTCATCTTTCTTTTCAATTCCACATTGTTTTAATTGCAGCCTTAGTGATTTCAATTTGGTGAATAAATCTTGGATTGTGTTGAAATTTCCTAGACTCAAACTAATTAATTCATTTTCCAACATATGACCCCTCATTGAATCTTGTGTGCCAAATAGTGTTTCTAGCTTTGTCCATACTTCATTTGGTGTATCTAAAGACTCAATGTGAAATAACAAGTTAGGAGAAACAGACAAACACAATGTTCCAAATGCCTCATCACATTTGTTAAACCACTTAGGCTTGTCTTCATCTTTAGTAGGTTTAGTTTCAAGTCCCATAGTTATCCTATTTAATCCAGCTTTCTTTAAGTGAATTGTCATGCATGATTTCCACTCAAAGTAGTTGTATGGAGTTAGGATGGGCATATTTGTTTGATCCATGATGAAGAAATGCTAAAAAGAAGAGAACCCAGCCACGACAATGCCCCCCCCCCCCCCCTTTTTACTCAATCAAAGAAACCCCCCCAAAGAAATATGATTTGACACTTTATTTTAGTGCATTTACAACTACCACTAGAAAGAGATACTTAGTGGTCTTGATTTCAATGCATTACAAACCCTCATGAAGAGCATATGCTAAAAGTGAAATTTGGGCACAATAATCAAGGAAACAAATAGCACCACTACGATCTACTCAAAAAATCATGCACTTTCAAAAAAAGAATCGCCTCGATACAAGGTCGTATGAGAAAGTTATGATCCTCCGAAGTTTCCAAAACGAGAACTGTGCATAATCACGGCTGAGAATTTGCAATTTTTGAAGAATTCATGCATGAAAATCAAAAAATAACTCCACTAGTCGATAGAGCACAAAAAAATAGCCAAGTTCATAATAAGAATCATCAAAATCGGAGTCCGTATGAGTAAGAATGAGACATTTGAAAATTGCATTCAAATATGTGGTTGCCAACGGAGAGGGGTATGGTTGTAGCTTTGCATGCTTGATTCTGAAAAATATACAGCTTGCATGCAAAATCTAAAAGATACCCAGATGGTTTTTCGAGGCTGCAAACAAAACCTAGAAAGCGTTTTTCTTGCTGATGAAGAGAAGATGTTGCTGTAGTGTAAATCAGACGCCTTTAATAGTAAAAAATGGCTCCAAAAATCAGAAAACGGCCCCAACAACCAAAATATGACATGCAAATGCTGGATTAGCTTCTTAAGTCCATCAATGGCATACTGGAACCTGCAAAACTGATTGAAAACTCCAAATATGCAAGTTGGTTGTCAGATTTGAGATTGAAACCCTAGAGAAAAACTATTTTTGTCAAAAATTTTCTAATTCTCAGATCATCCAAAGATGTAAGGGAAGAGCATACTTCATTTTTCAAAAAACTACAATAAAGTTTATTTGCCCCCCCCCGAATCTCTCAAATAAGGAAACTAAAATCTACTCTTGCACATAGAAAAGCTCTGATACCATGTTAGAATCTGAAAAGATTAATAACCTAGAAAACAAGTGCAAAGAGTAAATATCTAAACTATGAATGCAAATGATACAAAATCAAAATAGCATCATAGAGTTAGTCTCCAAGAGAGTAATGCAAATGCTGGAAGCAAAATAGCATTAAGAGGATGCAAAAACAAGAGATGCAAATACAAGCTACGTAGCATGCTTATATAGGCTAGGAAGAGGGAGGAGGTGGCAACACCAACCAATGAAGAGCAACCATCTATTGGACTAAAGATAGCAAAGTATCTTCCCAAGATAGCTAATGGATGCTCACATGTAGGAAGGTGACACTTCACAACCATTCACCTAATAAGACATGCTTTATTAACCTAAGCGAGATTATTAAAAGTGTAGGAAAAACCTATCAAAATAGGAAAAATAAAAAACTACATTAACACTTAGGAGGTCTTTAGAAACTGAAAAATTGCGATAACTTTCAAACCGTGGGGCCTTTTGACCTGATTCTTTTTCTAGAATGCTCTAAATTAAAATTACAATCATTCAACCAATTTACACCTTCTAGTTCACCAAAATGATGGCTCAATTAAATATTCCTATTATTTTGAAATTTACACGTATCCCAAGGTGTTCAAATACTCTATCCTAGAACACTGATAGTGGAACTATGAGAGTTGGAACTTTTATTTGACCCAAATGGGTATCTAGAAATGAAAACACATGAAATAGAAACTAAGTCTAAGTACTTTTTTGTTTTGGGTGAAACAGGATTGCCCTTATACCACTGGATGCTCCTACATCAGTTTGATTAAATTATATGGTGTCTGTACACAAGAGGTTTTAAAAATTAGCTTAATCTTCAATTAAAAACTAATAATAATAAAATCATTAAAAAATTAAAGAAAATTATTCTCATCAATCTTTGGTGTGTTAGGTAACTTCTTTTTAAAAGATTCACACAAATTCATTTAGATATGTCAAATTTTAATGTCCATACATAATTGTGGTATGGTCCTGAAATAAGCATTTTGAAAATAAGGGTTTTACAGATCCAAACCAAAAAAACTCTGTCATATGGGTATACAAATAGATTACATATTCAAAAAGGAGATTACGAGCACTACAATTTTTATTTCTAATTTTAAAAATATATTTAATCTCTAAATGCCTTAAATTTTGGCATCGATTGACAAGATATTTCAAAAATAGAAAAAACTCTTCCACCTTTTGGCCAAAAGTGAGACTCAACTTCTTGCACTAACCTAATGACATTAGCATTTCATAAATTTTGCAAACAAACTACAATGACTTATGACAACAAAACACAATTCATACAAAAACTTAGAAATGCATTAGTAAACTACCAATGGATCTCTAATCATCAAGATGTTTATATTACATTGTGATTCTGACTATATAGATCATCAAGATTTGTTTTAATCAACACTACACCATCTAAGAGTAGATTGTTTATGCTTAAAAGTACAATATTATTAGCCAAAGAATATTATAACTTAAAAGACATAATTTATACTTTTTCAACATTTAAATACATAGTTGTATATGCAGAATGTCACCTTACACTTCACACACACACTTCAACATGGTCCTTATTTGCAGATTCGTCCTGGAATGAACATTGGATTGTTCATCCGAAAATCAGCCAGTAAGGTGATCTGTTTCCTTCTATCTAAATGGAATTGCTTGTTAGATATCCTTAGATTTGAGGTGTTAAGTAACTAGACCCTCTACGAACGAAGGATTTAAAATAAAATACGACTAATCTATATGAGAATGCAGATTAATCTAGAATGGAGTATGCACGTTTAATCTAAGAACATGTAAAAGAAAACTATGCTAAAATGTATGCATATTACTTCTATATGAAAATTAAGCTAAATGAGAATCAATTGAAAATGCAATAAGCTTCAAATGAGTATGCAATTCGGCAGCAATTTAATGTAAATTCTAATTTTCAACCTTTTCTCTTTTTTGTTTTTCTAAATGAGGAATTGAGAGCTTCTTAAATAGAATCCAAGAATTCATCAATGGTCAAGATCAATTTGGATTGATGGTTGAGATTAGAAATGAGACTCAGTTAGAATGGAAAGTTTCCTTATGAAAAGGAAGTTAACTAATTTCTTTTGAGTAGAATAAGAAGTTAACTGATTGAATTCCTTTTATGATTTCAGTCAAATCAGAGTTTCCATTTTTGAACTGAAGAGAGAATATTGGAGAAGATATTTTATTTAAGGAAATTAAATATGACCTCATAATTGAGTATTCTAAATTGAATAATTAAATTCAACAATTAGAATGAGGATATTTAATTCCTTTGTACATTAGCTAAAGAGGTAATTTAATTTAATTAAAGTATAAATACTTATAATTAAATTAAATTTAATCAATAGGTTTAATATAGCTAATTTGAGTCAATACTTAGGAATTAAATAAAGAGTGTGAGTAATGCAGATTAGAATTTTCTGCATTTGACAATTAAGTCAAGTAGCGAATGTCAGAACAAGGATTTTCCTAGTGAAATAGGACTTTGGAATTGATTTAGATAGACTAGAATTGGTATCATGGCAATGAGCCAATTTTGGGGTATTAAATTTTGCCCCTCTTTGAATGAATGTGCGAGCAGTGCGTTCAATTCAAAAAAAATTAGAAAGCATGATGCAAGGATCAAGAAATGAGATTGGTTCCAAAGTTGATAATACAGAGACCGATTGATAAGATTTTAAGGACCATCTCTAGAACAGAGCTTAATCCCAAGGAATCCAAGCAGAATACCTAGATACCCAAAATTGATAAGCATTTTAAAAGTTTCCTTCAGAACAAAGTTCAACCTTTAAAGATCCAAACAAAACATCTAGATACCCAAGATTGATAGCATTTAAAAGACCATCTCCAAAATGAAGCTTAACCTTTAAGGATCTAGATAGAACACCTAGATAACTGAGAGTGATAAGCATTTAAAATATTATCTCCTAAATGGAGCTTAACCTTTAAGGATCCAAATAGAATGTCTAGATACCTAAGATGAATAGCATTTAAATTTTTTTCTCTAGAATAGAACTTAATCTTTAAGGATCCAAATAGAACGTCTAGATACCTGAGATCAATAGCATTTAAAAGATTATCTCTAGAACAAAGCTTAATCTTTAAGGATCCAAACAAAATGTCTAGATACTTGAGATTGATAGCATTTAGAAGATTATCTCTAGAATGAAGCTTAACCTTTAAGGATCCAAATAGAACATCTAGATACCTGAGATCAATAGATTTAAAAGATTGTCTCCAAAACAAAGTTTAATCTTTAAGGATCCAAACAGAACATCTAGATACCTGAGAGCAATAGCATTTAAAAGATTGTCTCTAGAATAGAGCTTAACCTTTAAGGATCTAGATAGAACACCTAGATACCTGAGATTGATAGCATTTAGAAGATTATCTCTAGAATGGAGCTTGACCTTCAAGGATCCAGATAGAACACCTAGATACCTGAGATTGATAGCATTTAGAAGATTATCTCTAGAACAGATCTTAACCTTCAAGGATCTAGATAGAACACCTAGATACCTAAGATTGATAAGCATTTAGAAGATTATCTCCAGATTGGAGCTTAACCTTCAAGGATCCAGATAGAACACCTAGATACCTGAGTTTGATAAAAGATAGCAAGATCAAATTATGAGTCATAGAATCATCCCTAGAACAAGGCTTGATCCTCAAGAGTCAAGGTTTAGACTGTCCCAATACCTATCCATTAGACTCTAAGAAGAGTTGTTGTAAGATTGATCAGTTGATGAAAAGATAAGATAGATAGCAAAGATGCTAGATAGAAGGGAGAGAGATGCCCCAAGTGATGAGATGCCCCAAGTGATAAGGACATAAGATGGGAACTAGATGTCCCAAGCGATGAAGATTCAGATTAATTTGAAATGCAAGTTAAATGATGTAATCATCTTTCCCCCTTGGGAGCGAAATCGAAAGATGACACACCATAAATATGATGTAAAGCAATATAGAAAGAGATATAGAAGAAATCTGAGATATAGTAGAGTGTAGAAGGGATTACAATGATCAGAAGAAAATATGAAGAGGTTAGAATGATCTAAAGAATATAGAAGAGATTAGAATGATTAGAAGAAATATAAAGAGATCAAAATGATCTGAAGAAATATAAAGAGATCAAAATGATCTGAAGAAATATGAAGAGATCAGAATGATTAGAAGAAATTTGAAGTTGATCTGAAGTGATTTCGAGGTCCAAAAGACCAAGTTTGAGTTGAAAAGATTCCAAGAATCACAAAGTATCAAAAAAATTTGGACTGCACAAGTGTTTGATCGCATCGGTCCCAAAATTTTAAAATGTGTTTCTAGACTACTTAGGTGTGTCAAATTTTGAATTTGATCCTGAAAATGGATTTAGAATGGCCAAAGTAGCCAAGAGAGTGATTAATCAATCATTTGTGCAGTCATGAAGAACATGATGCTTTGAAGAAGCCAACAATTTTGCATCACAGAAGGTGAAAGTAGATTTGCAATTGAATTGCATTTTTATGCAAGTGAAGTATGCAATGCAAGACTATGTTAAATGCAACCCTAGGTCTGGTTACCAAGCCTTGACAATTTATCATCACTAGATATAGAACAAAGCTTGTATGTTATAAAATTCTCACTGACATTGCAATCATGGGAATATGAATAGAACATACGTTATAGGTTTGTCAGGATTAAATGTAAGCATTCGAGGAACAAGAAGCTAGAATGACCAGAACATTTGTCCCTTTTAATATAGCAAGTTAACATAAGCATTAGAGCATAAATGCTAGGATGAATATAATGTTGTTTGCATGAAAGACACACCAAACACACGAGAGATCCATCTTATGCTAAGTATTCAATATTTATTCTATCCACAATGACCCTTGCATTTGTAACCTAAGACATAAGTGTGCTTGATATACTTGTAGTCACCCGTACGTTCACTTAGCAAGACGAGTATCTGTATTTACTATAGCATGAAGAGTTCACTCCAACAAACAAGGAGAAGAACCAATGTTATTGATGTATTCGTACAAAAGGAGTCGAGGTACACACAACCATCCAATATGAGATGGAGGCTCTTATAGTGGGCACCCCTCTTATAGGAATATGTCAACTAATTGGAACTAAATCACAAACAGAAAGCAAAGAAAAGATCATGCCCCCAGTCATTGCTTCTCTAGTCAAAGATGACATCATCGATTTTCTCAAGGAGATATGAGAAAGAAAAACAAAGCAAACAAAGAAAATGCTCAGTATATCCAGACAAGTATATCATTTTTGAGTTCAATGTTTTTTGGGATTGACACCAGGTGTCAATTTCTAGAACATATTTGATAGGAATCTCTTTAGTACGATGACAACAATAGGTAGACACTGTTAGAACGATTGGTGACTGAGGTCAAAGAGGAAACTTCAAGATGAAGAACCTAAAGAGGACTGAGCGACAGTAGACAGACACAGTTAGGATGACTGGTGAGTGATGCAAGAGAGATCTTTCATAAAGGAATCTAGAGATGTGACCCAAGCAATAGTAGGCAGATACAACTAAAATAACTGGTGATTATTGCAAAAGAGATTCTATGAGGAGAATCTTGAAGAGAGTGACACTAGCAACAGTAGGCAGATGTAGTGAGGACCACTAGTGACTGTCACAAAGGAGATTCTATGAGGAGAATCTTGAAGAGAGTGACACTAGTGACAGTAGGCAAACGTAGCTAGAATAGCTAGTGACTATCATGAAAGAGATCCCATAAGGAGGATCCCAAAATGAGTGACACTAGAGGGGAATGCCCTCGAGCTTTAAAAAGACTCAATCTATGGATACATGAGCAAAAAGTAGGAAAACTAGGAAAGTGAAGGCATGAAAGTGACTATACAGAATAGCCAAAAGATGCGCTGTAAGATGGAGCATTGGGAACAAGAGGCGCCTATTTACCAAGTTTTTACCTTCTTGGCAGGATCTTCCTTTTTTTGCTACCATGATGCCTGTTTCCAGGTTTTCACCAATGGCACTTTTTTTTGTTTTTCAATTTTTTTGGTTTTTTTCTTTTTTTCAATTTTTTTGTATTTTTGATTTTTTCAATTTTTTTGGTGCTACCAAGGTGCCTATTGCCAAGTTTTCACTAGGGTAACAATTTTTTTCAGGACTTTTTTCAATTTTTAGATTTATTCAAAATTTTAGAACTTTGTCAAAGATTACTATCTCTCAAGAAGGATTACCTTGATTTTGTTCTAGTGTCTAGCAAGGTGTAGGACAATATGTAGTAGCAAGCTAGTGGATAAGTGGAGATGGATAGGCAAGGAGTATGAAGCGGTGAATGTTACCCTCAAGGAAAGCCTTCACAAGATTACCCAAGCTAGGGAAAAGGATATAACAATATAAGCTCATGGTGTAATGAAGGGTATCTTGTAAGTAATCCAAGAAAATGACCATGTCAAGAGATTTCTAAGAACTGAGTTTTCTTCTTTCTTTCATTGATCAAGACCAAAGGGTTAACTGAATAGGATAGAAAATTTTGTTATGGAGGTTATGAGTGAATGAATTTATGAATGAGGACATCTAAAGGATAAGCAAGATAATGATAGGATGTCATGGATGGAAGAATTATGCATGATGCCTATTTACCAGGTTTTCATCATGGTACTTATCCAAGGTGCCACAAGAAGTGGTTTTCACCATAGGACAAAATTATTTTTCTTTACTTTTGCTACCAAGGCGCCTATTTCCAAGTTTTCTCTGAGGCACTTTTTTTTTTCTTTTTTTCTATATTTTTGAGAGTTTTTGGAAAGAATTCAAGCCTTTCTAAAGTTAGATAGCATGCCTATAAGAAAGATAAGTTATGATAAGCCAAGGCCATAGCAAGGTACACTCAAAGATGCTGATAAGGTAATGGAAGGGAAATGATAGGAAAATGAGAGGTAGATGGAGGATAAGGTTGTTGGTTTTGGAAGACTAAAACAAGCAAGGATGGCAAGCAAGAATAATATTTAGATGATCTCATGAGGGTGGATGAGATAAATGGGATGGAAGGATAAAAGGTGGAGGCTAGAAGGTGGAATGGATAGGGTATTGAAAGGGATGTGCAAGGGTAGAAGAAAAAGTGGGCAAGATCAACATTGACACACACCTTGAAGGGTAGTGGAATGATGGAGGAAATATGGATGAAATAGTATGAGGCTTAGATATATGAGGTAGCAAAGCCATTTTGGAGAGGGGTGGAGTAGAAGGTTTTGAAACCTTTTTAGGAAGATGTTGGGAAGGAGATGGAGTGGAAACCTTTGGAAGCTTGAATGTCAACTTTGATTTGTTTTCAATATTCAAGTCCTTCAAAAGAGACTTGGGAATCCATATAGCTTTTGATTTTTCATTAGATTCTTTGGAACACATTTCTTCAATAATAGATTTAAGAACCCACATTTTCTTTGGTTGAGCTCTTTGAATAGTGGATCTTTGTGATCTCTTTTGTGTATTTTCCTTCTTAACATTCACATGTCAATTAGAGGAGACATAGTGAACTTTTGAAGATAGATTCATTCACTTGTGTTTGAGTTGATCATCCAAATTTCTTCTAAAGGACTTGGGACTTGTGGATGAATGAGGCCAATATGATTGGTTTAGATGGAAAGGTGAATGTGAAGAATTCAAGTATGTGTATATTTGTTGATCTTGGGATAGGGTAGGAGGAATGTATAATGGGCTCAGAGTGGAAGTAGGAGATAGAGGAACATAAGGTCCCAATATGGATGGAAGACTTGAAGGTTTTAGCTTAGATGGGTAGGGACCAAGGATAGATTTAGAAGATGTGAATGGACCATGAGTAGCGATATCAACATCTTTAGAGTGAGCAACATGACCAATGCCACCAATAGTTTTATGAGTAACTATTATAGGAGAAATACCTTTGACAAGAGTATTTAAAGCTTGAGAATAGTTTTTAAGTGAATGTAGTGAGGTAGAACAAGAAATTGAGGGAACACTTTCTTCAAAAGGAATCTTAGGTAGTAGAGGAAAAGTATCTTCTCTTGGTCTTTAATAGTCTCCTTAGGGATGGTGGAAGGAATATCATGATCTTGACTAGTAGAGAGGTATGATATGGGAGATGGAGGACTACATGGTTCTTGAGATGGAGGGATGACATCTTTAGGGATATGTGAGGGTTCTTGATCTTCATCTTTAGATTTTTTTAAATCCTCTTGACATGGATCCACTTCTAAGGACAAGGTAGGATGTAGAGTTTGCATGATAGGCTCTTGAAGAGATAGTGAAGTGCTAGTTGGAGTGGGAATAATGGGAGTAGCAATGAATGAAGGTTTTGGATCTTTAGTTTGAGCATTATGGGAGAGGCTTGTAGCCAATTCAAGATTAGCTTGGGTTTCTTTTAGAGGCAACCCTTGAGGGTACACATAGTCAATAGCAAAAGAATTAGGTGCTTTGTTTGGTGGAGGGATATTGGAAAGCTTAGATGCTTTAGAAGGTGCTGGCATGTTGGAAAAAGTAGAAGTTGTGTTTGAACCATTGCTAGACATGGTTTCATGATGTTGATCATTCTCAAGAGTAGAATATATAGTAGATGAGAGCTTATACTATCAAATTCTTCCGTTATCAAAGAGATCTTGGATCTTTTTTTTCAGCTCCTTAGAATGTGAAGTTTTATGTAAATTATGTCTATGATAGGCACAATAGTTACTCATAAAGGAAACTCCCGCCAAAGTGACCTTAGGTAATACAATGAGTTTCTGTTGAAGAAGTTCTTCCAATGTTGATTTATAAGATCTTCCCAAAGGGGTGAAATCACGCTTTGGTTTAGGTTCCCAAGGTTTTTCTTCAAAAATATTTCTATATTTCTTGGGTGTTTGCAAATTGTTTTGAGATGGCTTGGACTGAACATTATAGAAAGTTAAATAATCTTGCAAGGAGAATTTGTTCGATGATGTGTTATCTTCCTGCTCCAGTCTTTGAAGTTGACTACTCATTGATTGGATTTTTTGCTTCATGTTTGCAATAAGTATCTCTTCTTCCTCACTAGGCATATTGAATTTAAAGCATTTGTTGTTAGCCATTGTGATGTCCTAGGTTTAAGTGAACAACCACACATAAAAGGTTTGATAGGTTTAGACTAAGACCATACCTAAAATGTCATCTCTATGTAGATTTTGGACTTTGAATGCTCAAGCACGCCAAGTACATCAATAATCCTATCAAGGCTTTCAACTAGGATATACAAAGATCAACTATAAGGTGTCCTCGATATACACAAGGTACGTGAGGCCCAAATCTGTAGATGAAAGAAAATAATGACACACAATCAGGAGGAGATGGTAACCCAAATCTCCACCTTCACTTCCCAAAGGTAAAAAGTTCTTTGGGACTTAGCCAAGAGTGACAAGATTATACTTGCAAGAGAGGTGTCTTTTGATTCACCTCTCAATATTTAGTCTCCACCAGAACACAGGAGTTGAGGTCATCCCAAGGGGTGATGAAATCCCCAAGAAGGCCTCCAAAAAAGAAAAAAAAACAAGTCCACTTATTTCTTGTGCACTCAAGATCACTCAAAGGTGCGAGAGGAGTGAATATGTAAGTGGACTTGGGCTTTAAAAGACACTCATTCTTTCCCAATGAATCTTTAGTTTTTGTATTCTACTCTTGAAGACACTCATGTTTAGCATGCAAGGCTCTTTCCAACTTATAACATTATCAACATAATAAATCGAGAGTTCATCAACAAAAGTAAATCGAGTGTCATCAACATAAGAAATAGATAGAGAAAAGATTCAATTCCTTTATGCATTCAAGATTGGATGTATTCATTTTAAGCACCAAAATCCAAATATTTCATTGCAATGGTTCTTTTATCCTTAAGCACTCAAGAGTGTGTTACTAACATGCATTCCAATGAACATGTGTTCTCTTTAAGGCACTCAATATTGTATTATAGGATTCATTCCAATGAAAAATATGTAGATTTTAATCCATGACATTCAAGATTGAATTTGATTGTTTTAGATTTGAAGGCATTCAAGAGTGTGTTTGGATTTTAATTTTAGTTGCAACATTCATTCAAGGAAAAATGATTATGTTAAGAATCTAACCTAGATAACCTATAGGTCTGATGGTACAGACCATACCTCCTCTTCTAGGCATATATTCCTTATGAATGGATTTCAACATAATTTATATTTTCTCTAAAAGTGTCGGCAATTTATAGGCAAATACATTAGTTTTTTCTTAGCTAAACTTAGTTGATTATAACTAACTTATTTACTATAATCGCTAGCTTAGGGATAAACAAATTTGTTAGTTAGATGCTAAGGGTTGTGTCCCTTGAGGGACATACTCTCTAGAAGGAAATATATGTGGGGTGAGAATGTAGTTTGGATGACACACAATATACAACAGTCTAATATTCCAAGCATTCTCCTTCCCACGAAAACATTTGCAGAAGATCCTTTGATATTAACAGATTAGTCATCCAAGTTCATTCCTTTCTAAATTAAAATCCTCCAGTGTTCTTCATTTTCGCTTTCCACATACCTGCAATAAAAAAGGTTGATTAAAACTCAAGGATTTGCATCATGAATTAATGTTTTTATGAAAAAGAACATTTAAAAAAAAAAGATTTAAAACAAATTTATAATCAGAAAAATCTAAAAAAAATTACTGTGAGCTCTTGAAAGTGTCCCAAATTGGCAATAAAAATTTCAAATCAAAATGTTGAGATTTATCTCATAAATTATTTTTTTATGGAAAACCATAAAATAATTAATAAAAATATATTTTAAATCTGAAAACTCTAATTTTTTATTACAATATCTGGACATCATCCTAAACTTTCAGTAAAAATTTTAGATTTTAATTTGATGAATTGGTGTGTAAATTAATTTTTCAATGAAAAACCATTAATGAATTACTAAAAATCCAATTTTGATCCAAAAATTCTCCAATTTTTACTGTGCACACCAAACGTTGTTGCAAATTTGCAGAAAAATAATCCGATCAAAATGTGTTATTTTACTAGCTCAAATAATTCACATATGACAAAATCATTAAAATATATAAAATAAAGCTTTAATCAGAAAAATCTTGAATTTTGCATGTGAATTTTCCCTATTGTCTAGAACCTTCTGTAAAAATTTCAAACCAAAATTCATCAAGTTGGTCTACTTTTTATGATTTTTATGAAAAATCATAAAAAGGATTAAAAAAAGAATTTTGATCAATTTTTTTATTTAAAACTTTAGAACATGAGAAGGAAGAAAAAGAAGAAGAAGAAGAGAAATAGAAGAAGATTAAGAGGAGAAGAGGAAGAGGTTTCTCAAATGCTCATTTTCTCATCATTTTTGGATGCCTTCTCAAAGTGTCTTCAAACCTACAACAAGTCAAACCTACAAAACAAGATGTAAACAAAAAACTAAAATGCAAAATAAAAAGAATGAGGCCAAAAAATTGATTTCTTGGCCCCACGGTGGGTGCCAAAAATGTATATGTGAAATGTGGCCTTATGCTTCACACACACACACTTCAACATGGTCCTTATTTGCAGATTCATCCCAGAATGAACATTGGATTATTCATCTAAAAATCAGCCAGCAAGGTGACCTCTTGCCTTCTATCTAAATCAAATTTCTTATTAGATATCCTTAGATTTGAGGTGTTAAGCAACCAGAGCCTCTACAAATGAAGGATTTAAAAGAAGATGTGACTAATCTATATGAGAATGCAGATTAATCTAGAATGGAGTATGCACATTTAATCTAAGAACATGTAAAAGAAAACTATGCAAAAATGTATGCATATTACTTCTATATGAAAATTAAGCTAAATGAGAATCAATTTAAAATGCAATAAGCTTCAAATGAGTATGCAATTTGGCAGCAATTTGATGCAAATTCTAATTTTCAACCTTTTCTCTTTCTTTCTTTTTTAAATGAGGAATTGAGAGCTTCTTAAAGAGAATCCAAGAATTCATCAATGGTCAAGATCAATTTGGATTCACGGTTGAGATTAGAAATGAGACTCAGTTTGAATGGAAAGTTTCCTTATGAAAAGGAAGTTAACTGATTTCTTTTGAGTAGAATAAGGAGTTAACTGATTTAATTCCTTTTAATATTTCAGTCAACTGAGAGTTTCCATTTCTGAACTGAAGAGAGGATATTGGAGAAGATATTTGATTTAAGGAAATTAAATATGACCTAATAATTGAGTATTCTAAATTGAATAATTAAATTCAACAGTTAGAATGAGGATATTTAATTAAATCAAATATATTTAATTCCTTTGTACATTAGCTAAAGAAGTAATTTAATTTAATTAAAGTATAAATACTTATAATTAAATTAAATTTAATCAATAGGTTTAATATAGCTAATTTGAGTCAATACGTAGGAATTAAATAAAGAGTGTGAGTAATGCAGATTAGGATTTTCTACATTTGACAATTAAGTCAAGTAGCGAATGTCAGAACAAGGATTTGTCTAGTGAAATAGGACTTTAGAATTGATTTAGATAGACCAAAATTGGTATCATGGCAATGAGCCAATTTTGGGGTATTACAATAGTAAGACCAAACACATTAGAGAATCTATCACTTGTCAAGTACATTGCATTCTACTACAATACAAATGCAAATATACAAAAAAGATGATAAGCACAAATTATAAGCTTTGTAAAATATAATCTTCACACTGACCATGATAATTAATGTACAAAGAAAATAATGCTTTGCATACCTTTTAGAGTAAATGAGAAAACCTTACTATCTATACACACCATATGGAGTGAAACATTCAATACAAAGAAAGGAAAAACAACAAAGATCAAAACAATGTTCAAGGCACAAATTGACTAGATAGATGGGGTAACATTCATGATATTATAAAAGAGCTCAACACAAAAAAATCCAACAATCATATTCAATCATCAACTACACTCAAATAATAAAGCAAAAATGCAAGAAAAATATGACATCATGCTTGACTTAATACACACTAAAAAACAAAACCAAAGAAAATTGTCCATAGTCCACTATTTTTATAAATTACACTTCTATTCTTGTAAAGAAATCAAGAATGCTTCAACATGTGAAGACAATTAAACAAAGAGAGAAACAATATTAAAGGATTTTCTTATGACAAAGAAACTTTTTCCACATAAACCACTCTACTTATTCCTAATAGAAGGAGCTAGAACTAGAAAAACCTTTACAATAAAACTAATCTATGAGGATCTGGTATGACTATATGATGAATAATTAGACATCAACCAACTAAAACCAAAAGGTATCATCACTACACCAACAAGAAAAGTTGCATACAACATAGGTGGCCTTAATACCCATTCCATATTTCATCTACCATGAAACTGATAAAAAATAATACCATTGGACTCAGATAATCTTCATAGTTTGAGTAGAAAAATTGATCAAATAAAATTCTTTCTAATCAATGAAACATCACTTATTAACTCCCTGACCTTATACAACATGGATAAAAGACTATGCCAAATAAAACATATGCCAACCCAACCATTTAGAAACATGGACATTGTTTTCTGTAACAAATTTTACCAATCATAACTAATATGTGATGGCTATATTTTCGAGAATCCAAGGATTAATGATGAGAAAATCCAATACAAATTTTGGATATACAATATCAAATACTATGATTTGAAAATTTTTGTTAGACAAAGAAACCAATGTACTTGGTAGTGATTGTAAGTTGCATAAGAACCTATGAACAAACTGATGAAGATATTTGGTACTTAAATAGAACTTGTTACAAGCCTACACCTAATGATCTAAGACTACCTCATTTGTTCCAACACAACTCAGATTTTGATGAGCATAACAAAATGATGTTTGACTACTTTTAAACCACACTCTATTAACTTAAGTGATTGACCAAAAAGATACATCTTTTGAGAAGAACCCTCATCAAGTAGAAATAACAACTACATCAAGCACCATATTAGTCAAGCCAATAATTCTTGTAGAGATCATAATAGAAAACTTTGACACACAATATGTTGGAATTTTTTAGAATAACTTTGGGGGGGGGGGGGGGGGTGTTGGTGGTGAATTAGTTATCCAAGGTCTAAATGTACAAATAAAACTTTTCACACCTTAGTGAACCCATATCCATAAAAAAATTTCATCATGCATGTATTCATTAGATTATGCAATCACTTAAAATTGTAAGTTACTATCAAATCAACTTTGTAGAAATGTAAACATGAAACATAATAGATTCAATAACACATTTGACACAATGATTCAACATGGAAACCCAATTTGGGAAAAACCATCAATAACATGCTACTCATTCTCACTCCTTTGAAGTGATGCTTTGTGAAAGGCCAACCTTGTTAAAGGTTACAATACACACTATTAAATGTGACCTAGTTAAAAGATTTCAATCACCCTATTAGGAGTGAGCCTTGTTAAAGGACTTTAGAACATTCACTTAGAAGGTCAACCAGTTAAAGGATTTACAAATGACTATTAGGTAAGCCATAATCCAAAGGATTTACCCTCGACTGATACAATGATTAGAAACAACTAGTAAGGCTTGATTTGATAGAAACTTAGAATTAAATTTGCATATTATAGATCTCTATTTCAGTCCTCCATTCTACTTGTCTTTCACACACTTCAACTCAGATAGCTTGTTCACCCTTCAAGCATCCATACCCTTTAGCCTTGTTTCTTTGCTTTCCAATGCAGTCTCTTCTCTTAGCTTAGTGAATGAAGCAATACCCTAGACTCCTTGTGTTTGTTAGGTTCTCAAACATGACAATCCTTGCTTCTGACCAGCCATCTCTATAAATAGAGAGTTAAGATATCTTTCCATTCATCCTCTATCATCCAATTTAGGATTTGGTTGGATTAGGTAGGATTCAATGAATCTACCCATAATTTTATTTTATTCTGTTGGTGTTTGAAAATGCTGGAGGGTTTTCAATTATCCCAATGAGAACAAAACACATCTAGGGGTAGCTAACTCCCATTTTCAACATGCCTATTCAGACACCAGGCCAACTATAAGGCTAGACCCTTCTTCTTCTTCAGGCTCTGCAAAACCTAGGTGGGTGGACCTATAGATTCTTTATATAGTACCAGTTATCAAAGCATACACTAAATCTAATATGAAGCAAATAAAACCCTTATTTCTCCTGATATCTCATGAAATAACATCAATCTATAGTAGCTAAATGCAGATCTAGGAACTTCATAAGTTGAGTGAGGGCATTCTATTATAGCTCTTCAACATGAAAGGGGAAAATCATTTGATTAATGATGTTGATTTTCAACAAATCTTCAAACATGCAGCAATATAACAAGTGATCCTATAACTGATCAGTGCCTAATCCATTGGGCAATCCCATGAATTGAAAACATACATCTATGACATTAGGACATATTATGTATACCCAGACATCAGATCTATCTAATCACCTTGTGATTTAGACATCAATGTCCATTCAGATCTCATTCTTACAAAATATCCTTCTCAAGTAACTAGCAACCTTGTTAAACATATCAAGCATTTACTTGGCCCTTTGGTCCAACAGCAAAATACATCAAACATACAACCTGAAAGGGATTCAAATGGGTCTTAGATCTTTGTTCCAAGACCACATAAGACTTATAGATTACTGAGATAGGAGACAAGAACCATAATGAAACTAGTGAAATTACTGCTCATATGCATTCATTTCCTTGAAACTATACATTTAGATGCACAAAATTAAAACATGAAACAACCTAACATCTCAGAACTATCTGTATTATCTGCACTACTATTGTTCATACAAGAAGAAATTGCTAAAGAATGGAGGTGGAATCACAGATCTAGATCCAACAAAGTTGTCTCCCAGAAGGGCTACAAATTTCCCACCCACAATGGTCTCTCCAGTAACAAAAAACTAGAACCCTTACAAAAATTGAAAGACAAAAAGATATAGCAAGAAGATGAATTCTCAGATTGAATCTATAGTTGCCATCTATCCACTTGAAATTCCATCTTGTTCAGTTGCAAAACCTCTTTCCTTTGTCTTCCATCTGATTTGATTTGGTTTTCATCATCACACTCTAACTAATTTGAAAGTATCCTCTACTTAATCATGAAAACCTATTTGAGTCACCAAAATATCTGATTGGCCCATGAAATACTGGTGAAATTTTAGTTTCCACTGAGTGAATATTATTAGAATTTGACCCAAACTGCATTTCAACTATTTTTTAACCATATTCAAATTAATGTCATGTCAAAAAATCAAATATGAACTTCCTGGTTTGAATACAGTTGCAATTCAGGTATCTAAGACAAATCCACCTATAGCTTGAACCAACTACTTTCTGTGCAAAAATTGACCTCATATTTGGAAAATTTAGATCTTCTCGATTCTAGTGGTATATTGGATTGCATATCTAGCTTCCCAAAAATGCCCAAAAAGTCAATTTGAAAAATGATCCTCTGTTAGAAAACTTTGGTCTGCAACTTCAAATTTTAAAATTTTCAAAAATTTAAATAAATCTAAAGTTTAAACTTTAGAGAAAATGCCCCTTTTTAATTTAAAAGGTTGACATGCATTTAAAATGATTTAAAATCATTTTGTAAACAAATCTTTATAGTAAAAATAAAAAAATTTACTCTGGAATATTTCCCCACCCTCCAAATTCGGGGTCAAATTGGGTTTGATTGAGTGACACTTGTCACTCACTGATTCATCCACCTCTACTTCATCTACCGCATCACCATCTATTCTAGGCCTAGTGACACATGGTGAAATCTCGCTTTCTTGCATTTTTTAACTAACGTGCATCTTATTTTTGTGGGAATGCAGGCACCATAGGATTTGCCACATGGCAACATCCTGTGCCTCCATCTGCAACTGCTCATTTGTGTCACCTCATCAACAGTTGGGACCTGTCACCACATGGCACACTCTTGCTTTCTCAGATTATTTAACTTCCTCGCATCTTGATAATGCAGGGAAGCGGGCACTGTTAGATCCAGACACTTGGCAAAATCTCCTTCACCGCCTCTAAATCTGCCATGTCATCTCATCTGAATCTTCATGCAAAATTAGTTTAATGCCATCCCCAGCTGACATCATCAGGTCAACCATGGGGGACCCCACGTGTGTATGCAACCTTTCCAAAAGGCACCTTGCTTTAAGACATAAAATATATTTCGTCAAAAGGTATTTAAACTCTCAAAATGTTCCTTCCACAACAAGTGTGGGATAAAATCCCAGCATGTTTTCCTCTCTGTTCTCTGTGTGGACTTCTTTAACTTCAGTTGCGTTAGGTATGAGAAGCTTGGGTGGCTTTATGTTTTCATTCTATGGGTTTCTATGGTGCTTGCATGGACTTATCTTTATAGTTGAAGTTGATTGCCTTTTCCAATGCCTGGATTCTTCAATTCTGTCATGCTTAGCGTGAAGTCGATGTGCCTTCCACATTAATTGCATTGATCTGATCTACTTCATACATACAATCATACAATGCATAAAATTCTTTCTTGTTAGAAAGGCCATCAAATACAAGCTCTCGAGTAGCTACTCTAGCATTGTTAAATGTGTTTGCCCAGATTGTGTTGAACTACAATACATACCAAAACATGTCTATCAAAATTGCTATATGGTCATGTCCAACAGGCTGATTAGGTCCATTCCAAATTTCATCAGCTGCACATGGAGCTAGCTGAACAATAATGTGGTCTAGCATCTGATTGATAGATGGTACCATAAACTTTCCCACATCCAAGTTATAGCCTGTCGCTCCTTGCATTCGTCTAGCTCTTGGTGCAATGGTTACCATCTGAATGTCCTTTAAATCAATATAGTTACGAGAAGCAACAACTGATGCTGCCTCACTTAGAGCTAGCTTTTGCAATTAGTTCATAGTGCGCCTCATCTCTATGTCTAATGCACCTTCCTCCTTATGTATTGCTTCAATTAAATCATCAGTTGTAATCTCACTTCTTCCATCACGTATCATATTCACAACCGCAACATCAAGTATGTTTGCTAGATCAGCTCCAGCCATACCCTCTGTTAATCTTGAAATAACATCATAATCCACATCATCTGCCATAGGTTTCTTCTATGCATGAAGCTTTAAAATCTCAACGCGAACTTCAAATGAAGGCTTGGGGATAATAATTTTTTGATCAAAACGTCCAGGCCACACTAGTGCTGCATCAAGAACATCTGGCCTATTGGTAGTACCAATAGTAATCACATCTCCTCTCCCTTCAAATCCATCCAAGCATGTAAGAAGCTAATTGACTATGGCATCACGTTCTTGTTCTCCAAATCCTTTAACAATACCACAAGTTCTTCCAACAGCATCCAACTCATCAATGAAGACAACAAAAGGCACATTTTCTTTGGCTTCATCATACAGGGCTCAAACACGAGAAGCACCAAATCCAACATACATCTCTACAAACTAGGAAGCTAATATTAAAAAAAAAAATTACACCTACCTCGCTAGCTACTGCTTTTGCTAGTAATGTTTTCCCAGTCCCAAGGTCCCCACATAAGAGTAATGCTAGATGGAATTTTGGAAAGTAAACACTAAGGATTTTAGAATGGTATTACATGGTGATGACAATAGCTATGGTGGATGGGCCATGATTTTTATCCTTGATTCGCTACCCAACAATGTTTATCCTAATACAAGTAGCACAAGAATAAATGTTCCACTCACTTCAAAGCTGGAACTAACACAACTGCTTTCTGGCCACTAAATTTAGAGTAGTTGCTTCAATTGTTCAATGAAAACAAAGGAGGCTTTGGTAACCTTTAAGTCCCTATTTATATCTCATGCCTGCTTAAAAACCTTTTTCATAATCTTAAGTCCACACATTGTTATGATGAGATCAGTTGGGCCCCATTGTGGGTCCGGCTAAAAAAATTTCATTTTCAAACAACTGAACTGGTAAACTGATCCATTCATCAGCTAATAATGATTTAAACCAAGCTCGATCACTGAACCATCAAATAAAACTTGCTTTAACACTTCTTTTCAAATTATCATTTTTAGCTAACAAGGCCTGTCGGCTGGGTCTAAAAATGGATCCAAACACCTAACTAGGCTCTAAAAACTGGTGCACTGAATCTCTATTCTACACAATCTTACCCCATCGAATCTCATCTCATGAAGAATTTGGGGTCAAAAGATATTCTCTATCAAAGTTGACCACTTAAAAACACCTGCAGATAAACGTCAAAAAGTAATAGATTAGGTTAGGAATTGGCTTCGAAAACTGGGCAAATGGATACTTGTGAGAATGAAACTTGGGACATTGGTTCCCTGTCATGAGGATAGTATGATTCTACAATTTAGGATCATGACGAATCATGGGGTAAATTTGGAAAGGGTGCAAAGTTGGCTACCTGGATTTGCAGGACAGAGGACATCAGTAAAATATCATTTTTTGTGAATGGAATGACTCTGGTAAAGTGTGAAGATGGATTTGTCAAGACTTGAAAACTGGCACACTTGTAGTATTTTCAGTATAGAACACAAGGAAACAAACCATTCAATTTCACCTATCACGGATTAGGAGATATGATGTCATGAATAGGGGTTTCAATCAATCTACAAATATTGACACCAGTAAAAAAATTAGAAATTCCATTTGGAATCGCATTCGAAAACTAATCAAACAAATTTTTTATTAGCTGAAACTTGAAACATAACAAGTTTTTGACGTCTATAATGCAACGCAAAAGGAATTATAGCATTTGGATCAACTACTCAAAAGTTATTACTTATCAAATAGGGCTTCCCAGAATTATGTGCAAAGTGCATCAGCATGAAAACAATAAACTACCAACTTTGAGGAGTTCAAGACCTAGTCAAATGGACTCAAAATGGCTCAAAATCTGAAACATAGGTTCTTGGGTATGGACACTAAACACTCCCAAAGCTGTGAATCATGAAACATTTCTAGGTGCAAGATATTTAGTGGCAAACAGGGCCTCCTGACACTATTTGATACTTAGGGTAAAATGCTGATATGACAATTACTCAAAACAAGACTTCACGGATTGGCTTAGAATCTCAATATTTCTTCATGGAACAAGTGGATGGGCTAAATGGAGGGTCTTAGAAACATTAAACACCTTTTAGGCTTCAAACTGGTAGTCGGGTACACAGGCATCAGAAAGCTTTCATAGGGCTTAATTTCTCAATAGTGCTCAAAATCAGGGCTACAATTTTGAGCGCCAACACATTCCTTTCTAGAAACTTCTCCTTTCAATCCTCTTTGAATTTTTCTCAAAATAGTTCATCTTGACTTTTGTGCCACTAGCTCATGAAGCTTATCTTCTACATGGTTCACAAAAATCAAGAAATAAAACTTTTTGGCTTACATTCATCAAATTATTAATCTTTCTCATTACGTTAATACTCGACAATAACTAGCTTCTGATGCTCGACACATAGTGTGTTGCTCAAAATCCACTATCAAAACACTTGACATGAACTAAAGTTTAATGGTGCTTAATATCAACTAAAATTTACTTGGCTTACATTGTTTCACTCACCTTACACTAAAATTTACTTTGCTCACCTCCAACTAATTTTGTGCTCGGCTTACACTAGCTTTGCTTGGAATGTACTATGTAGAATGTTAAGCTTGGCAGAAAAACTTTGTTTAACTTGTTCTTCTGAACTTAATCATTGTAACCATACTTTGCAACCTTAAGTAGATTATCAATGTACTATAATATCACTATCTTAACTAATCCTTGTAGTCCTTTTCAATATCATAACTCAACCTTTCCTCTACATTCTATTGTTACCTCATTTGATCAAATCCTTTCATCAATCAAACAAATGATAATACTTAAATCATATTAGCAATTATCTTACCAAAAAGTACCAAGTTTGACATCAGTGACAAAATAATGATTAAAACATAATTCTCATACTTGTATCAATCTATTTTCAACAATATCCCTCTTTGGCATTGACAAAAAACTAAACTTACTAGAATTAATTAGTATGACCAACAAAATACCAAAAAAAAAAAGTTCTTTTTATTGAAATCTCTCCCTCTATTAGCAACTTTAATCTTCTTAATAGGTTACAAAAATTCTATTCTAATAAATTAACAATTAATCAATCAACTCATCTTATGACTCCCTCTAGATCACTTCTTATATCTCCTTTGACATTAACTACCTCTTACTAGGTAGATATTTCTTCTTTGTTTTCTTTCATCTCCTTGTGTAATCAAAATTTCTCCCTCAACATAATCAAGCAGATAAGGATTCCTCTATATTTCTCTATCTTCTCAATGTCTTTATTTCTCTCATATTTCAATTCCTTTATCTCCCTCTTTGACAAAAATGCCAAAGATTTTTCATCCTAATATATAGATATGAACATGTTCAATTTCTCCCTTGGTCACCTAACTTGCAACTAATTTGTAGTTCCAACTCTTTGATTACTTTAGGCAACTCCTAGAGTAATATCAACTACATCAATGTGTAACATATGTCAATCATTTTGTTTGATGTGGGGCACTTCTCATGCTTCTTAGATAGCCTTTGATAGGGTTATCACCCCTATTTTACCTCTTAAACAATCATGAGCATTCTTAGGTAATTCTTTTGTGAAGATATCAACTATTTTCTCTTTTTTGTTAACATATTCCATCTTCACCTCTTTATCTTGATCTAATTCTCTTAAGTAATGATACTTGATCGCAATGTGCTTATTCTTTGGCTGCATCATAGGATTCTCTAATATATTTATAACACTTATATTATCACAATAATGTATCACATGTTCAGTGATTTCTTTCTTCATACCTTTGAGTAATTGTTTGATCCATACAATGTGTGTATAGTTTACTACAATAATAGCATACTTAGCTTCAGTAAAAGATTGAGAAATGCAATTTTTTTCTTGCTAGTCCATGTAACCATCTTTTCTCCTACGAAAAATGCTCCTCCACTGGTGCTCTTTTTGCCATCAATATGTCTAGCCTAATCAACATCAATGTAGGCCCTCAATTTGAATTTCTCATTTTCTTATAGTATAGACCATACTCTTTTGTTCCTTTTAGATATCTCATTATTCTCTTTACTACTATTAAGTGATTCTCCCTAGGATTAGCAGAGAATTAGCAAAGAACCTTTCAACTATCCTTATAAATAATGCAATATCAAGTCTACTATGAACTACATATTCTAATTTGCCAATCATAGACCTATATAGTCTTTGATTCACCTTAGCTAAATCATCATTCTTTGACAATTTATGTCCTATCACCATAGGTCATCTTATTGGCTTTTACTCTTCCATCCAAAAGTTTTCAATATCTCCTTAAGAGACTTTGATTGAGTGATGTATATACCATATTTCATCTGATGTACTTGCAAACCCATAAAGAACTTGATCTCTCCAAAGACATCTCAAATTCTTTCTTCATTTCATTTGCAAAAGCCTTACATAAAGTATCTTGACCTCCAAATATGATACCATCAACAAAAATTTTAGATAACAAAATACCTTTGCTTTTCTCTATCTAGAAGTATAGATTGATGTTATCATCAGTCCTCTCAAATCCAATATTCACAAGATAATTATGAAGCCTTTCATACCATGCTCTTGGTGCTTGCTTCAAACCATATAAAGCTTTGTGTAGTCTACATACCATGTTTTTATTGTTAGCATCAACAAATCCTTCTAGTTGTTCTATATTAACCTCTTTCTCCAATATATCATTCAGAAATGTAGACTTGACATCCATTTGATAAACTTTGAAACCTTTGTATGTAGAGTAATCAAACAAAGTTCTTACTCCTTCCAACCTTGCAATAGGAGCAAATGTCTATCCATAGTATATCCCTTCTTCTTGTACATATCGTTTACAAACTAATATTTCCTTGTTTCTTGTGACTTCTTTATTTTTGTCTAACTTGTTTCTATATACCCACTTGGTACCAATCACATTTTTATCTTCTAATTTGGGAACTACAGTCCATGTCTTATTTTTCTCAATTTGTTCAATCTCTTCTTTTATGGCTTTACTCTAGTCCACATCTTCTAAGGAATCTTTCACTATTTTAGGTTTTTACATGCTTAGCAAACATGTATCACTTCTCAACTTGTTTCATGTCATTGGTCTAGCATCTTTATCTCCAATGATTTTTGTAGCACGGTGATGTCTCTTGACATACTTAGACAATCTTGGTTCTACCTTAGTTTCTTCATTTGGTCTCTCAACTTCTAAATCACTATGTATATCTCTATCAAGTAGCTCAACATATCTTTCATGTACACTAATCTCAGAATCAGAATGTGCCTCAACTTCATTCTATAACTTGACAACTAAATATAGCTCGATTACTGAATGCAACTTGACATTCATAGTATGTGACTCAACAATCACTAAAACTTGTTGATTTTTAACTTAATTTACAACATTTTTTTCAACATGCATACCTTCATAAAAAGTATAAAAACTATTTATATTCTTCTAGTTCCTTCATAGGTTTAGCATCATATACTTCTATATATTTATCAAATTTCACATTTGCACTTTGCACACCTTTGTTAGTGTTAGTATTCAAACACTTATAAGCTTTACTTCTTGTGGAGTAACCAAGAAATATACCTTCTTCACTTTGTTCATCTAGTTTACTATTCTTGAAATCTTTAAGAATGTAACACTTGCTTCCAAATACGTTAAATTATTTTTTATTGGGTGAGTATCCATACCATAGTTCAAAAGGTGTTGAATGAGTACTTTTCTTGACTTTTACATGGTTCAAGTTATAGACAGATGTAATTACAACTTCTCTTTAGTATTTCAAAGAAATATTTCTCTCCATCATGAGTGTCCTAGCATAGTCCATTATAGATATGTTCCTCCTTTCTATAATTTCATTTTTTGGAGGGTTTCTAGGATTAGATATTTGCCTTTTGATTCCTTTGTCATTACAAAAAATCTCAAACTATTTCAGACTTCTACCTATTTCCTTCTCAACTCTTGCTAAGTATAACTTAAACATTTGGAAAGCATTAGATTTTTGTTTCAGAAACATAACTTTTATCTTTCTAGAATAATCATCAATAAGAAACATAATGTACTTATCTCCTTTGTATCTTTTCACCTCAATTGGTTCACACAACTCAGTATGAACAATCTCTAATATTCCTTTAGAGGTATGAGTCTTACTCTTAAAAATTGACTTAGTCATTTTGCCTAACATTATTTGAAAATTATATTATCAGGCTTCTTCAACTTAGGTAAACCTCTATCTCTTCTCATGTTACTGATACTAACCAAGTTATAAAAATTAACATGACATAAGCTCTTGTGTTATAGCCATACATTATCAAATTCTACAACTAGAAAAATAACATCCTCTATATCAATGTAGAATAGATCACCTCAAGTTTGATGACCTTTTCCAATCAGTTTTCCATCAATATCATATATCTTAGAAATATTGTTCTCAAACTCAACCTTACAAAACAAATTATTTAGTTGTGACATAATCAACAAATTATAGTTAAGTCCTTAAACATAATAAGAATTGTCACATACAATATTTTATGTGAGCTTGATAGAACCTTTTACTTTTATCAAACATGATGCATCATTACCAACCCTTACACTATTTCCATCATAATAATTCAAGGTAATGAACTTACTTTTATCTCCACTCATGTGATGTGAACACCCACTATCAATGATCCATCTATCATTCTTGTTCATAGAAGACACTAGTGTAGTTGCTTCATCCTCATTAGATTCATCCTTTATTGCAACATACACCACTTCATCATCATGATCATCAAATCCATATTTTGTTTCCTCTTCAATAATGTATGAAGACTTCTTGCCCTTATCATTGTAATCTTTGTTGTCTTTATCTCTTCTACTTTTGTACTTGTCTCCACCTCTGTAATTCTTCTTCTCTGGACATCTAGAAGAAATTTGATCAACCTCATTGCAATTGAAACACATGATAGGTAATTTACCTTTGAACTTGCCTTTACCTCTATGAAATCCCCTTGCAAGTAGTGCTTTAAGTTGATCTACATCTTCCTCACATGTATCATTATCAATGGACACATATTTTGTCTTATCTTCTTCTTCTTCTTAACATCAAGTTCCTTTAATGACAACTTAACTTTGCAAGAAGATTTAATATTTTAAGGTCTGTAATGATCAAAGTTAGATAACTCAAAATTAGTGAGCCTACCTACTAGACCTTCAAAAGTTAGATTATTCCCTAGCATACATCTCATGTTGAGATAATTAGTGTTGCACACATTGGATAATATTGTTGCATTGTATTATTTTATTTTATTATGTAATGTTGCACCTAGATGGACATGCAACATATAAAGATTCCCATGGGATATACTTGATGAGTTGTATTATAACATTGTGATAATATTTCACATAATTATTTAATATTGGGGAAAAGAATTAAATTTTTAATATTAAATGTGGGGTCAATGGGTTAGGTAACACATGGTTTTAACACATATTTTATGTTTAGGTAGCCACAAGGGTAGTGTTTGTGTGACAAGAAGTGAGAAGAAGAAGGGAAAGAGGGAAAAAGTCAAGTGGGACAAGGCTTGACAGGTTAGCCAAGGGAGCATTTGTGAAGGTTGGAAGCATGGCATGAGATGTGTGGATTTATACTTGTTCACATAGGTTGCTTGGTAGTGGCTATAGCTTTTAAGGCTTCAATGGTTGTATTGCAATGATTTTATTGATAAATAATACATGGTGATGGATGCTTTTAGAAGCTAGGTTTTTTCCCTCAATGAGGGTTTCCCAGGGTATATCTTATGTCACATTTTTTTGAGTATTTTGTCTATTCTCTTGCATGTGAATTTAAATTGCATATTTATTTTAGATCTATTATGGGTTATGTGAAAATGGTTATATTCTTTCTTGCAAGTTTCCTTACAAGTGGTATCAAAGCTATGGTTTTATTATTGTAACCCTAGATTGAATCCATGGGAATGCATGAGAGGATAAAAAGAAAGGGCAATATATGTGAGTTATTTATCATAGATTTGAGGGTTTTAGATTTGTTGTTATGATGGGATGTTGGTAGAGTTTGGGCATGTGAAATTATTGGACAAAAGAATTTTTTGGATGTTTCATTTAAATGAAGGTTTTAGGGGATAGCTTGCATAAATGACCTCCTGGGTAAAAATGGAACTCACCATTGGATCCAGGTCAACATTTCCATAAATTTTGATATATAATATGCCCTAGTTTGGCCATGTGAAGAGGAAATGAAAGAGTTTTTAGTTTTAGCATGTGATGGCCATCAAATTTAATCCCATCAAAATTTTCATCACCAAAAAAAATCATAGTGAAAATGGTAAAAAAGACTATCTTAGTAAACTGACCATAACTTTCTCTTAGGATATCAAATTTCAAACTTCTTATAGGTGTTGGAAATTTAATTCACAGCACTACAACTTGGTGTAGGTTTAATTTTGTGATTTTGACATTTTTTTAGGTTTTGAGATCTCAAATTTTTTATGTTTTTTATTTTGAGCATAGATTAGTGTATAACTTGGGCATACAAAGTTAGATTTTGGACTTTGAGTAGTCAATAAAAAGTTCTTAGAGAGATCTAAAGATTGGTTCAGATTTGGTGCAGATTTAGCATGGTATATTTGGTGATATATTGATCTAAACAATTTATGATATATTGACTATGGTAGCATTGTGAGTTTATGACATTGTATATTTGGACATTTAAGATTTGATGTCATTGTATACTTAGTTTATATTTTAGATTGGTTTCATGATGAAATAATTATTAGTATTTGATATGGATATATATGATGACTTGTTGGGTCTACAAGTTATGTAGTGTTGTAAGCGCTCTATACTTATACATTGCATTTATAGCTTGGATATGGGTTGTCTTTGCCCATTGATCTTTCATTATTGATGCATATTCAAATTGGTGGCTTGGATTTGGGTTTTCTATGCCCTATGTCACATGATTTTCTATTTTTTCTTAATGAATAAGATGAGATGTTGTTGCAAGGTATAGTCATGGTGGAGGATTGTAGTTGACTATTTTATGCTGACAGGTTGGACATATTGAGTGTCAAATTCTCAGTACATGGATGTGATTATGGTGCCATGTATTTTGGCATGACATGGTTGGATATATGTAGGTACATTCTTGATGTTCATTGGTTTGAATTTCTAAATTTGGTTATGGTGGTATATCTTCTTGGTTGAGGATCATGGTTATTTTTTTTCTTTTGAGGAGCTCATGATGTGCACTTTGAGTTCTTTGATGGTTTAATGCCTTGTTTGATTATCATGGTTAGAAGATGGTTTTTTTTCATCATGATGTCATGGATAGCTTGGATACATAGTTTAGTGAGAGCTTATGACAGTGATGGGATGACAATGAAGGATTAGTTTCTGGTTTGGTTTGTATCTTCTTGGGTTTGGAGATATTGGTTGCACTTGTATTGACACTTTAGTTGTGTGAGTGTAGACCTAGAGGACCTTCATGCAGGAGATGGATTTTATGATGCCATAGGAGACTTTGTACCATAGTTGAATGGGAGTTGTTGGCATTAATATAATTAATGAGCATTTGTAGATGTTGAAGGTTTATCTTAGGTCCTATTGCTACATAAGCATCTTTGACATTTGTATGGTGCAACTATTATCTTCATGGTGTGCAAAGATGGTTAGATCTTGATGACTCATGGAGTTCTGGATTATCTTCATGATGTGTGGAGATGGTTTTTCATGTTATGTGGAGATTGTTTTCTTCATGGTATGTGGAGATGGTTGCATCTTGAGGGCTAATGAGGTTCTTGGTAAAGGTGTGGTTTATTCTTTCATTTGACATGTTATCCTTTGTTTGAGGATGGTTTTAGTATTATGTCATGGTATAATCTTGATATGCATTTAGACTTTTGACATATTATAGTATGTTCATATGGAGCATGTTATCTCCTTGGTTGAGATGGTTGGAACTTTAACATTGATCTTGGTTTGGTTTCTTGGTATTGATTACATTGATCATATGCTAGATACTTCATGATATTGCTATGTTGCATTTGAAGTTGGCATGGATTGATTGATTATAGGTGCTCATGGATAGTTAGAGATAGTGGTGATGTTAATTTCTCTTGGATTAGATAAGTATTTATTGGGATAGTTATTTGGTTTTAGCATGAATTCCAAGGGGCATTCACCTAATATGGACTTGAGAGGAGATTTTTCTTAGATGAGTCTTAGTTGGAGACTTGAATATCTTGATGAGAATTCTCATTCCCCACTCTTGGTCTACTTGGTAGTTTTCTGCTTGAAAGGTATAGCCCATTGTTTCTCTTAGGTGCATTATATTTATGCTTATCTTTCATAGACATGGATCTTGAGTTATGGTACATGAGCTAGTTATGGAGGGTTCATTTGAGAGATGGTTTAGTATTGGTTATCTTCATTTGCATATGTTGTTATGTTGGTTGAGTTTGGGAGATAGTTATGTTGCTTCTTGGTATATATGTGATAGGTATTTCTCTTGTGTCTTGTAATTGTAAGTTATAGATTGGATATGTCAATGATGTGAGATTCACTTGGTATACCTTTGGAGGTATGGATAGTTGGATGGGTTTGACACTTGCTGTGGGTGCTATTTCAGCTATAGATATTTTGACAACTAAAGATACATGTGATTACCTATGGATCAAGACTTTTGTGCTTAAGATTTTAGTTGGTACAAGGTTTTATGATCTTCTAATGTGATAGGATGGGTGGCTTTCTCTTTGGATGGCTTCTATGTATGTCTGGTCACAGTGACATAATAGAAGGTGAGATCATTCATGTTTGAGATGCTAGATACTTTGATTTTTTTTAGGTACCAAGATGGAGCACTTTGTGTACTTTGATCCATGATGGTGGATGTGCTGGGAGGGATTGTTCCCTTGTTCATTTATGTGGCTATGGATTAACCCTATGCAATGTATATAACAAGTGGGAGATTGTTGAGAAAATGGGTGTTGCACACATTGTATAATATTGTTATAGTGTATTGTTTTATTTTATTATGTAATGTTGAACCTAGATGGACATGCAACTTGTAAATATTCCCATGGGATATACTTGATGAGTTGTATTGTAACAATGTGATATTATTTCATGTAATTATTTAATATTGGGGAAAAGAAATAAATTTTCAATATTAAATGTGCGCTCAATGAGTTAGGTAGCACATGGTTTATGCAATACCACTTGGTAGTTTTGTGGGACTTGCTACTATATAAGTAGCCACAAGGGTAGTGGTTGTGTGACAAGAAGTGAGAAGAAGAAGGCAAAGAGAGAAAGAGTCGAGCGAGACAAGGCATGACAAGTTAGCCAAGGAAGCATTTGTGAAGGTTAGAAGCATGGCATGGGATGTGTAGATTCATGCTTGTTCACATAGGTTTCTTGGTAGTGGATATGTCTTTGAAGACTTTCATGGTTGTATTGCAATGATTTCTAGTGATGGATGCTTTTGGAGGTTGGGTTTTTCCCTCAATGAGGGTTTCCCAAGGTATATCTTGTGTCACATTTTTGTCAGTATGTTTTCTATTCTCTTGCATGTGGATTTCAGTTGCATATTTATTTTATATCTATTATGAATTATGTAGAAATGGTTATATTCTTTCTTGCAAGTTTCCTTACATCTCAGTTCTTGCATTGTAGAAACTCTAATAGCATATATAGGCAACAATATTCTCAAAAAATTTCTTCATACAATATCATCATCTATTATGCCAGTTGCTCCTCTTACTACATTAACAACATATTTTATTATAGAGAAATATTCTCACCTTCTTACATTCTCATATCATTGAACTTACCTCTAAGACTTTTCGCTTTTGTCTTAGAACATTCTTTTCACCTCCATAGATGGTATGTAGAGAATCCCACATTACTTTTGCATTATCATGATTCTTGATATCAACAAACTCGACATAACTTAGGGTAGAGGAAATGTCCAACATTGACTCGTTATGTTCTTTCTTCTTTTTTAGACCTTCAACAATTTGGGCTCTAGTAGGATTGACATGCTCAGCACTATAGTAGTTTGTGCATGATCTCCAAGACCTCATAGGTGTAGCTTCATCAGACTTGTCCATGTAGGAAAGTTATCTCTATTAAGCTTGGGTACCTCTCTTTTTGACATCTTGATCTTTGTGATTCTAGTACCTTTAAACTAGTTGTCTTAAGCAGATGGCTCTCATACCAATTGTTGAAATTATTTAGAATAATGAGAGGAGGGTGAATCAATTATCCAAGGTCTAGATGTACAAATAAAAAATTTCATAGCATAGTGAACCCATATCCATAAAAAAATTTCATCATACATGCATCCATTATATTATGCAATCACTTGAATTTGTAGGTTACTGTCAAATCTACTTTGCATAAATGTAAACATGAAACATAATATATTCAATAACACATTTGACACAATGATTTAATATGGAAACCCAATTTGGGGAAAACTACTAGGAACATGCTATGCATTCTCACTCATCTAAAGTGATGCCCTATGAAAGGCCAACCCTATTAAAGGTTTCAATACACACTATTAAATATGACCTGGTTAAAGAATTTCAATCATCTTGTTAGGAGTGAGCCTTGTTAGAGGACTTTAGATCATTCACTTATAATGTCACCCAATTAAAAAAATTACAAATGACTATTAGGCCAACCTCAATCTAAAGGATTTATCCTAGACTACTACAATGATTACAAAGTAATAGTAAGGCTTGATCTATTAAGAACTTAGAACTCTATTTGTAGATTATAAATCTATATTTCAATCCTCCATTCTACTTGGCTTTCACACACCTCATCTCAAATAGCTTTTTCACCCTTCAAGTATCCATACCCTTAAGTTTTCTTGCTTTTCTTTCCAAAGGAGTCTCTTCTCTTAGGTCACTGAATGAAGCAATAGCCTAGTCTCCTTGTCTTCCTTAGGTTCTTGAACATGCAAACCCTTGTTTCTGACCATGCATCTCTATAAATAGAGAATTAAGATATTTTTCCATTCATCTTCCATCATCCATTTTAGGGTTATTTTGGATTAGGTAGGATTCAATGAATCTACCCCTCATTTCATTTCATTCCCTTCTAGAAACTTCTCCTTTCAATCCTCTTTGAATTCACCTCAAAATGGTTCATTTTGAATTTTGTGCCACCAAATCATCAAGCTTATCTTCCACATAGTTCACATAATCCAAGAAATCAAACTTGTAAGCTTAGATTCATCGAATTAGTGATCTTTCTCATTATGTTGACACTCGACATTATTTGGCTTCTGATGCTCGGTACATACTGTGTTGCTTGGCATCTGCTATCAGAACACTCGACATGAAATAAATTTTACTAGTGCTCGACATCAACTTAACTTTACTTGGCTTACATTGTTTCACTCAGATTATACTAAAGTTGACTTTTCTCAACACCTACTATGCATAATGTTAAGCTTAGAAGACAACCTTTGCTTAACTTGTTCTTCTAAACTTAATTAGTGTAACCATCCTTTGTAACATTAAGTAGATTATTAATGCATTATAATATTACTATCTTAATTGATCCTTGGACTCGTCTTCAATAAACTCAACCTTTCCTCTAGGTGCTTTGTTACCTTATTTGATCAAATCTTCTTCATCAATCAAATAAATGATAATACTTAAATCATATAAGTAATTATCTTACCAACAAGTAGCAAGTTTGACATTAGTGACAAAAAAATGATTAAAACATATTTATCATACTTGTATCAATCTATTTTCAACAACTTGTTAGAGTGGGGTTATCGTTTCACCAAAAGACCAATTTTTCAATACCCAATAGAACCACTCAGATTATACTACAAAGGAGGTGGTTAATCCCTTGGCAAGAATCCTAAGGGGAGCATTGAACAACTTTATAACAATCTCCCCCTTAGTGTTACCTGAGGGTCTAAGAATTCAAACCTATGACCAAGCTCTGGCACTACTTGGTAGAGTGGGGTTGTTGTTACACCAAAAGACCAATCTAGCAATGCTTGATACAAGAACTCAACTTATAGTACATAGGAGGAAATTAAACCCTTGTCACAAATCCTAAGGGTAGTGCTAAATAACTTTCTAACATAGTATGGTCTAATAAATGATGTTGATGGCACATTTTAACTACATACAAAGGAAAAAGAAGAGGTCATTTGGTTTTAGTTCAATGACCCTCTTGTTGGAAAAATATGGAGATGAAAAATGAAAAGATGAAAAATGAAAAGTTTGTACATAGAATCAATATCACCTACATGAACTCCAATAATGAAAATTTAAATAAGGGTAAGAAACATTACATAGTCACACAATCACAATTACCCATCCAACTTGCATATGCAAGAACTATTGCTCATGATTGACATTGTTGCTTTCAACCCCAACAAAGTCTATTAACATGACCTTTCTTACACTTCTCTATTTGGTATGAGAGACATTGAAAAATTGTACTTTATTTAGAAAAATAAAAAATCATAATTTCAATTTATCACAAAAATTCAAAGATGAAATGCAACACCTCCAAAAATTATTACAATGGCCACTACATTATAGTCTTTTACTATAGTTTTAACTAACATCACACTATGCACTCTAAATACATAAATACTATTTCTCTATGTTAATCTTAGATTTGTTTTGACAAGTGAGTGTCTATACACTTAAGTCAATTGCTTAGTTCATGTTGAACAAGTAACATATGCCAAGCAAAACATATAAGTTAGAGCATGTTGAGTAAATAGTGAGTGCCAAGCCACTCTAATGACAAGTCACTCAAGTGCTAAGTAGATAGTATGTGTTGAGTGATTC
Source organism: Cupressus sempervirens (assembly GCA_028749045.1). Classification (NCBI taxonomy): domain Eukaryota; kingdom Viridiplantae; phylum Streptophyta; class Pinopsida; order Cupressales; family Cupressaceae; genus Cupressus; species Cupressus sempervirens. The sequence continues at coordinate 103,878,535 of CM053783.1, forward strand.
AGGTATTGAGCAAGTAGTGCATGCTAAATCATTCAATTATTGAGTGACAACATTGAAGTCATAGTTAGTGCTGAGTAACACAATTTTGACATAGTTGTTTGTATTGGCACAAACTACTATGTAAACCATTTTTGGGCCAACTTAAGGATTGAATTATAATCTTTTGTTGATAAGGATGAATCTTAAGTGGGAATCCCTATGTATTACATGCATCCAATTAGGAAAAGGGAAGGTTTAAGTGGCAATATGGGTGAATCATAGTTGTTGATTCATACCTGACCCTAAGTCACCTAAGTCATCTTAAGGAGGACAAACCCTAAACTTTTTAATGGACGAAGAGAGAGAAAAGGATAGTTTGCATCCACAAATAAGCCATTCATGGTGACCTTGGTTAAAGTAGAATAGGGGAAGGAAATAGTGAACAATAGAGAGACATCTAATCAAGAAGGATCAAGTACACATCAATATAGAGGTGATCTGGCATCAAGCAATAGAGTGCTAATTGTAGGATCATTGCTGAGACATTATAATAGGGGAATCAATTAAATCTCTTAACATAGTAGTCCTAATAGGATATATTAAAATCCTCTAACAAGGTGCTTACTTCATTGTGAGTTGAATTCCTTTAATCAAGCACACTTCTAGTAGGGTGGAAATCATTTAAGAAGGTAAGACCTAACTAATTGTGTAAGCTTTTAATAGGACAAACCTTTCATAGGGTAGATCATGTTTCATGATCAAACATTGTCACCTTCATTCAATACACTTTATTACTGCAGTAGTGAAGATTTGTGGGTGTCATCCCCACCCCATTTTTACCTTCTCATTGGAGGGTTTTTGGGTAATCATATCTTGTTTCATAAATGTGTAAATGGTTGCTTGTTTACATACTTTAGATGTATATGTTTTACATGGTATTTTAGTTTACTTATTAAATGATGAGATGGATGTATGTTGAATGTTTTTATGAGTAAAATTTTTAAGCACTGATTCACCCCCCCTCTTAGTGTTTATCTCTCCTATTGTAATTCCAACAATTGGTATCAGAGCTTAGTTATCTAAAAGTACAACTTTGTAGCTTTGAAGAAAGATCTTAGAAATAGAAGTCTACAAGTTGGGAAAAGTTATTGAGAACTAGGAGTTTGAAATACAATTCATTCTACATCAATTGAAGGAAGCAATAAAAGATCTAAAGAAGTCATTGAGAAGAAGGAAGGAAATTTCTATTAAGGAGAACGATGCACAATACCATGAGATGGACACTACTAAACTATTTAAAAATGGAAACTCCAATGAATTTGATGTTGTAGTTGTAGATCTAATAGAAGAGAATATAACCTTAGCTGAAGAGATCAAAATTCTTAAAATAAAGAAATAATCACAAGCCATATTGCTACGTGAGGTGACTGAACAAAAAAAAAAAAAGCTATGGAAGACAAAGTCATGATTGAAGATGACAAAAAGATTTTGACCAGAAAACTCGAAGAGAAATCATTAGATTAAATAGGATTGCTCACATGCAATTGAAAATAATGAATCAAGTCATAATTGCTAATCATAAAATAAATAGTAAAGACATTGAGATCACAACACTAAAGTTGTAGAATTCATAGTTGAGCAATGATCAAAAAAGGGAAAAGGAGTTTGCTAAAAGTTTCAATAAACCTAGTGAAGCCATCAAGTACTTTGAATAATTGATGAGATCCCCTAGATCTAACAATGATACATATAGACTAGGATACACTAGTACTCAGGAAGGAGAATCATCCAAAAGTGCTGAAGAAAGAAGTAACAAAGGTAAGAACTCCAAACCTACTTGTCATAATTGTGGAAAGATAGGAAATACTACTAATGTTTGTAGGAGCAAGACTATATTTCAAAATGTTAAGTAGAAGAACATGGGTTACTTCCACAAGTGAAACAAACAAGGAAATCTAGCACATGAATGTAGAACTAAGACCATGCACACTCAAAGATTTGAAAGATACTATTATAACTATGAAAAGTATGGATATAGAGCCATTGAGTGTAGATCCCAATCCAACAAGTCATCAAACAAGTAGATAAAGGTAAAGAATAATGGAAACTCTTATAATTGGGATTATAATACAAGCTATAGTTATCACTACTATCAAGAGTATGGAAATATTCCTAAGAACTATAGTAGAACAATTTTTAGAAGTGATTAGAAAAGGTGGTTGAGTCAAACCACATGTTTTAGTTGTTTGAAGATTGGTCACAATAGTAGTTATTGTCCAACAAGGTCAAAGGCACCAAGTTGTGAGTTCAATTAAGGAAAAGGCAAGGTAGTTATTGAAAATGTCAGAGATGAGATGAACAAGACATAGAAGAGAAAGGAAGATAGCATCACATCAAGTGTAAATGGGATCACTTCACCCAATGGGTAAGGTGATCACACCTCATCAAAATAAGAAATCAAGAGATATGTGGGATTGATATTTAAAAGGATATACCATACATTAGTTCCAAGCATTTATTTTTGAAAAGATTACATATGCACAAATAAAGATGCAAAGTGCTATTAGGAATCAAGAATAAATTTTTAAGTTTTGTGTTTTCATGTCATTGTTGATCATGAAAAGTTTCATATGGTTACCAAGATACAAATTTTTTTAGTTAAGGTTGAGCTCATAGTGGTTTTCGAGCATATGGAAAGACACTTGGATGACAAGTGAGCTAGAAATTCAATTAATGTTGAGCTTACAACTGTGTAAGCACTTAGCATTAAATGAAGTGTTTTAAGGGCTATTTGATTGATTTCTTGTTCATTTGACATAATTCAAATTCAAAGAAGAACACAAAGAGCTAAAGGTGATCTGGAGAATTTGATCTAAGCATTTTTAGGAGATTTAAATGGTTGTTTAACACCATTTCAATAGGATTTATAAGGTATTTACCATGTGCCAAGTTACACAGTTTCAAATTTTGTAAACCCTCGATACATGAAATTGCATCTAGTTCTTCTGAGGAAAAATATGTAGAGGGAAAAGAGGTTTTAAATTTTCAATTGATTAGTAATGAAATCAAACAAACTATTTTCAAGGCTATCCCAAATATAGCTTATAAGAAGGATCCCTTTGGTGAATTGTCTGTGATACCACCACAAGTCTTGATGATTCAAGATGTTAGGAATTGTTAGTCATGTAAGATTGGAAGCATAGAGGACATGGAAATTAGAGAAGTATATGGGAAATTATGAAAAAAGGGAGAATTGAAGGAAGAATTCAAGATTGTTGAGAAGAAAGGGTTAACTCATGCCCTAGATTTCTCGAATATCTTCAAAACATAGTTGATTAAGATTGTTTTAAGTAGAAGTCGTGATAGTTCTATATAGTTAGAAAATGGGCTAGCAAAAATCACAAAAAAAAAATTGTTCATAAGGTAATAGGGGATCCATACCTAGATCGGCCAAAGACCATGAGAAGTAAATCAAAGGAAATTATTGAAAATAATATAGGGGCTTTATGGAATAAAAGGGGAATGACCATTAATACTATCATAGATCCCTTAATAGCTTTTGTAGTGAGGGTAATAGTACACAAGTTTAATTAGTTTAGAAGATTAAACAATGTACCTTGCATTATAATGGTTATGAGCTACAAAATTGTGAAGAAGGATCATACCAAGAGTGCATAGTGTAAATTTGGATCTATTCTAGTATGTATTTTCTTTTATGTATAGAATACATTTCTTATATTTGGTAAGGTTGCATGAAAGGTGAATAGATCAACTATAGTTCAAATAGGAGAATTGATTGAAAAATTAGGTTATAACTTTGAGTCAATGATGACTAGTTATTTTGAAGATTTTAAGAAATCAATGAAGAAGAGATTAAGGATACCAATCTCACTAGTGGAGAAACATTTTGATGATGTTTGCTTCCTAGTTGATATTGATTCTAGTTGTGTACAAGTAGAGCTTCTAAGGGTGAGATTGCTAAGGCCATTAGGTTATGAAATTAATGTTGATGAGGTCTTTGCACCAATCAAAACATTACTTGTAGAAGAAGTGGATAAGGAAGCCAAAGCATTTGGTTATTATGACTTGGCCAAATCAAAGATCACTATGAAATTCAAGACTACTTCTATGACTAGAAAGAAGAGAAAATTGGTGAAGGAATTGAAAGATAAATTTGGTGATGGAGCTGAGGAAGAAGAAGAGGACACATAGGCTCAAGCACCATTAGCACTTACACAAGGTCAGGGAGAACACCAACAAGATGAGGAAGTAGAAATTGTAGAATTTTTTGAGGAAGAAGAAGTCGGTGAATCATCTATAACTACTAATAAGAAGAAAAGAAAGGAAAATACTCAAGTAGTGAGAAAATTAAAGAAGGTTGCAAAACCTAATCAGCCCAAACCTACAATACCTACCACAATGGCTAGTAAAATAGTCACTACACAGAAGGCTAAAGAAGTAGCCAAGCCTAAATAGAAGGAAGCTAGAGCATTGAAGAGACTGAGGAGGAAGTATGTTTCCCAAGCTGAATCTAATGAGGAGATGAATAAATCAGATGACAAAAACCAATTTCAAGTGATGAATCATAATACCTCCTCAGATCTAGACAATTTATGTGAGAGTGTTAGAAATAATGTTGATTTATCAGGTTTGTCACACATTGAGTTTGATATTCTTGGAAAGATTGAGAAGAACCAAGTAGAAGAGGCAGTATATGCCATGATGGCTATATTTAAAAACACTCCTCTTAAAGTTGCCAACTCCATACCTAAAATTTTATATGATAGAGTTGAGCAGAAATGGCATTATTTTTTAGACATTAAGAGACAAATTAGAGAGGCAACCCTCCCTCAATTTATTCCAGAACTTAGTAAGGCTGAAATGTCTAAAGCCATTAAGAAATATGCTATAAAATTTGTACCAAAGTATAAGGCATTTAGAATATTGCAAAATAATATAGAGGATGTTGTACAGAAGTCCAAACAAATGTGGAAGATAACATATGGATTGTCAACATCAAAAGAAGCTGACCAGACACCTATTGAGGTAGGAGAGGATAAAGAAGATGATAATGAATAAGGCATAGTTGAGGGAGGCACTAATATGAATATTGATAATAAGACAAAAGCTGAGGAAGAGTAGTAAATAGAACAGAGTGTACAAGATCCACAAATGTTGAGTGCCAACCTTCCATAGGTGACAAGTGTAAACAGTAAAATTATCATAGTAAAGGATGTTTCTGATACTACTTCTTAGAATATTAATTCCCTTATAGAGGAAGATTTGAAAAGGATACTTATCTAGTCCACTCCCTAGGTAATATTATGTGACAACCTTGTATTGGTAAGTATGGATAGAATTTAGAAGGTAGAGACTATAACTACAAGGGAGGAAGTAAAAACACAAGAAACACCTATAATCACTCCTCAAGTCACAAGTGTACAACCTTCACAACCCATAGTTGTATATCAAAGGAAGGAGAAAACAAGTTGCACTATTAGTACATTCATGCAAGACACTCCAGTCTCAGGAAATGAACAAGAAATTGAAAAAGATAAGGTTGAGAAAGTTGGAGAAGACAAGGTGGAAACACTAAAAAATAATCAGACTCAAAGCCAAACAGGTTGAGTAGATACACCTGCACATCCCACACAAAATCAAAGTGAAACTAAAACCAACAAGTCAAAAAAGGAAAAGTTTGAAGAGACAAGTTTGACACCCAAGCCAAAGGAGCTACTTGCAATACAAGCACTGGTGAAATTCCTAGAATTCAGTACTCCTTCTAGTCAAGCTCTTTAGAGGTCAAACATAGAGGAAACTCCATTACAATTTTAAGTGATGAGTCCTAGCTCATCTAAGGTAGAAGAGGTAACTACTTATGGATATTTTAGCCTAGATGAAGAGATTGTATTGCCTAAATTTTATTATGCAACAATTACAATTGAGTAGATGGGTATATTACAAGAGGCCCTAACAAAGAAGAAACATCAAGAACTGCTCAAAAGGGAGCATAGGAAGAAGCAAGCTTTGATGGTCATAAAATATATTTTATTAGATGCATTTAGTCTCCCTACTTCAAATGAAAAAAAGCCCATTATTGAACAATTGACCAATATAGTGGAAAGAGTTAACTTTAAATAAACCTAGATACTAATGTCAAAGTATTAGATTGAAAAGAAGTTTCAAAACAAGGTAAATGAGAAGATATCTAGTGGTATTGCAATGAAATAGGTTGAGCTATCAACCATGATAGAGCATGTGAAGAAGATACTAGAGAACAATTTCTTTCTCTATACCAAACTATGTAGTCATACACTCTTCACACAAGAAGTAAGGAATCACATCCTAAGTTTGGAGAGCCAAATGCAGTTATCCTATGCAATATTTCCCAAATGTCTAGCTCAAAGTGAGAGACACTTTGGGAACCTCTTGCAATCCCAAATTTAGTAAGCATCATTACAAGAATATGTAGCCAATATCAAGGATAAATTGACCAACATCTAGTTGACGTTGACTCCTCACATGGAAATTTTACACAAGGAGCTAGGTTATGTAGAAACATGTAAGAAACTATAAGATTGAGCAAGGAATGAGAAACAATCCAAGTAAGTTAAGTGTGAAACAATATTACCATGAGATAAGCAAAATCCAAGAGCATACACCAAGATGGTTCAACAATGGAGACAAGGATTTATAAGGGGAAAGCAAAGAAAACCCCTTGTGAGTAATATGAATGAAGGAAAATGCCTAGAGAAGAGAGAGAGAGAGTGTGTTGGAGAAAAATAGCTCAATACAATAACATCAAAGTGATAAGAGTAAAGAAGAAAGAAGGAGGAGCATCTCTTTTAAAGAGATGAGAAAGGAGTTGCATGTGTAACTCCCATTTCTATGAATGCCACATTCATAATAGGTGTGTGCAAAGTGTCACAATCATCTTAAGGAGGATAAACTAAATTCCTTAATAAAGAAATTATAAAAATGAGTTGTCCTCACATGTGGAATAAAGGACAAACAATGACATGTCCTCCACATGTGTTCAATAGGACAAACTACATTTAGGGATCCTTGGATTATCCCAATTAAATACATCCAAGGGAAGATTAACCTTTCTAACAAAACACTTATGAAGAAAGACCCCAATCTTTCTACATTAGATGGTTTAGTCCACTTTGCTGCTGAGTTGGCCATCCAAATTAAGTCTTTGGAGGTAGCTTGTGATAATTGGGATATCACTCTTAAAATTATACTTGAGTTGCATAATCCTTTTTGGAAATATACATTATAGGTGTATAATTGATTGAAATTAGTGTCAAAAAGGGGGAGGAAGAGCAATGGGGGAGCAAGCAAGAGGAACAAAGAGATATCTATATGTCTATACACAAGGGGGAGTAAGAAACAAAGAAAGAGTAAGTGAACAACAAAATGTACACTAGTAAATTTGGACCCAAATTTTGACCAATTTTGGTGTAAATCTTGACCCAGGTTCATCACTATTTTTCTTGTTAGAACTTTTACCAAATTGTAGGTTGGTCAAAATTTTGATGAATACATTCATCAAAATATTTTTTTTTTGGTTGAAACAAAAACATTTTGATGAATGTATTTGTTGAAATTTTGACAAACTTGTGATTTGGTTGAAATTTCAATGAGAAAAATAGTAACGAACTTGGGTTGAAAATTAGATGCAAATTTACTAGTGGCAAAAATCAGTTCAGATAGGAACAAAGAAAGAGTATTAATTGATGCAAATCTACTTAGTAGGAGAAAGATTTTGATACAAAATATAGTACATAATACATTAAACAACTCAGGGGGGTTATGAAATTTTGAGGTATAACTCATGTTGCAAATATATGACATCTATGTTATTCTTGTAAGAATAATATTATTAATGTATGACCAAGTGCTTTTGACACTCATATCAAAGGGGGAGATTGTTAATTTCAGATTGGTTTTGACAAGTAAGTATCTATACACTTAAGTCATGCCGAGCACAACATATGAGTTAGAGCATGTCGAGTAAATAGTGAGTACCAAGTCACTCATATGTTGAGTCAATCAAGTGCTAAGCAGATAGTATGTACTTAGTGATTCAAATAATGAGCAAGTAGTGCATGTTGAGTCATTCAATTATGAAGTGACAATACTAAAGTCATAGTTAGTGCTAAGCAGCAGGGACTTCAAATGCCAAGCAAGATAGTTTTGACATTGTTGTTTGTATTGACACAAACTACTATGTAAACTATTTTTTGTTAGAAATAAGGTGTCTCAACTTTGGATAATTCACATTTTTTTTTTTTTTTTTATAGATGTATTTTTTCAAATAACATAATTAAGTATGAGTGTACATGTCTAGTTAGCATGTTGACATGTCACTCCACTTGCATGTGTTGGCATCTTGAATTGTGTGTAAGGAGATCATGACTAAAATGGTTATGATAGATTCCTCTGACACATAAGAGCTATCTTTCAAAGATATGATGATGGGTGAAGATGTGAATACATGTGTCAATTAATAATTGACTATTGTACACTCAAGTCTGCATCTAGCACATGGGTTTTTTTTGGGTTCCTACTTTTCTAGAGAGTGGTAAAACCCTAATACCATTCTTCTTTGGAAGTTGTCATAAAATAGAAAAACATGATATAAGTGACTTTAGGATTGCAGATAGGAGAGAGTGAAAGTGTACTATTGGTAGTTTCTTTTGCGACTCTATTTATCTTCCATCTCTTGAAAGAACTTGCATTACAAGTGTGTTGCAACTTTTGTTTGAAGATAATACATTGTGCAAGTTTTGGAGGGGTGCGGTTGTTTTATTGAAAGGTTTTTCCCCACTAGCATATCTTTGTGTTTGTATTTTCTTTCTCTATCTATTTTTAATATTCATGGTTGACTGCAATATTGTTGTTTACATAATATTGAATCTAAAATTGTAAGGATTTAAATAGAATTTGCACAATACTTTCCTTAAGGGATTAGTGTAGGAAGCTATACACACACCTATGTTTCCTTATAAGTGGTATCAGATCTTGATCAACTTTTGATCCTAGTTGTTGGGTAGGGTTTTTTGAGCTAATCTCAAGTTGAGTGAGAGGTTTGTGTAGAGCATTCTAAATCTTATTTGTAGATTAAGATGTTAGTTCATCATACGGAAAAATGAAGGTGGAGAAATTTAATGGCACTAATTTTGAGTTGTGGAAACACAAGATGGAAGACTTGCTTGAAGATTTTGATCTATGGGAGGCAACTTCACTTGATGTGAGACCTATAACAATATCTGAAGAAGATTGAAATCTCAAAGATTGGAAAGCTAAGGGTCTGATTAGACTCTGTTTAGCTGATTTAGTTCTCCTAAATGTTCTTGATGAGAAGACCACAAATAGTTTGTGGACATAGGTTTCTGTATTAGGCCAAATCTCTAGTGAACAAGTTGCTTCTAAGGAAGAAGTTGTATTCTCTAAGAATAGAGGAAGGAGGATCTATTATAGATCACCTAAATGCTTTTAATTTATTGATTGTATAGTTGACATCATTTGGTGTCTAGATAGAGGAGGAGGATCGATGTATGACCTTGTTATGTTTCTTGACAGATTCATGGGACCATCTTGTGATGGCTTGTCAAAGTACTTTAGTCACTTTTAGAATGGATTATGTGGTGTCTTTTTTGTTATTTGAGGAGATGCAAAGAAAGTCTTTAGATTTAGCTAAGGAAGCTCTTGTTGTTCATGGTGGATCTAATGACAAAGGGAAGCAAAATGACAATAAGTCTAGAAAGGGTAGATCCAAATTTTATGGAAAATCAAAGACTCTTGGAAAGTCCAAGGAAAAATGCTAGAACTGTGATAAGACTGGGCACTTCCCTAAAGACTATAAAGAGCCAAAGACGAAGAAGAAGGCCTCAAATTCAAATTTAGAAAAATCTCAAGAAGATGGCAATACTTTCATTGTAGCCTTGGTAACACATGCATATGATGATGTGTGGTTGATAGAATCGATTGCTTCTTTCCAAATGATCTCTCATCGAAGTTGGTTCTCAAAGTATGAAGTTTTCAATTGTGGAAAGGTGTATTTTGATGATAATTCTCACCTAAAGATAGTTGGACAAGGACGAGTCACTATTAGATTCCCTGATGGACAAGTAAAGGGGATCAATGGGGTAATGCACATCCTTGGTTTGGCATGAAACCTATTATCTGTAAGTATGCTGAATGATGTAGGTGTGCAAGTTGTTTTTTCTAAAGATGGATGTAGGATGATGAGAGGAGCTATGGTGCTTGCTAAGGTACTAGGAGAGGTACTTTGTTTTATCTTGATGCATGCATTTCTGAGTGCAATAATTTTTCTATTTCAAAGAAGAGAGCAACTATCATATGTTTTGAACAAGTAGTAAAAATGACTATGCTTATTGGTTCTAATGGTAGTGTAGAATGTGTACCTACGGGTGTAAACACATTGGAAGGAAAGCTTCCCATAGGAAATAAAATGTTGTGGCATATGAGATTTGGCCACATTGGTGAGAAGGGTGTTAGAACCCTAAAAAACAAGAACCTAATTGAGGGGTTAAATGATTGTAATCTCAAGTTTGACTTCTACGAACATTGTGTCTATGGTAAAAAAAATTGTGTTTAATTTTACTCTAGTTCTCACAAATCTTCTGATGTTTTGGATCTCATTCATTCAAATTTATTTGGTCTTATAAAAGTTCCTTCAATCTCCAAGTCTATATTTTATGTATCTTTCATAGATGATTACAATAGAAGGACATGGATTTATTTCCTAGAAAGTTATACACAAGTCTTTAGTTGGTTCAAGGAATTCAAAGCCCTTGTAGAGAATCAAACTAGTAAGAAGATAAAGTGTGTGAGAACTGACAATGGTGGTAAGTTCTTCTCAGTAGAGTTTGAATAGTTTTATAAAGAATGAGGTATCGAGAGGCATAAGCCAACTCCTTATACCCCATAGAAAAATGGAGTTGTAGAAAGAATGAATAGGACACTGATGGAGAAGGCTAGTAGTATGCTTAGTGGAGCTGGTCTTGAACAAAGGTTTTGGGCTAAAATTGTGGCCACTACTTGTTATCTGGTTAATAGATCTCTTGCATCAACCCTTGTTTGTAAAACACCCATGGAGATGTGGTCTAGTAAGAAGCCTTCAATTAGAAATTTCCATGTTTTTGGTTGTGAAGCTTATGCACATGTTTCGAAGGAGAATAGATATAAGTTGGAAAACAAAGCTATCAAATGTATTTTCATCGGATATAGTGTTGGTGTGAAGGGATACAATCTTTGGGACCCTACAACTAGTAAGGTGTTGTATAATAGAAATTTTTTTTTTAGAGAGCTAACATCTTCTTCTATTGTGCTACAACCAAATGAAAAAGAGAAGAAAGAAGATATTGTTCAATTGCCTCCTAACCTTAAGAAGATTGAACAGAAAGACCATGTTGGGTCTAATGATGAGGAGAACTCTAGTAGCTCTGGTAGTTCAGAAGAGGAGGAAAAAAAATCTCAACCTTAGCCCCTGAGGAGATCCATGAGAGTAAGAAAGAAACCAAAAAGGTTTGGTTATTCTATGTTAGATTCCAATTGTGCCTTCACTTTGATTACTAACACTAATGAGCCTAGATCTGTGAAAGAGGCTTTGGATATGGAATATGCAAGTTCCTAGATTGAGGCCATGGATGATGAGATGGCTTCATTGGATAAAAAAAAAACTTGGGACCTTGTACCATTACCTAAAGGATAGAAACCTGTTGGTAGAAAATGGGTGTTCAAGAAGAAATTATTGAAAGGTACAAAGCTAGATTGGTTGCAAAGGGGTGCTCAAAAGTAGAGGGAATAGATTATTTTGAAATATTTTGTGCTATTGAAAAATTGACATCGATTAGATTTATTTTATCTCTTGCTACATCATAAGATTCAAAGATTAAAAAAAATGGATGTGAAGACAACTTTTCTTCATGATGATTTAGAGGAAGAGATTTATATGTCACAACCTAAGCACTGCATTGTTAAAGGTAAATAATCTTTGGTTTGCACAATAAACAAATCTCTATATGGTTTGAAACAATCTCCTAGGATGTGGTTGTTAGTGTAGTTTTTTTAATTTTCTAGTGGGTTGTTTATTTTTCCCTATATTGCTAGTTTTTTCCTACACTTTTAATAATCTTTCTTAGGTCAATAAAGCATGTATTATTTAGAAAGTGGTTGTGAGGTGTCACCTTCCTACATGTGAGCACCCATTAGCTATCTTAGGAAGATACTTTTCTATCTTTAGTCTGATAGATGGTTGCTCCTCATTGGTCAGTGTTCCCACCTCCTCCCTTTTCCTAGTCTATATAAGCATCCTACCTGGCTTGTATTCGTAATCGATTTCTTTTGCATCCTCTTAATGTTATTTTTCTTCCAAAATTTGCATTAATCTCTTGTAGACTAACTCTATGTTGCTATTTTGATTTTTTATCATTTTAATTCATAGTTTAGATATCTATTCTTTGAACTAGTTTTCTGGGTCATCAATCTTTTCAAATTCTAAGATGGTATCAGAGCTTTTCTATGTGCAAGAGTAGATTTTAGTTTCCTTATTTGAGAGATTCAAGGGGGTTAATAAATCTTATTGTAATTTTTTGAAAAATGAAGTATGCTCTTCTCTTGCATCTTTGGATGATCTTGAGAATTAGAAAAGCTTTGACCAAAGTGTTTTTAATCTCTGGGGTTTCAATCTCAAATCTGACAACCAAAATGCATTTTTGAAGTTTTCAATCAGTATTACAAGTTCCAGCATGCCATTCATGGACTTAGGAAGTTGATTTAACATTTGCATATCATATTTTGGTTGTTGAGGTCATTTTTTAAGTTTTTGGAGCCATTTTTTATTGTTAAAGGTGTCTGATTTACACTATAACTACATCTTTTGTACATCAACAAGAAAAATGCTTTCTGGGTTTTGTTTGCAACACAAAAAAACCATTTGGGTATCATTATTTTTTCATGCAAGTTGTATATTTTGAAAAATTAGGCATGGAAAGCTACAACCATACCCCTCTTCGTTGGTAGTCACAGATTTGAATGCAATTTTCAAATGCCTTGTTCTTTCTCATATGGACTCCAATTTTGATGATTCCTGTTATGACCTTGGCTATTTTTTTGTGCTCTATCCACTAGTGGAGTTTGTTTTTTATTTTCATGCATAATTTTTTTAGATTTTGCAGATTCTTAGCCTTGATTGTGCACAGTTCTCATTTTAAAAACTTTAGAGGATCATAACTTTCTTATATGACCTCATATTGAGGCAATTATTTTTTTGAAAGTACATGGTTTTTCAAGTAGATCGTAGTGGTGCTATTTGTTTCCTTGATTATTATACCCAACTTTCACTTTCAGCATATGCTTTTCATGAGGTTTTGTAATGCATTGAAATAAAGATCACTAAATATTTCTTTATAGTGGTAGTTATAAATGCACTAAAATAAAGTGCAAAATCACATTTCTTTGGAGGGGTTCTTTGATTGAGTAAAAAGGGGGGGCATTGTTGTGGTTGGGTTCTCTTCTTTTTAGCATTTTTTCTCTACATTTCTTTGTCATGGATCAAACAAATATGCCCATCCTAACTCCATGCAATTACTTTGAGTGGAAATCACATATGACAATTAACTTAAGGAAAGCTGGATTAAATAGGATAACTATGGGACTTGAAACTGAACCTAAAAAAGATGAAGATAAGCCTACATGGTTTAACAAATGTGATGACACATATGGAACATTGCGTTTATTCATTTCTCCTAATTTGCTATTTCACATTGAATCTTTGGATACACCAAATGAAATATGGTTAAATTTGGAAACACTATTTAGCACACAAGATTCAATGAGTAGTCATATGTTGGAAAATGAACTAATTAGTTTAAGTCCAGGCAATTTCAACACAATCTAGGATTTTTCCACTAAATTGAAGTCATTAAGGTTGCAATTAAAACAATGTGGAATTGAAAAGAAAGATGAACGATTGATTCTTAGTATTCTATCTAAGCTAAGTTCAGAATATTCTATGTTTGTCTCTACCTTCTATGCTACTAAGAGTGCACTTGGTACTTAATTCATCATGCCATCTTTGGATGATTTCACTCGAGAATAGGACAAGCTAATCTAGATGGGCACTCTTAAGTCATCTAAGTCACATGGCTTGGCTACCAACCAAGGCACAAAAGAACATAAAGGACAAAGTAGTAACAACAATGGTAAAGATGAGAAATAAAATAATAGCAAGGAAAAGAAGGATTAGATATCATTTGCTTCAAAAGCAACTATTGATACCCCATCTTCCAAGGGCGATAAGCCTAAGAAAGAAAAGGTCAAATGTCTCTACTGTAAAAGACTTGGTCATGATGAACATAAATGTTTGAAGAAACAAATTGATCACTTGACATACATTCTTGAGAAAAATAATGTCATTGTCCCTAAATCTATCAAACAAAGTTCTAATGAAGGGTCTAACAAGGAAAAAGAAAAAAACAAGGGGAAAGGAAAGGGAAAGGCCCTTGTTGCATTCACTTCCTCACTATCCACTTGGGTTCTTGATTCGGGTTCTTCGCACCACATGGCTTCATCTAAGGAAGAACTTGCATCCTTGGAGCCATGTATTATGTCTTCTATTTTCATGGGTGATGACACTCCTATTGATGTGTGTGGGAGAGGATCTATCGATGTTGAGGATGGCACATTTCATGATGTTCTTTGTATACCCTCATTGTCAACTAATCTCCTATCGGTATACCAGATCACTCACACAAGTTTAGGCAATAGGTTGATTTCACTCTTGATTTAGTGGAGATTCATGAGTTGCACAATGATTCTATAGTTGCAGTTGGAAGAGAAAATCATCAGTCATGACTCTATTTATTTTCTCACTTTGTTCTTGATCCTCCTTTGACTATTTTTCTCACTCACGCTAATGATAAGAGTAAATTATGGCATGAGTAGTTTGGCCATCTCAACTTTTGCTACTTTCATCAGCTTAACTAGTAGAGCACCATCATAGGGTTGCCTTCTACTTTGACATTAGAGTCACTTGGAATACATGATAGATCTTTTAATGATTCAGATTCACCTGAGCAATCTTCTACCTCCTCTTCTTATGTAGACAATGATTTAGAGCACTCACCTCCTTTCTCTCCTAGACATCATTCACAAGTTGATGATTCTTTTCCAGATTCTCCATCTTCTAGTCCACTTTGGGCTAGATAGACCTTGTAGTCTATAAGTGATTGGGTTGGGGATCCATCAGACACTAGGTAGACTCATTCACAATTCTAGGATGCTCCACATGTCTTCATTACTACTACCTCAGATCCACTATCCTTTCATGAGGCTTCTAGTATTCTTGAGTGGGATACAATTATGTAGGAAGAGTATAGTTCCTTGATGAGGAACCACACTTGGGATCTTGTCCCTCTTCCTAAGGGAAGAAAACTTGTTTGATGTAAGTGGATCTATTGGACAAAATTTGTGAGCTTTTATGGGGGTGCAGGATGCTTCATCTTTTAGGGGGGCCTCTTCCTTCCACTTGGAGTCCTAATTTTTTTTTTTTGGGGAGTCTCTTTTCTCACTCTTTGGGGGGACTTTTATGTAGATGGGTACCTCATGAAGCCTAACTTTTTGTGACCCATTTCTCCATCCACCTAAGCTTTGCTTATGGGGGGATGTTAGTGTATTTTTTTTTAATTTTCTAGTGGGTTATTTATTTTACCCTACATTGCTAGTTTTTTCCTACACTTTTAATAATTTTTCTTAGGTTAATAAATTATGTCCTATTTAGAAAGTGGTTGTGAGGTGTCACCTTCCTACATGTGAGCACCCATTAGCTATCTTAGGAAGATACTTTGCTATCTTTAGTCTAATAGATGGTTGCTCCTCATTGGTCGGTGTTGCCACCTCCTCCCTCTTCCTAGTCTATATAAACATGCTACATGGCTTGTATTCATAATCAATTTCTTTTTCATCCTCTTAATGCTATTTTGCTTCCAAAATTTTCATTAATCTCTTGGAGACTAACTTTATGTTGCTATTTTGATTTTGTATCATTTGCATTCATAGTTTAGATATCTATTCTTTGCACTAGTTTTCTAGGCTATCAATCTTTTCAGATTCTAATAGTGGTACCTTCAGTTTGATTCCTTTATGTTGTTAATTCAATTTGAAAAATTAAAATAAGATCATTGTGTTTATTTTAGAGTTAAAAATGATTGCCTTCTTATTGTTGCATTATATGTTGATGATATGTTTCTATTTTGGAAGGGTAAGTATATAATTTCTAATTTTAAATCTAAGTTGTTAGCACAGTTTGACATGAAAGATCATGGGGTAGCAAGGTACATCTTGGGTATGCAAATTAGTAGAGATAGGTCTAATAGAAAACTTTGGTTGAGTCAGAGTAAGTATGTGAAGTCTGTGTTGGACAAGTTTAGTATGACAGGTTATAGAGCATTGTGTGTTCCCATTTCTATGGGAACAAAGTTATCTATAGATGATTTTCCAAAATCTCCTAGTGAGGTGGAGGACATGAGTAGAGTACATTATGCTAGTATAGTTTGTAGTATTATGTATGCTATGGTCTATACTAGACAAGACATTTCCCAAGTGGTGGCAGTTCTGAGCCAATTTGTGGCTAATCCTAGACAGGTACATTGGGATGCAGTTAAGCGAGTATTAAAATATTTGAGAGGTGCATCAGATTATTCCATTTGTTATCATGGTAACTCTTTTGGAGCTTTAGATTTAGTTTGTATATGTGGGTTTGTGGATTCAGATTGGGTAGGTGATATTGACAACAAGAGATCCACCAGTGCTTATGTGTTCACCATGTTTGGTGGTGCCATCAGTTGGATGACTAAGCAACAACTTGTGGTTGCTTTGTCCACTATAGAAGCTAAGTAAATGGATGCTACTCATGCTTGTAAGGAAGCCATTTGGCTTAGGAGATTGTGTTCTAATATTGGTTTTGATGTAGAATAGATTACTACTTGGTGTGATAGTCAGAGTGTTATCTACCTTGCAAAGAATCCAACTTTTCATGCCAGAACAAAGCACATTGATGTGTAGTTTCACTTTGTGAGAGATATGGTCAAAGATGTGTTGGCTCATAATTTAAAAGTTTTGCAAATTACCAAGAAACTAGACCAATGCATCTAAGCCTAGAAAATTCCTATGACAGATACACTTAACTACAGTCTTGGGCCAACTTAAAGGCATAACTCCTTCACTTCAGGCTTTGCAAGACCTAGGTGGGTTAACTTTGAGGTTCTGAGATATGGTCCCAGTGCCATTAAACATAAATATAAACCTATTTACTGTAGATGAAAACCCCTTTATCTCCTAATAATTCATGAAATAACTTAAATCTACAGTAGCTAGATGCAAATCTATGAAATTCATAAGCTAAGTGAGGGCTAGACTTTTCAGCTCTTCAACATGCAAGGGAAAAATGTTTAATAAATAATGTTGAATTCAACAAAACCCCTAATATGCAGCAGCATGAACAAGTGATCTTATAAGTTATTAGTGCCTTATCCATTGGGTAATTCCATGAATCAATCACATACATATGGATACCTAAGACATATTGATATCTTCAAATATATGATCTATCTATTCACCTTGTAAATAGACATCTTTGTTCAATCTAAATCTCATTCTTATCTGATATCCTCCTTGATAAACTTGCAACCCTATTGATTTCTCTAAAGCATTTATATAACCCCTTGAGTTATAGGCAACAATGAAACAACATACAACCTTAAGGGACTACAACTATGACCTAGGCTCTTTGTTCAAAGATCATAAAACATTGAAAATTCACTAAGAAAGGAGACAAGATCTAAAATGGAAATGAAAACACTTGTTGTTCTTTGTATTGATTTCCTTGAAATAATACATTCATATGCCTGAATTTAAAACAAAGAAAAAACTAATAGATCTAAACTATTTGTGTTCTATTCATTATTGTTGTTCATATAAGTATAATTTGTTGAAGAATGTGGTGTCACAATATGGGAACACATAAAAATTGGAACCAAAACCTTGTATCACAATAGTGAGTGGTTTTTCTTGAAAGACTGGAATCCTTACAATGGATGAAAGAAAGAAAGATATAGAGGAGAGTGAATCCCTGGATCTATTCTGCATCTGACATGTGTCCACTTAAAATTCCCTCCTTTGCAGTGAAAAGAATCTCTCTAATCTCTCACTACAACTGATAAATCAAATCCTTGATCTTTTTTTCTTTTTAACTAAAAATTGGAGCCAAATTATACTAGAATGGCATAATATCATCAAAATTGATCCAATAGACCTTTTACCAAGTGTTTTTACTAAGCCTATAACTGCATTTCCAATTTTCACTCATTTTACTGAAAGGCCCAAATTTTACATTTTTGGCTATAACTCGAACCAGTGAATTCCTATCAAAAACTAACCTTATAATTGAAAAGTTTGTCTTCTCCTAGTTTCAACAATATATAATATGCCTATATTCACCTCTCAGGAACCTCCAGAATCTCAGTTCAAAAATCACCCCCCAAGCATGGCTTCTTTGATCTGTCAACCTTTAAATTTTAAATTTTCAAAAATTTAAAATAGTCTAAAGTTTGTACTTTAGAAAAAAAGTCTATTTGAATTTAAAATTCTGAACGAGCACCCCTTTTGAAAATAATTTATTTTTATTTTTATTTTTACTTTTGAATTTTTCCCGTCCATGAAATTCAGGGTCAAACTAGGTTTGATTAGGCATGCCACATGGAAGCACCCAATTGGTCCACCTTATCTTGATATGCCACCTCATTGCCACATGGCATTTATTTATTGGTCCAAAACCTACATTTTCCATGTCACCATTAGTCAGGCCCGCTAGCACATGTTGATCACCCGCATACCCACTTCACTTAACCACCTTGAAACTTTTTACTCCAGGGATGCGCTGGCCATTGATTTGGGCTACGTTGCATGATTTTATGCCCCCACATGGAACTACTATCGATCACCACCTCATCGCTAGCTAGGACACACTACCATGTGGCACATGCCCGCATACTCACATTATTTAATTGGTGAGCACTTCCATCTTGTGGGCTTGCATCGGCCATAGGATTAGGACATGTGGCACGATCTTGTGCATTGTTGCCACATCATCAAGCATGCAGCTTCGTTCAAAATATTGCTTATGTCGAGTCCAGCTATCAACCACATCTATTTCAGCCATGGTGGCCCCACTTGCACACCACAGCTTCCAAAAGCCATGAGTCCTTTAGACATCTTATTGCATATAAGGTAATATATTTAAACCTTTTAAATTTACTCACCATAATGAATGTGGGATTAATCTTTAAATATAATGTCGTACCTACCATTTCCTTTCTTCAAACTTGGAACTCCTTCTTTGTATCTACTATGTGGTGAGAGCTTCCTTAAATGCTCCTCATTCTTCCCATGTTGATTGCAATTCCATTTTTAAGCAATGGCATCTCCTTTTTATTTGCTTGCATGGTCAATGTCTTTGACTAGAAATTTTCTTTCTTGGCTAATGTCTGCATTTAGTTCATATTGTTGCCTTTGATCATTGGCTTCCTCTAGCCATGCATTGCATCTACTTATGTTTTCTAGCTTCCTTTGGTACCATGGGTTTTCCTTTTAATACATGGGATGTCCTGCTAGAGTTGGCAGCTTCCTTGCTATTCATCCTTTAATGGCATCTGCTCTTTGTTTTAAAACACATGAATCTCCCCTATCTTAAGCCATCTCTTTTCCTTTTTACTTGTTGCTTTTGTGTTTTACATGGTAGCTTCCATTGTTTTATTGGCTCCTTGGCATCATTCTTCTAACTTCACGTGGATTCTTTATAGCAGCTCCCCTGCTATTTGCTTCATGTGTGAAGTGCCCTACTTTGCAAGGTTCTCACAAGCTTTGATACTATCAATTTAGCAGTTTCTCTAAAGTGTATGAGTGAACTTTCAAGTTAAGAAACCTCCTCTACCTATTTTTCCTTGTTTGGCATGATCTTAGAGCTTGAGAGTGATCCTTTTTTAAAGAAAACAGTGACCTTTCTCTTTCAAAGACTGTAGCTTTTTTCTTGCAAGGTGACTTTCATTGCCTCTAATTCAAACATTTTCAGTTTTGAACTTGTGTGGGAAATGCTTCATTCAAGTTTTGATTTTTTTTTTAAAAGTTATATGAAATCCCTTGTAGAAGATATGGTTTTCATGATAGATTCCAAGTAGCAACTGTCCCAAGATTGATTCCTGTGTATCTAGGCCCAAATAGAGGCTCTGTCTTTGCCACTTTCTTGAATATAGTTCCAATCAAAGTTTGTATTTTGATCAAGCTCTCTTTCAATAGTTGTTAACTCTATCTTTTCCAAGGATGAAAAATCAATACCTAAAAAAAAACAAGATAAATGTTGAGCTGAAAAAGGATCCTCAACTACCTCATCCTCAGAGTAAGAGTAAACATCTGCAGCTTCCAAATCAGTTGTGATTCTACCAAGATTTATTGCTAGAGGGTATTTTGTTTCATTATAATGCTTTAATAGCATGATCATTATTTCTTGTTCCATCCCAATTTCATCTTCCACAAAGAATCATTCCATCCATAAGATTTAACCACAAGTTGTCAACTTTATCACATTTTGCACATTCCCATCCAGAAGGAGGTATTGTAACATCGTTATCAATTTATTGCAAATTCAAGGCATTACCCCTAACTTAATTTTTATTAGCTGTCCAAGCTACCACCTATTCCTTGCACTTTGTCCCATAAGGTTATCTTGCAAATCTCATAATGCCTTATCGATCAGATGAAATTTAACCGGCCCCCAAGGTGGGTCTTGCTAAAAAAAAATTGTTTTCAAATGAATGATATATCAAATTGATCCATCAAACCTATCATACTGATTAAAAACAAGTTCAATCACTAAATCATCAATTAAAGCTCATTTTACCATTAATCTAAAAATTATTAATTTAATGCCAGAGGGTACTTTTACTGGCCTTAAAAACTGATCCAAACACATGACCAAGCTTTGAAATCAACAACATTGAATCTTTGTTCCACATACTTCTACCCCATTGAATCTCGTCCTATGAAAAATTCTTAGTCAAAAGATATTTACTATCAAAGTTGACCTCTTAGAACTACCTACAAGAAAACAAGTCAAAAAATAATAAATTGGGTTTGGATTTGGCTTTGAAAATTGGGCAAATTGACACATGGGAAAATGAGAACTAGGGTGTTGGTTCACTATCACAATGAGAGTATGGATCTATGATTTAGGCTCATGAAGAATAATAGGATGCATTTGGTGAGTGGTCAAAGTGGGTTACTCAGAATTTACAGATTGAAACAATGGTAGAAAAGGGATTTTTACAAATGAAATTAACTTGGAAAAGTGTGCAGACGAATTTGTCATGACTTGAAAATTGGCACACTTACAATCCATTCGACCTCATCTATCACAGATTTCAAAATATGACATCACAAATAGGGGTACTGACAAATCTGCACCTTATGACACTAGTAAAAAATTAGAAATTGCATTTGGAATCGCGTTTGAAAACTAATCAAACAAATACGTCATAAGCTCAAACTTGAAACATAGTAAGTCTCTAATATTTAAAATACAACTCAAAAGGAATTTTCACATTTTGGTCAACTGGGTCAAAGTTATTGTAGGTCAAACAGGGCTTCCTAGAATTTAGAAAAAATTGCATCAGCATGACATTGATAAATGACTGACTTTGAGGGATTCCAAACCTAGACAAATGGATTTGAAACAACTTGAAATCTAAAACATAGGTTCTTTGATATGGGTACTAGACACTCCCAAAGTGATGGGTCATGAAACATTACTAGGTGTGAGATATTCACTTGCAAACATAGCCTCTTGTCCCTGTTTGACACTTAGGTGAAAATGCAGAATTGACAAATGCTCAAAACAAGACTTCATGAAATGGCTTGGAATGATAATTTATCATCATGGAACGAGTGGATACATTGAATGCAAGGTGATAGAAGCATTAAACACCTCATAGGCCTCAAATTTATAGTTGGGTTCATATGCATTAAAGAGCACTTATAAGGCTTAATTTTCTCAATGGTGCTCAAAATTGAGGCTGCAATTTTGAGCACCAACAAGATGGAAAGGTAAATTCAGAGAAGGTAGATACTATAAAGAATGTTCCAGATGCATTGATGAAGCTAGTGGGCACAAAGAAGTTCAGATGGTGTTTGGATTCTATGGGCATTTCAGCTTATAGTAGTTAGTTACTATTATGTTCCTATTGCTCTTACAAGGTGTTCGACAAGTGGGAGAATGTTAGGAATAAGATGTCTCAACCTTGGATAATTCCTATTCTTATTATTTGTTTTGTAAATGTATTTTTTACAAATAATGTAATTAAGTGTGTGTACATGTCTAGTTGGCATGTTGATGTCTCACTCCACTTGCATGTGTTGACATCTTGAATAGTGTGTAAGGAGATCATGATTGAAATGGTTATGAAAAATTCCTATGACATGTATGAGCTATCTTTGCAAGATATGATGATTGATGAAGATGTGAAGACATGTGGAAATTGATCATTGAGTACTATACACTTGAGTCTCCATCTAGCACGCGAAATTTTTTGGGGTTCTTACTTTTCTAGAGAATGGTAAAACCCTAATATGATTCTTCTTTAGAAGCTTCCCTAAAATGAAAAGTGCATGCTATAAGAAACTTTAGGGTTGTAAATAAGAGAGAGTGAAAGTTTATTGTTGGTAGTGTTTTTTTGCGACTAGATTTGTCTTCTATGTCCAAAAAAAATTGCATTACAAGTGTGTTGTAACCTTTGTGTTGAACATAATACATTGTGCAGGTTTTGGAGGGGTGGGGTTGTTTTACTGAAAGGTTTTTCTCCACTGACATATCTTTGTGTTTGCATTTTCTTTCTCTATTTGTTTTCTCTATTCATGGTTGATTGCAATATTGTTGTTTACATAATATCAAATATGAAATTGTAAGGATTTAAATAGAATTTGCACAATACTTTCCTTAAGGGATTAGTGTAGGAATCTATTTCTGCACTTGAGTTTCCTTACATTTTTGGGAAGACTTAAGGATTTAATTATGATCTTTTGTTGATAAGGATGAATCTTAAGTGAGAATCCCTATATATTACATGCATGCAATTAGGAAAATGGAAGGTTTAAGGGGCAATATGGCTGAATCAAAACCCTAAAGTTTTTAATGAATGAAGAGAGAGAGGGAAGGAGAGTTTGCATGAGCAAACAATACATTCATGGTGACCAAGGTATTGTGATCTGAATTACATTGTAGAATCAGTTAAAGGACAATAGATGAGGGAAATAGTAAACAACAGAGAGACATATGATTAAGAAGGATCAAGTACACATTAGTATAGAGGTGATCTAACATTAGGTTATAGAGTACTAATCGTAGGATCATTGTTGAGACATTCTAACAGGTGAATAAGTTAAATATCTTAACATTGTAGTCTGAACAAACTATATTGAAGTCCTTTAACAAGGTGCTTACTTAATTTTGAGTTGAAGTCCTTTAATCAGGCACACTTCTAACATGGTGTTGAAATCCTTTAATAGGGTAAAATGTAACAATCTTTGGAAGCTTATAACAAGACAAACCTTTCACAAGGTAGATCATGTTTCATGATCAAACATTGTAACCTTCATTGGATACACTTTATTACTAGTGTAGTGAAGGTTTTTGGTTGTCATCCCCACCCTAGTTTTACTTCTCATTGGAGGGTTTCTGGGTAATCATATCTTGTGTCATATATGTGTGAATGCTTACTTTTTTACATACTTTAGATGTATATTCTTTACATGGTATTTTGGTTTACTTATTAAATGATGAGATGGATGTATGGTGAATTTTTTTATGAGTAAAAGTTTTTAGCACTGATTTGGCCCCCCTCCCTTAGAGTTTACCTTTCCTTTTGTAATTCCAATAATCCATGCAAAGGAAATAGACCATGGTCATATTTTGTACAATGCAACTATTCTCTACCTCCAAGAAACAAGAACCAAGAGCATTTTGACTATCATAATTCAATGGAAAATTCAACTTCTATCCTACATACACTATTTGTATATTGTTGATATGCTACACCAATAATAAAAAATTGCAAAAACCATAGATATTTGCAAAACAAAACTTTGAATTAATAATAATTGATATTTCCCTCATGCAAACATCCCTGTGCATTAAAAATATATATCTCACACCAACTACACTAGCAAATGAACTATTCAATTTCATAAAAAGAATCACAATCAATCTACAAAAATATTCAAAACTTATAATTGCAGGAGACTTAAACATTGACATGTTGAAGACAACAAGAAGACAATCATAACTCCTTCAATTCATGGAAAAGTACAATCTCAAGCTCACAACTAAAAAGACAATAACACACACATGAAGCATGCTAGACCATATCTGGATACATAAAACTAATATTGAAATCACAAGATCTATTATTTTGGATATCTATTATAACATCATCAACAACACCATTGTTGCTTCTCAAAAATGTTGCCCAAACCAACTCAAGAGGTTCAACAATAATCAGATTAGGCTTATCCACTTATATAGACCCACTCAATGACAAGTGCACTATAAAATCATTACAAGAACTGGCTTCAAAAAATCTCTAGGTAAGTCTCTAAAAAAAAAACTCAAATTCAACATTTAATAACATTTGCAATATCAATAAAATTATTCACAATTTATCTTTTACCTCATGCTTCTAGCTAACAAGAACATTAAGAACAAGAAAGGTCTAGAACTAACCATACCAACCACATTCTGCAGTTTGCCAAAAACATTCTCTTTATCAAATGCCACCTATACAAATAACATTCACTATACCAAATGTGGGAAAACAAAAACATTTCATTTTGAACCTTATTTGCAGTGTGTCATTGAAATAGAAGATAACATGATCTCAAATGTAGTGTACATGGTATGCTCTTGTAAGACTACTTTCTAGAACTCACAAACATCTCATTTGATAAGTATAAAGAAACCATGTCTACAATAGTCTATATGATGCAAAACTTTGAGATACAAAAAACCTTCACACTTGCAATGGACCATATATTTAATTCAATCACAAGCGAAACAATAAGTGTAAGTATTTATAAATATTTCTTCACCATTTCCATCACTCACAATTAAACTTACTTTCAACAAATAGAAACATATTAAAAACCCATATTTACAAATTGTAGGGTACATAGGTGACATATAGTCTTCAAAAGAATTTTGGCATTGAACATGGACAACAAGCATAAAGATAAATCATAATCAACATAAAATGAAATAATTTTTGCTATAGTATTGTTTGCATGAATCTTACTTGTACGCCAAACTAGACTCACTTGATTCCATCACTTAGAATACACAACAAATTACAAATGGCCAACCACTTCTAAACTTTTCATACTTTAGTTGTCTATAATATTTGATTAGATAATTTAAATTACATCGGTTTCCATCTCTAACTATTATCTTTCTATGACACAAGGATAATAGTTATATGCAAAGCCAACTATGCCACAATTTTAGACAATTATTTCTTCTGTTTTCACAACACTTACAATAGGGCATATACACTGAGAGCATAACATTTAGAGAATACTGACATATTGATGCAAAATTTTGATTCAATTTTGAATTGCACTCTTATATTTCTTTTTCTTTTGACAAAGGAACCTATAGAGTATACGAGTTTTGTAAAGATACACAACTTGTTCATGCAACATAATATCATATAAATTTGACTTCCTTAGATAGCATATAGACTTGTCAAAAATCTTGTCTTACTAATTTAGAATAACACAATTCTTTTATCTCAAAATGCTTTATGTAAATTACTTTAACTAGTTTACTTCTTTCTACTAATGGTTGTATTAAGAATTAGAGATTTATAATAACAATCAAAGTTTAAGCATCTATTTCACTACTTTAGACAACATATTACATGCTTATCTAAAAAAAGAAACACTCCAAGCTCATATCCAAAAGGCAGGGACTACAACATGAAAAGATATCTTGTTATTTATTGTGATTCACTATTTTTATTTCTTATGATCATGTAATTTAGAATTCAAGACATCTAAGATAAGAGGCTCACAATTTATTGTTGTGTTGTAGGTTCTTGCATGTTAAGATTTTTTCACATATTTTTTTTATAATTAAAAAATATCATAATATTATATATACTTTATATTGATATATTGTTTGGAAATAGAATATTTTTTTATCAATTGAGAAGAAATTTAAAAGAAGAAACACTACAAAATAAAAATATTAACATTATTAACTAGGTTCATTACACACTTTGGTCCTATGATATTTTTTACACACAATAATTATTATTCTATAAGTGAATACTTTCATATAATTATAGACCCCTTTGCCATTGTTTTACTTTTCAAGACTAGAATTTGTTGAATTGTGTCATTTTTGCTTTTCTGAGTCTAATTAGTTGCACTTTAAAGCCCTTAATGTAAATAGTCAAATTTATAATTGTCAACATTCCACTTACAAAAGCTCACTTTTTCTTGATTCAAGTTTTACCCAAAAAATGATGTTGAATTGAATTTAGGAACTACCAATAAACAAAGGTATTGTTTAAACTGATATTATTCTTATTTCAAATAAATTCTAATCTTTTTAAATATATGTACTTAGTATTTATAAGTTGGATCTTTCTTGTTGCTCTCTTTCATCATGATGATAGATGATGTAGTGTGATCCAAAAGTGATGTAAAAAATACTACACAATCAAATCTAAAAACTATTTATAAAATCTAGATGGACTGTGAAAATCTTATAGCTTTAAGAAAGAGTTTCACAAGACAGTAACAAATACATGCAAAATATTAATGTTATTCTCTTCCTTTGTATTAGTAAAATTTGTGAAGTTCTTTATAGGAAATTTATTCATTCTAATCTCTATTGCATCTTTTAAGAATATATATAACAAACAATGTACCATCAATAAAAAGTAAAATAAATATTGAAAGCTTTAATAAAAAAGACCAAACATAAAACTACTGAATCTCACCTAATGATTTGATGTAGGCAAGATGGTGAAAAATTCCAGTGGTTAATAGTGTTCCATAGACGTTAACAAATTAAAAAAATTGACAGTTTTGAATGCAGTTAGAAAAATGCATATTCATTTATATTCAAATCCAAAAGACGCCTTTAAATTATATTTACAGCCATTGGATTATGTATTTGTATCTGCAAAATAAATAATAATGTCAATTTCTATTTGGAGGCATTCACTTGGACTATCTCATTCATTGACATTCAACAATTATCATTTTTCTTAAAGATTCAGGTCATTTTTATGCCACATTTCTCTCTTCTTTTGTATGAGAATTCAGGGACCATAGAAAACAAATCCTAGATTGAAGTGTTTATTGAAAGTCTTTATAGTTCAATTAATTCTATCACGTCTTAAAGAAAATAATGCATGAAACGTACAACGTGACTGCCTTGTAAGTTGGCATGTCAAGTCCAACAGTAAAATTAACATTGAAAGTTTCACTGAATTAATAAATGTAACGAGTCTCAAGATTTGATGTAGGCCCGAGCATGGAAATGTTTATAGTCCTTCACAAATAAAAAGTATACACTTTTGAAAACTTCTAAAAATCTTTGTATGAGTTAATATTTAAATCTAAGGCGCATCCACTAATTGATGATGGTGGAAAATGTGTGGAAGGAAGATGGTGTAAAATGTGTGGCAGGGAAGATGGTGCATGATTCACATTTCAATTGTCACTAACAGTTCGTTCAAGTATCTCTATCTATCAAATAACTTTTTATGGAATCCAATCTCTAGTTGGTGTAGTTTATTTAAATATTTTTTAATAAGATGAAATAAAAGTTATAATTATTTTTTATATGATTGGTGAGCTCAAAATTACAATGTTTCAGTTGGGGTTTAATTTGGGGGAGGACAACAATACTACTTTATTAATGTATTAAGTGGTGAAATCCATTTTTATAAGATAATCTTGAATTGGATCTTTTCAAAAACACATAAAATAATATATATTTAAAAAACTTTTGAATAAATAACCATCAAAAAATATTTATTAGTTTGAATTAATGTTTTCAATTCAATGTAATTTACATTAGTTTGTCTAAAATTTTGTGTGTGTGTGTGTATATTTGTAGACATGAATGTATACATATATGTACATATGCATATACGTATATGTATACATATACATATAAATAAATAAATAAATATACACACACACATGAATGAGGTCAAAGTCATTAATTAAAATAGTAAAAAATTACAATCTAATGAGAGGCACTAAGATGACAATGTTGGGTAGAAGTCTTTTAGTTTTGCGTATCATTTGAAAGATAGGAAAGAGAGATACAATACATGAGTCAAAATTTTCTTCCCACACTCTATTGCCCATTCAAAATCCCTTCATACAGTTCAATCCTAAAATGACACAGTGAAACCACCACACAACTCCTGGTCTACTTTGTTAATATGTTAGTTCAAAATATAATACAACCATAAATATGGAATTTGTCAATTTTTTAAAATCATATAGCTTAAAAGGAGATAAGAGTACTAAGAACTATCAATAACAAAACAAAGAAGAGGTACAAAAAATATAGATGAACATAAGAAGCATTTTCTTATTCAAGCATTGAATTCAAAGTATATAGTTGAGGAAGGGTGCTCCCTTTAAAACCATAAACTCATAACATAAACAAAGAAACAACAACAAATGTGAGAACAAAATATGGACTTCTTATTATTGTCGCAAATGCAGAATTACAAAATTCACAAGTACAATATGCTAACCCACATAAGTGCCTTCATTACAGTAATTTGCAAGACTAAGCTATGAACTACGACCTAGAGTCGTCCTAGACAATGTTCGTGCCTTTTGTAAATAGGCAATTTTATGCTACTCAAGAAGGTTCTAGACATTCAAACTTAATACCTAGGGTCGACAGACACTAATAGTACATATAGAGTTGGCCAAATACATCTTTGATAACTACTGTAGAAATTTTGGGTAGCCTAACTTTGGAAGGCCATAACTCTTTAACTATTGATTTGATTGGCTATTATAACCACTTTTTAGAAATGCCAGCTCCTGATTTATAAGCTATAAACTAGGCAAGCACCCTTTCATCAAGTTTTTAGACCTCATCCAGACACTCTAAGACCTCCAATGGTTAGCTTGAAGATTTTTCTCTCAAAAATCTGCAATAACTTCTCTGATACTTAAGTTTGAGCAATGGAATTTTAATGGTAAGCTTATAGTTCTAAAAATAACCTTCATGTAGAAAATGAAAATATTCTAAGCTTGTATGAAAAAATTACTAAAAATAGCAAGTTCCCAGGAGTAGTAACCCCCTATCTACTAGTCCTTATTAAAATATAAAAGATTGAAAATAAAAAATATCTTTGGGTGATGTGAGATTTCTCTTACACCATGCTCTTGCATCAATCACCTAGGATAATTTGAGAAGTGACTCTGTCATGTCTTAGGTGTTTAGAGGAACACTAAGATGGTTAACCTCCTCCCTTACTAGCCATGATGAATCCTCTATTGGCCTCCCTTTCCATTTGACCAAGCATTCTTCATAAGTTATGCTCCTTGTACTTTTTCCAATGTGATTGTCCAATATCTCCTCAATTTCCTTTGTATCCAAACTAGCTACTAGAATACTCCACTGCATTTTTGTAACTTCATCTCCATCACCTACTTCATAATACTCTATTAAATTTGAAATATTTTAAATACTAGTGAAATATTCAATTGAGCAAGAAATTCCACTTCATAAGCATTTCTAGAATCATGCCCTTTTACTATCTTGGACTTTCCAAACTTCTTCATCTTTAGCTTATTATATGTACCCATTGAAAAATGCCACTTTCAAAAATGAACCATGACTTCATCTCCAATCTAAAATTTCTAATACCTCCTTTTCACATCTAGCTTAGCCTTATACTATGTATTCATCTTTATGGTGTGTTTTCTCACCTCCTCATGGATGTTCTTCAAATGTTCAACAAATTCTTCTCCTTCAGCACTACTTATCTCTCCTTTATCCAGCTGCCTCAATTAAGAAATATTTTTGGGACTGCTCCTATATACAATCTAGAATGGTGATTTACCAATACTCCTATTGAAAAAATTATTATATGCAAATTCTACCTGTGGTAAAATCATATCCCATCCTTTTGGCTTGTCTCTAACCAAAAATCTCAGTAAATTTTTCAAGCTCTTATTCACCACTTCTCTCTGTCCATCCATCTATAGATGATGTGATGAAGTGAAATTCAACTCTATCTTCAATTTCTTCCACAATGCACACCAAAAATACCCAAAAAAGTTGGTATCTTGGTCTAAAACTATACTCCTTGGTAAACCATGTAGTCTCACCAATTCTCTAAAAAATAACTCTGACAAATGAACAACATTAGTAGTCTTCTTGCAAGGAATAAAATGTTCCATCTTTGAAAACTGATCAGCTAACAAAAAAATAGAATCATGCCCACACCACATCCTTTCTAATCCAAGAACAAAATTCATGTTGACATCCTCCCACGACTTCTCTAGTACATGTAATGGCTGATACAACCTTGTATTCTACTTCACTCCTTTCACCATCTAACATACTCTACAATTTCTTACAAACTTCTTCACATCTCACTACAATTATGGCCAATAATAATTCTCTATAGCCAAAGAAATCATCTTATCTCTACCAAAATGTCCAGCCCATCCTCTACTATGCTTCTCCTAGATGAGATTCTTTCTCATTGAACTTTTGGGAATGCATAATTAGCTTCCTTTGAATAACATACTATCTTAGATCGTTAAATCCAACCACTTTGTCCTACTTCCCAGTCCTATGTTTCAAAACAAATGTATAAATCTACAAAAACTCAACCCACTTCAAATGCTTTTGGTTTAATTTTTCTTGACTATTCAAATATTGCAAATCTTGATGATTAGTAAGAAAAAAAAACTCCTTAGGAAGAAGATATTGTCTCCACTTCTTCAATTCTTGAACTATAGCATAAAATTCTCGATCATAAAAAAAATATTTTCTTTTTGCATCATTCAACTTCTCACTAAAATAAGCAACAAGTCTACCTTCTTGGCTCAAAATAACTCCTATTGCAATACCACTAGCATCACAGTCTACTTGGAACACCTTGTTGAAATTAGGAAGTGCTAAAATAGGCTACTTAGTAACTTTCTATTTCAAAAGATTAAAACTCTTATTAGGTCCTACAGTCCACTTAAATTCTTTCCTATCCCCTCTCATTGTTTCAATTAGGGGTCCACAAATATTGCTAAAACCTCTTATGAATTTTTTTTAAAAAGTAGTTAGTCCATACAAAGATCTCACCTCTATTGTGCTTCTTGGAGTATGTCATTCAAAGATAGCCTTCACTTTTTTTGGGTCCATTTTTAGACCTATTGAGATGACAAATCCCAAATACACCAACTCCTTTACAAAACTACACTTCTCCAAGTTTATTAGCAACTTTTCTTCCCTCAACTTATCAAACACCTTGCAAATATGGATGAAATATTCCTCCAATGTCTTACTAAAGATCAAAATATCATCCAGGTAAATAATGACAAACTTACCCAAAAACTCCTTTAGTACCCCATTTATGAGCCGTATGAAAGTGCTCAGATCATTGGTTAGGCCAAAAGGCATGACTAACAACTTGTGTATTATTTCTTCTATCTTGAAAGTAGTCTTCCACTCATCACCTTCTCTGATACAAATTTGATGGTACCCACTCTTTAGATCTATCTTTGTGAAATATTTAGCTCTACTCAAGTAGTCCATAATATCATCCATCCTTGACAATGGAAATTTGTACTTGATTGTAATCTTGTTGATAGTGTGAGAATCTTTGCACATCCTCCATCCTCCATTCTTCTTTGGTGCTAATACTACTAGTACAACACATGGAATCAAACTCTCTCAAATCAACCCCTTCTGTAACAACTCATGAACTTGCCTATTCAACTCTTCACTTTCTGTTGGTGTCATTCTATGCACTACCTTGTTTGGAAAACTAGCTCTTGGGACCAAATCCATTTGGTGATTGATCTTCCTCATTAAGAGAAATCCACCAGGTACATTATTGAATAGAATATTAGAAAAATATCTCAACATATCTACAACTTTTGCAGGTACCTCCTCTACTTCTTCTTTGCTTTATTTTAAAATTCTAACAAAACACATATGCTTACGCTTCATACCTTTGAGAAAATCTTTTCCATCAACAAAACATATTCTACTAGCCCATAGCCTTCCCAAAAACAAATGACATATGTCCATAGGTATGATATCACAAAGTACCTCATCCAAGTAACTTCTAATCCTGAACTTCACTGAGCACTGCTCATTGACCATGAGCTTGTGGTCATCTTGTACCCAAGCAATACATTATGGATGTGGGTGTTTCTATCTCTTCAACTTCAACTTTTTGACCATCATTTTTTACACCAAATTGTTAGTAGTTCCATCATCAATGATCACATCACACCACTTATCTTCACATCTACACCTGGTGTGAAATAAGCTCCTTCTTTGATTAGGTTCATTCTTACTACTTAGCTAGACTCTTATGTTCATTAGGACTTCTCCTCTTTTAGCATCTTCAGAATGAAATGATTTGGCATCTTCATCAACATGTGCAACTCTAGCCTGGCCTTCTAGTCTTTGGTCCATCTTTCCTTGGCATTGGGAGCATTCAAATGCTCCATGCCCTTCTCCACAATGAATACATTTCCCAGATGTGGAAGCCTTTTCTTTCAGATCCTTGTCCTCTGCCTCTTCCTCTTTGATCACTATTGTTTTGATCGTGGAAATGATAGGAATTATTTCCCCTTAGGTTCTAACTACTACTTCTAGCCTCATCCTTGTTTGTATGATCATCATTATGGCCTCCATAAGATCATCTACCAGATTTTCCATCGCGACCTCTTCTGCTAGTCTTGTTGTCAAACTTCTTGCTCATTTCTTCCTCAAGTCTTAAGGAAAAATGTCATGCCTCCCCAATATTGTTCATTCAAGCTAGACCCAAATAATCTTGAATACTTGGCCTTAACCCATTAAGATAATAGGCCACTTTCTCCTTATCATCTTCTGCATGGACAATTCTAATGAGAACTCGGAAGAACTCTTTGGTATACTCTTGTACAGATTTTCCTACTTGCTTCAACCCTTGCATTTTCTTTAATAGATCAAGATCATAATCTATAGAAATGAATTGTCACTTTAGTTTAGCTATCATATGATCCCATCTAGTGAATTTTTTTCTTTTCCTTTCTATTTCTCTCCAATCGAACCTCTTGCAACCAAATATTAGGATCCTCAATATATTCATACTCAAAGTACTCCTCCAATTGATTGATACAATTGATCAGCTCCTCTAGATTAAAATTTCCTAAGAATGTGGGAACCTCAAACCTAGGTCTTTTTCCAATCTTAGTGATTGCATTAAAAAGTCTCTTTTCTCTAGGTTTAGAATTGCCTCTACTTTGGCATTTTCTTCTACTTCGTCCTCATCCTCATTTTCATCTCTTATGATTAAATTTATTCCTCTACACATATGTTCTTCTAATGCTTTCATTTTTCTTTGGAGGACTCTAAAACCCTCAAGTGTAACACCTATAGCTCTTCTGCCATGCTCTCTTTGTGGAGGAATTTTCGTGCTTTCGCTGAAACCCTAGTGCAAACTGCCTCACAATCAACGATTTGTCTACACACTTAGCCTAAACCATGGTTCTAGTGTGAACCACCTCATAGTTGGTGATCTATCCACACACTCAATAACTCTAGCTCTAATACCACTTGAGAAAGGATGATCCCCTTAAAACCATAAACTCATAAAAAAAACAAAGAAACAACAATGAATGTGAGAACAAAATATGGACTTCTTATTATCACCACAAATGTAGAATTATAGGATTCACAAGTATAATATGCTAACCCACATGGATTCCTTCATTATAGTAATCTGCAAGACTAAACTATGAACTACCATTTAGAGGTGTCGTAGACAACATTTGGGCCTTTCTTAAATAGGAAATTTTATGCCTCCTAGGAAGGTTCTAGACATTCAAACTTAATACCTAGGGCCAACAGACCCTAACAATATATATAGAGTCAGCCAAATACATCTTTGACAATTATTTTAGAAATTTCAGGTATCCCAACTTTAGAATGCCATAACTCTCGAATCATTACTCCGATTGGCTATTATAACAACTTTTCAAAAATGCTAGCTCCTGATCTACAGAATCATAACCATGCAAGTACCCTTCTATTGAGTTTTCAAACCTCATCTAAGCACTCTAAGGCCTCCAATAATGATCCTAAAGATTTTTCTCCTAAATTTTCCTCCAAAATTTTCTAACAACTTCTCTAATACTGAAGCTAGAGCAATGAGATTTTTATGGTGGGCTTATAATTATAAAAAGAACCTTCATGTAGAAAATGAGAACATTTTGAGCTCATACACAAACTTACTAAAAATGGAAAGTTCCCATAAATAGCAACCCCCTATCTACTAGTCCTTATTAAAATAAAAAATACTACAAATAAAAATATTTGTGCGTGATGCAAAATTTCTCTTATATTAAGGATGCTCCTACATCAATAACCTAGATAAAAAAATAAATTGATAGACATAAAAGAAGGGGATTGATGTTTTTCCTCCTCTGAAATTCCTTCATCTTCTATTGTTGAGGTATTCAAATATCATTACCAAAATAAATTTCCTTTTTAGCAAGATTTGATGAAGGGTGCTTCGACTAATACCTTAAACACATAATATAAACAAAGAAATAACAACAATTTTCAAGAACAAAATATGGGCTTCTTATTATCACCACAAATGTGAATTATA
Source organism: Cupressus sempervirens (assembly GCA_028749045.1). Taxonomy (NCBI): domain Eukaryota; kingdom Viridiplantae; phylum Streptophyta; class Pinopsida; order Cupressales; family Cupressaceae; genus Cupressus; species Cupressus sempervirens. Next base: position 103,913,532 of record CM053783.1, read on the forward strand.
GAATTCATAATTACAATATGTTAGCCCACATGGGGGTCTTTATAACAGTAATATGAAATATGAAGATGTGAACTATCACTCAGACCTATCCTAGAGAATCTATGAGTATTTCTTAAATGTGTAATTTTATGCCCCCAGGAAGGTTCTCGACACTCAAACTTAATATCTAGAGAAAATAGACCTTTACAATACATATAGAGTTGGCCAAATACAAAATTTACATTTATTTGGAAGTTTTGGTTGGACCAACTTTGGAAGGTCATAAATTTTAAATTATTGGTCTAATTTTCTATTATAACCCCTTTTTAGAATCATTAGCTTATGATCTACAAGCTTGGATATGCACAAGCACCCATCTATGAAGTATTTGAGCCTCACTTGAGCATGTTTAGGCCTTCAAAATTGAGTACAAATTTTTTATACCAAAAATCCATAATAACTTCATCAATACTTATGATATGGCATTGAGCCTGAACTGGAAGGCTGATATGACTGAGATGAACCTCCACTTCTAAAATTAGGACATTCCAAGATTGTATGACTAGAGAATATGAAGAGAAAGTCTCCAAAAACAAGAACTCTACATTAAGACAACCCTTATTCAAAGAACTCAAATGAAATATTTTTGGTTGATGTAAGATTTCTCTTACACTTAGGATGCTCCTACATTAGACACCTAGGATAATTTCAGAAGAGACCCCATCATGTCTCAAGTGTTTGGAGGAAAAATAAGATGGTTAACCTACTCCCTTGCTAGCCATTATGAATCTTCTAGTGACCTCCCTTTCCATTTTACCAGGTATTCTTCATTATTTATGTTCCTTATACTTTTTCCAACACTATTGTCTAGTATCTCCTCAATCTCTCCTTTATAATTGAACTAGATACTATAATACTCCACTGTGCTTCTACAGTTTCATCTCCATCACCTCTTTCATGATACTTTTTAAAATATGAAATGTTAAATATTGGTGAAATATTTAGTTTAGCAGGCAACTTCACTTCATAAGCATTTCTAGAATCATGTCTTTTCACTATCTTGCATAGGCCAAACTTCTTCATTTTTAGCTTATTATATATATCCACTGGAAAAAAACTCCTTGCTCAAATGAACCATGACTTCATCTCCATTATGAATTTCGTCATACCTTATTTTCACATCTACCTTAGCTTTATAATACATATTCATCTTTGTAATGTGCTTCCTCACCTCCTTATGGATGTTTCTCATATGCTCACCAAATTCTTCTACTTCAACACCACTTATTTCTCCTTTATGAAACTTCCTCAATTGAGAAGCATTTCTAGGACTACTCTTATATAGAATCTAGAATGGTGATTTTCCAACACTCTTATTGACATAATTATTATATGAAAATTCTATTTGTGGTAAACTCAGATCGCATCCTTTTGGTTTAACTACAACCAAACATCTCAACAAGTTGCCCAAACTATGATTCACAAATTCTATCCGCCCAACTATTTTTGGATGATGTGATGAATTGGACTTTAAATACATCTTAAATTTCTTCCACAATCCATGCCAAAAATATCCAACAAATTTGGTATCTCTCTCTGAAACTATACTCTTTGCAAAACCATATAGTCTCACCACTTCTCTAAAAAACTACTCCACCACATGAACAACATCACTAATCTTCTTGCATGAAATGAAATGTTCCATGTTTGAAAACCTATCAACCACCAAAAAAATAGAATCATGCCCTCTCTAAGTCCTTGGAAATCCAAGAATAAAATCCATGTTGATGTCCTCTCATAGATTTACTATATAAGTAATGTCTAATACAAACCTATATTCTACTCAACTCCTTTCTCCATTTGATTTACTCTACAACTCTATAGAAACTTCTTGACATCTTGCTACAACTTTGGCCAATAATAGTTCTTAGCAACCAAAGAAATACTTTTATCTCTACCAAAGTGTCTAGTCAATGCTCCACTATGCTTCTCCTTGATGAGATTTTTTCTCATTAAACTCCTTGGAATGCACAATACGATTCCTTTTAACAACATACCAACTTGGATTATGAAATCAAACCAATTCATCCTATCATGTGTAGTAGGTTGTGTACAAGTTATCCATGTTTCACCAAAATTATGATCCTTTGGATAAAAATTTCTAAGTTTCTTGAACCCAACCACCTCAATCTACATTTATGTTAGCAAAAGTGGTCTTCTACTAAGAGAAATTGCAACTCTGTTAAAATTGAGGAATACTAAAATATTCTTCTTTGTAACTTTCTATTACAATAGATTAAAACACTTACCTTCTCATACAATCCACTTAAATTCTTTCCTTTCCCCTCTCATTATTTTAGTCAAGGGTCCACAAATACGACTAAAACCTCTTACGAACTTTTTGTTAAAACTAGCTTGTCCATAAAAATGTCTTACCTTCACAACACTCTTTGGATTAGGCAATTCAAGGATAGCCTTCACTTTCTCTGGGTCTATTTTTAGACCATTTTTTGAAACTAAAATCCCAAGTACACCAACTCCTTAACAAAACTACACTTCTTTAGGTTTATCAACAACTTTTATTTCCTCAACTTATCAAATAGGTTTTGAATATGCATCAAATTCTACTCCAACATCTTCTTAAAGATCAAAATATCATCTAGGTAAACAATGACAAAATTACCTAGAAACTTCTTCAGTACCTCATTCATGAGGCACATGAAAGTTCTTGGTGCATTAGTTAGCCCAAAAGGCATGACTAAACACTTGTATAATCCTTCCCTTGTCTCTAAGGAAGTCTTCCACTCAACTCCTTATCTAATGTGAATCTTATGGTATCCACTCTTTAGATCTATCTTAGTGTAATACATAGCTCCACTCAAATAGTCCATAATATCATATATCCTTGGTAATGAAAATCTATACTTGATTGTGACCTTGTTGATAGTGAAATATTGTGTACACATCCTCCATTCTCCATTATTCTTTGGTGCTAATACTACTAGTACAACACATGGACTTAGACTCTCTCAAACAACCCTTTCTAAAACAACTCACGAACTTGTCTATTCAACTCTTCACTTTCTATTATTGTTATTATGTACACTACCTTGTTTGGAAAAATTGTTCTTGGAATCAAGTCAATTTGGTGACTGTATGCCTAAAATGTGAGCACACTTCTATGAATCATTATATTCAAGATTACTCAAGAATGAGGTCTCAAATGGTGACTCATAGCTCTCTAGTCATGGAGTGCAAGGGTTTTGCAATGGAGGCCCTCAGTTTGACCTAATTCATGCCCATGCAAGTACACCATGAAATGAGAGATTCAAAGATCCAAAATGCATGCAAATGGAGATGAAAACTAATCTATATGATAACAATGCAATAACAATGCAAAATCTAATCTATGAAAGGATATAGATTACGCGATGCAGACACATGTTTTGGTTTACTAAATTCACATAGTTGAATAATGTGTAGGGGTTTCCTGTTTTCTGTTTGCAAATATACTTTCAAGTGTATAAAGTTATCATTTGACCTACAAGTCAACCCATTTGTTCCCCGATAGCATTATTCTTCCATTAATAAAAAATAATACTTTAAGAATAACTTAAAGATAAATATTCACTAAACTGATTATCATTGACCTTTAATTTTTCTCTTGATTTAACTATGATTTATATTCTAATTGATTAACTCTTCTTTAAGGTTACTTCAACTTTTCAAGATAATCAAGGATCATTATTCATTATAATATAAGAAAGCCAATTATCAATCTTTGAATAAGAAGAAGATAACTTTATTTATCTCAATCCATTAACATAGGTACACCATCCATGACCTATTAACATCTTATTAGTTTTCAATTAGAAACTTAATTAAGTATTACTAAAGTTTGATTCTTTTAATTTAATCGTTATCATCAATGACAACCATATAATATCTAAAGTCATAATTCAAGTCATAAGACTTATCAACTTTGATATAGGGGTGAACCCACAATACTAGGTACCACTTTTGTGGGAGGAAGAAACTTCAAAAAAATGACAAATTTTTGCATCTTCATTTTTTGTACGTTCGCGCGAACATGTTTCCGCCGAGTGTTCGCGCGAACATATCGTGCCATGTTTGTGCGAACAAGTACGGAGCACATGTTCACGCGAACATATATTGACAAAATTTCTGGCGGCTTAAAACGTCTTCTTCACTTTTCCAAATTCATTTTTACAGCGAGCACTGTTCATTGAGCGTTCGGGCGAACGTGTGACTTGAGCAACTTCCGTCGACATCATCTTCTCATTTTCGTTCTCATTTTCATTATCGGGTATGTCAAAATAATATTAATTTAATGTTTTCAACATTTTTAAAGTATTTTTTTATATTATCAAAATAGATTTTAATGTTTTCAATGCATTCTTTTTGTGTTTTTAAAACATATTTGAATGTTATATAGTTTTTAATAGTTTTGAAAATATATTTGAATCTTATTTACGTTTTTAATAGTTTATAAAACATATCTAAATGTTAATTTAATATTTTTATTGTTTATTTATATTAATTTAGAAAACAGAAAAATATTATGTAGAAAACATTAGAAAAAATAGTAAAAAATATGTAATATAAAATTTAGGAAAAACATTAGAAAACAAATTTAACATAAAATTACGAAAACATTAGAGAATTTATAATTTAATATAAAATTTACAAAAAAATTATTAAAAAATATTACAAAAACATTAGAAAATTTATAATTTAATATAAAATTTAGAAAACAAATAGTTAAAAATTAGAAAAAAAATTTAAAATATTTTTTAAAAATTGAAAATTTAGAAAAAAACATTAAAAAAAATTAGAAAATTTAGAAAAAAATATTGCAAAAACATTACAAAATTTAGAAAACAAATTTAGAAAAAAAATTACAAAAATATTAGAGAATTTATAATTTAAGATAATTTTTTTTTAAAATATTAAAAAATAAATTTTAAAAAAATAAGAAAAAATATTAGAAAATTTATAATTTAATATAAAATTTAGAAAACAATTTTTTTTAAAAAATTGCAAAAACATTAGAAAATTTAGAATTTAATATAAAATTTAGAAAATAAACTTAGAAAAAACATTACAAAAACATTAGAAAATTTATAATTTAATATAAATTTTTAAAAACAAATTTAGGAAAAAATAAGAAAAACGTTAGAAAATTTATAATAATTTAAATTTTAGAAAACAAATTAAAAAAAATATTAGAAAAATATTAGAAAATTTATAGTTTTCAAATATTTTGAAAGTAAATTTAGAAAAACATTAGAAAAAATATTTTTTAAAAAATTAGAAAAACATTACAAAATTTTAGAAGTCAAATTATATATATATATATATATATATATATATATATATATATATATATATATATATATATATATATATATGTTAATGTTAAATGTAAATATGTCAAATTCACTTTAATGTCTTAATCTTAGAAGTTTAATTAAATGACATATCTGAAGGGTCTAGATCCTGAATTGTACATGTAAAAATATAGATTAAAATGTATAATTTTTTATTTTGAACATAGATGTACATGTATATTTGTTCATGGTTAAAAGTAAATGTATGTACATATTTTTAATAAATTCACATTTTTATATGTATAATTTGTGTATATGTTAACTTTTGATCTTAATTTATCTTATAACTAAGTGTAATTAACTATATTTAATAACACATGTCTTAAGGGGAGATCCTAAATTATACATAAGAATGTAGATTAAAATGTATATTTTATTTCATAAATGTACATGTAAATATGTTCATGTGGTAGATATAGATGTACATACATATGTTTTCAATATTCATGTTTAAATGTACATATGTTATTATTTTTAATGTCTTAATAATTAGAAGTATATAATTAACTATATAATTCAATGACATGTCTTAAGGGGAGATCCTAAATTATACATATATAAGAATGTAGATTAATTTGCATTTCTACCTGTATGAATATAACATACATGTACATCCAAACCTTAACCCTAACCTAACCAAACCCTAACCCTAACCATTATCCAAACCCTAACCTTGACCTTAAAATTTAATTTCTAAACCCAATATTATAAATGATAATAAATACCCTAAATCATAATCTTGAACCAAATCATAAACTTCATATGCTAAGTTCCCTTATCCTAAATTCTTAACCATGGACTTTAATATTAACCCTTAAATTTAATGCTAGAAATTATGTAAGTTTGTGTAAACCTTGACAGTGTCATAAGGTCTTAAATCTTACCCTAAAATTGAGCCTAATTACACTAAAACCCTATTTGAAAACCTAATTGAAGCCTAACTTACATAAAATTAAAACAAGTTGACCCTAATCCTAAATTGTTAAAAATTACATTTGAGATACATGCACATACATGAAGTATGACCCTTGTTTTAAATGATATATATGTAACCCAACTTGAAACCTAAACCTCAAAACATTATTTTAAAAAAAAAAAAAGGGGTAAAAATTTATTCAAATAAAACCAAATTACAGAAGGCCTCAGACCCAACCAACCAAAACACCAACCCAAAACCAATTACATTCTGTCCTTTTCCACTAATTGCTCGAAAGTCCCAGCAAGATCAGCAGGAAGATCATCCCTAACAGAAATATCCCAACCAACACCTTTCTCTGATGCCCATTTTGCCAAGACATCAGCCACTCCATTCCATTCCCTAGGAATATGACAGAAAGAGATCCCATCCACAAAGCTACTCAAGTGGAGAATCTCTCTAACAATAGAGGCAATTTGCCAGCTAGATTCATCCACTCTCCGATTATTTATCATATCACAACAATCTAAGAGTCAAACTCACACACCATTCTCCTCCAACCAAGAGAAAAAGCCCGCTCCATAGCCACCTTAATGGCCAAAGCCTCCATCACGTTATTGGATTGAACTCCTTTCTGAATAGAGAATATGAAAATAACATTTTCATTTGCATCTCTCCCAATCCCCCCCACTCCAGCCAATCCAAGATTCTCACGAGAGGAGCCATCAATGTCAATCTTTAGGACTGCATCAGGAGGAAGACCCCATCTCCCCACTCTACAAACCTTCCTCTTTCATGGCTGAGATCTCTTACTACTGTATATGAGCAATTTTAGTATGCTAATAGAAACCAAATTTAAATAAAGCTTCTACAAACTAAACAAAATTCATAAACTTCAAGATAGACTAAAATGAGTTCTCAATTGAGAATATGAGCCATTAATGGACTCTCCCAATAAGAAGCTCTCTTGTTGAGTGGTTTTGTCTAAATAGATAGGATGTATGCTCAAGCTTACGCTTCAAAAATGGCTTCAAATGGAGTTGGAATTTGGGTGCGAGTGTATGGTTTTGATGTAAAATGGCTTCTTAAAATGGCATTATGACTTTACTTCATGGATTGTGTTGTTTTGCAAAGGGGAAGGATCCAATTTATAGGCAAGAGGCTTGAGGGATTGAGGGCTAAGATGCAAGGATGGGAAAAATCTCATGGAGGGCTCAGATTGCATGAGAGGAGAGCACATGGATTGTGTTTCCTTACAGCCAATCAAGGAGTGACACGTGTCACAAGGTGAGAGGATGGAGGAAAGGGGAAGGATGAGTCAACAAAGGAGGCTCAAGGGATAAAATCCTCATAAAGACCCTCATAATGGCTTGTAAGAGCAATAAAAGGGCTTGGAAGAGTCATTTATGGCCTAGTGGGCTTCATAAAGTTTTATGGTTGAGATATTTTGAGGGAGATGAGAAGAATTTTGACTTGGGCTTGATTAGGAGGGTTTTAAGCTTGCTTAGGATTATGCAAATGATTAGAGGATGGATTAGGATGGTTTAGGATTAGCTTAGGGATAGGCAAGTGGATGGCATTTAATGCGGGTGGGTGAAGGAGGAGATATTTGTTAACTTTGGCTTGGGTTAGTAAGTTTTAACCCATTTTTAGGGAATGTGACAAGGTTAGGAGGGGATTAGGATTAGTTTTAAAGACATCTTCTAGAAGAGTCTAGATTTTGGATGAGGATAAAGACTTTCTAGAATAGTCTAGAATTTCCTAGGATGAGGATGAAGACTTTCTAGAAGAGTCTAGAACTTCTTAGGATGAGGATAAATTAGATTTTTAGGAAATAAATAAAGTTTTATTTATTTCAAGGGTTTGGGTTGAGGAGATATTTATCAAAACTTTTTTAATAAACATGAGGATTAATATTTAATCTTAATTAAATATTTTGAGTTGGGATTAGGGGTAGGAAATGATGGGATTAGCCTTTAATTAAAATTAAAGAAGGATTAGAAGATTTTGGAAGAGGTTAGTGGTCTTAAGGAAATTGGCCAAGTTTTGGGCAAAAAATAATTTATTTATTTATTTTGGATTTTTTGGTCAATTTATTAATTAAATAATTAATAAATAAGGAAATAATGTTTAAATAAGATTTAAACATTTTTGGGAGGGATTCCTTAATTAAATATTTTTAATTAAGATAAAGGGATTTAATGGCATAAAAAATAAATTAATTAATTAAATAATTAATTAATTAATAAATGATGATGTCATCAGGACTTTTTCAAAAAATAAAAATACTTTATTTTCTAAAGGTTTTTAGGTGTCTACATTTTGCCCCTCTTTGATGTGATGCCGCAAGTGGCATGGCATCAAAGATAAGAAAATAAGATGCCTAAGGCTAGAGCAGAAGAGGAGAGAATGGACTGCAAGATGCCCCCTCAAGAAGGCAGCAGGGAGAGAAAGCGAGGCTCGACAACTTCTTGAAAAGTACAAGAATCCAAGATGAGCAAGAAGACTCAGATTGGCTTAAGAGAAGAGGTTTAATTAGCTCAAACTCTCACTATGGGAGAATGATAAAGGGAGAATTAGAGGCACAAGAGGAAGCAAGCTTAAGATCTCAGGGATTGCAGAGGATGAAGGAGCAGAGCGATATAAAAGGAATCTAGGATGGTGAGATGGATGAGGAGATTAAAAAGCTGATGCAACATGATTTCAAAGAGTCAGATTGGTGGAAGATGGGTTTCGGAGATCCCTAGGACTAGGATTGTGGATCTCGAAAGATGAGGCTTGGTGGATTGATTTGGATTGGTGGATCCCTAAGACTAGGATTGTGGATCCCTAAAGCTAAAGGTGAGGAGTGATTCAAAGAGATACTGATGCATAAGATGGGGTAGGAGAGACGAATGCTGGATATGGATGGGGGATAATGGAGATGAAGGAAAACCATTGAAGCTTTTTGAGCGGGGGGATACTTCAAAGAGAAGTACCACCATGTAGTTGAGCACTAGATTTGCTATAGGACTGTTGGTTAATTGCCAAGGTTACCAAGAACATCAAGGCCTTTTCACCAACTGTCCAGAGGACTGACAAACTGACTCAAAACAAACACACAAGGATTGCCCCAATATCACACATGAATCCCAAAGGAAGCAGTGTGGAAATGACACTGGGTAACCCACAAGCAGAAAAGAAAACAAGAAAAAGACATTATCAAGACCTTACACTCTGATTTCCCCATTCGCAGTATACCATGATATGGAAAATCGTGGCAACCTTGAGGAGGGAACAAGGAGATTGCTTGGAAAAGATATTTCAAGACCCAACAGGGAAGAGTCCAAATCAAAAGAAAGCAAAAATTCAAAAGAGAACTGTTTGCCAACGAGATGGGTAGGACAAGGTACTAATGGACCAAGATCAGACATGAGGAAAGCTATATCCTACAAGGACCTATCAGAGAGCACCTAAGCTGGTGGATTTGGATGAGTGATGCGTCTGGCAAGCTGAACTAAGAAGGATAACACTTTGGTGATAGGAGATCTAGTTAAAGGATGCATTGGAATAGCTAACCAAGGGTTGTGCGATGTGTGCAAGATGCTGATCAAGGAGGAACTGACACGAAAGCTGGATAGATACAATGGTACTAAGCTAAAGAGGATGTACAAGCTGACAGACCAAGATATTTACAAGTGGGCTAATCAAGATATGGTACAAGCTAACGGACCAGTGATAGGAATGATACAGATGGATAAAAAGCTCAGGATGAGAGGATAGCGGGATGGCTCAAGTTGGTGCAAGAGGCAGAAGCTAAGGATGAGGTGATAACGAAAGATATGGATTTGACAAGATGCATCCAATGATGATGATGGGGACAATGCTAAGGTTGGTGGTAGCTGAACGGATAGATGATGCTAGAGTGAATGGCTAATGAGAGGATGACATTGGATTTTCATGAGGATAGCCTAGAGCGAGATACTAATGACAAAGGAGGATGGACAAGACAAGATCTCCAAGGAATACAGTGCCCCCAGTCAGAAGATGACATGTGGAAGGAGGTCTTACGATGGATGTGATAGGATTCAAGCTAGGATGAAAAAGTGGAAAGCGTTAGGGAGATGGATGATAGCTGGGATGATTGGCTGAAGCTGCAGAAGATCAGTGGATAGTGATAGATAAAAGCTGGAGGATGAAAGATAGGTGGATAAATTGGTAGATGGAGCTGGATGTCAAGATGTGACCAAAAGCATGAGGATGATAGGCTAAGCTAGGGATGGCTAGATTATGCATGATGCTTGTTTGCCAAGTTTTCATCATGGTACTTGTCCAAGGCACTTGAATTGCCAAGTTTTCACCAGTGGACGCTTTATTTTTCTTTACTTCTTTTTTTTTTTTGACTTTTTGACTTTGGACTTAGCTGGAATGATTTTGGCTTTCTTCAGCTATTTTTGGCTCATAGATGTTGGTAGGATGGATGAAAAAGGATTGGATTGAACAAGTGGAATGGTGGGTGGGAGTTTGACAGATAATGGATGCAAAGACATAAGGCTTGTGGGTAAATGGATGAGGAAAATGGAAAGATCATCATTGGAACACACCTTGAGAGGTGATAAAGTAGTGGGAAAGATGGTTTTGAGCGAGGTTGAGGAGAAAATGGAGGAAGAGAAAGGTAAGGACTAAAAGTAGAGTTGGAAGATGGAGGATGGGAAATTTAGGATAAGAAGCATATGGACTAAAAGTGGATTGGGGGGATGAAGGATGCTTATATGGGGATTTGGATGAAGGATGGATGGATGAGGCTTTTTGAGTAGCATGAATGGATGCCAATTGATATTTTTCTTTGAGATGCATTTCCTTTATGAGCATCTTGGGTATCCACATGATTTTTGAATTTTTTAGCTAGGGCTTTTGTGGCCTCTTGACTTGTTCTTTGATTGGGGCAAAACGTTTCTTGTTTTGAACATGTATTTTAGAAGGGACATGTTGAGACTTGGATTTTTGTGGATTTTTGGATTTATGCTTTTATATTTTGGCATCCAATATGCTTCTATTAGCCATGGGATGGGAACAAGAGCATGGAGGAGATGGAGGGATAATTGATGGAGTGATAGGGTTTAAAGGCTGGAAGGGATTCAAGGGTGAGTGCCTTTGATGATCTAGCTGGTGGATTTGAGGGGATGGAAGGATAGATTGGAACATAGGATATGGATGGATATAATTACCCAAAATGGATGGAGGGAAGGAAGATATGGGCCCAAAATAGATGGAAACGAGGAAGGTGTAGGTCCCAAAATAGATGGAGGGGATAAAGGATTCATATTAGGTATGTAAGGACCCAAAATGGATGGAAAGGGCGTGGGATTTAGATAAGGGATACATGGACCCAAAATAGAGGGTTGGAGATAAGGAGTAGGATGAGGGCCCAAAATAGATGCGGAATAAGATGGATGGGAACTTTGGGGTGGAGATGGAAGGACTTGGGACCATGCAGGAATAGTGGGGATACCAACATCTAGAAATACATTTTCATTTCTTTTTTCAATATGATGTTTATCATTTGGAACACAAGATGTGAGTCCATTACTAGCTGAAGGAGTTGGAGCTTTGGATATGATAATTAGTTCTTCTTCGATGGATCTATCATCATGGATTATGGGAGATGTATGATCATGAAGCAAAGGAGATGGGAGGATAGGATCTTGAGTTGGGTGGGCTGAGGGAAAGGGATCTTGAGATGGAGTAAGTAAGATGGTAGGATTTAGATATGTAGGGGATGATAAAAGTGGATCATGTAGGGGAATAAGTGGGATGGAGAGATCTGCTATTCTATCGAAGGATATTTCAACATGCTTTTTGACAAGATCTTGACAAGAATGGATGGGAGTGGATGCATGAGGTTCATTATATGGGATTTGGATAATGCTTGGAGGAGGAGATGTGGATGGGATTTGGAGCAATTTGATGGGTGGTGGGAATTTGATGCTTGCAAGAAGTGGAAGGATTTTAAGCAATTTGATGGATGGTATGGGGATGATAGCTATGGGAGATGGGGGTGATATTATAGATGGGGAAGCTTCATCACTGACTACTTCACATGGTTGGATTAGATGACATAGCTTATCGATTGTTGGAGGTGGCTTTTCTTGTATTTCCTTTAGGAGATTCCTTGGAGACTCGTGTGTCAGAGGTGGAGGTGGTGGATGGATAGGAATAGCTAGTGTGATGAGGGTGGAAGATTGGAAGTTGGGTTGATTGGGTGATGGAAGAGAAGCTAGGATATCAGATGGCATGACTAGATAGTTTGGAATAACTCTTGGATTTTTGGGGATGGTTGGTGGAAGACCTCTAAGGCTCTCAAGATACCCGTCATAGTCAACAAGATTTTCATCATCATTAGAATAGGAGGTGGTGGGAGTAAGGACAATACGACCAAACACATCATGATAGGTTTGGGATTTCATGTTTTGATGATGAGTCGGATGGGGATGGGGTCTTGCATATGGATGAACACGGAAACTCATGGTTGGATTTGGATTAAGCACAAATTTTGGATTGGCTGATGAAGGATTTCCTAGGGAGAGTCAAAGCTGTATGACAGACCTAAGGAGGATTGGCTGGAGATTTTTTATTTTCCTTTGGATGGAAGACTTCAAGGGCATGCTGTCAAAAAGTGAGTTTTGCTTTCCTATGCGCTGGATTGGTGGAGATTGTGTCAACTTAAGGATAGACTAATGATCCTATGGGCATGACATGAGATTGACCACTTGTGGATCCCAACCTTTAGCTCAAGGTGATGAGGGATAACAAGTGACAAAGCTAGATTACCCTAGACAAAGCTCTGTCAAAGGGATAACCTTGGTGAGGCTGGTGGATTGGTCAGATTGATTGGATAGAAAATTCTAGCAAAATGACAACAACTCTCTAAAGGCTTGGGTGTGATTTTGGATTGGGTTGCTAGCTGGCTAGGGGAGATGATTTGGAGAGACTTTGGATTTGAGATTGTTCTAAAGCAAGGAACTAGATAGATTCGGTTGCAGCAGAGGAGCTTGGATGATTTTCTGATCAGGCAGTGACTACGCTAAGTATGCCTTGAGCTGGGAGATTTTTACTTTTTTGGGGTTTTGACCAAAGTTGGCAAACATTCATTCAAAAGCTATGAACAAACAAGAAGACAAAATTTTGGAGCAAACAAGTCAAACACACCAACATCCTAGGAAGCTTTCTACAAGGATGAAATTTGTTATAGCTAGGGAGTCCTCGATATACGCAAGGTACGTGAGGCCCAAATTCATAGATGAAACCAAAAAGATGTCACACAGCCGAGAGGAGAAGTAACCCACTTCTCCTCTTTCACTTCTCAAGGGTATAAAGTTCCTTGAGGCTTAGCCTGAGTGACAAAATCTTGATTCCAAGAGAGGTGTCTTTGGATTCACCTCCCAATTTTTATACTCCACCGGAATGTTGGAGTTGAGGTCATCCCAAGGGGTGATGAAATCCCCGAGAAGGCCTCCTAAAAAGAGAAACAAGGTTTTGGATCCTAATCTTATGCACCCAAGATGGCCTCGAAAGATGACAAGGGGAGAGAAGACTTGGATGACCTTGGGCTAAAAAAAATGCTTGTTCCTTTTCCAACTGACTCTTATGTGTGTTGATCTAGACTTTGCAAGCACTCATGTTTAAGAGACAATGTTCAATTCCAACTTTAAAATGTGCTAACAAAGCAAAATCGATCAAAGAATGAATACAAGAAGAAGAGTTAGGGTCAACAAAAAAGTAAACCCACACGCCTGGAGGCCCTCCACGTCAAGTATCGATTAATTTCTTTTAAAGCATTCAAGAGTTGGTGTGATTTTTTTTTAAGCCCAAAACAAAGATGTGTGAAACTCGATTGTCAAGCATGCGCCCGGAGGCCCTCCACATCAAGATTTTTCCAATTTTTATGCCCAAATGAAGTGTGAGCAAGATTAATGTGCATTCAAGGAATTTTCTAACTTAGAAAAACCACTAAAGACCCAAGTGAGTGGAATTTGATTTTTGTGGAGCACTTAACACCCTCTTAGGTAGACCCATCGCCATAGATAGCGCTGAGATTGCAACCAATGGTTAAATTGATGGGTGATTAAAGAGGGTGAGTCCAACTAAAAACTTACTCAAAGAATCTTTATTAGTTTTTATAACTTAGAAGATTTCAAAAATGTGGATTCTTTTTATGCCCCAAAAGATGATTATTTGATCTATGGCATTCAAGATTGGATTTGTTGTGTTAATCATGCATTCATAAAAAAAACAAACTTGATTTTAATCCATGGCACTCAAGAGTGATTTTAGCAACATGCATTCAAAGACAAGTGATTAAACATTCAAGTTTTTTCTTTTGAGCATTCAAGATTGAGATTTTGTGTGTTATTTTAAGAACTTTGAAGTGCTTTGTTTTAACCTTAGATCATTCAAGATTGTTTTGGACTCAAAATTGAAAATAACTCTTTGGACTTTGGTTTTCATTCAAGATTTTGTGTTCTAGTTTGCATATTTTAAGCCCAAAAATGATATTTCTAGATTGTTTTGATGCATGAAAAACCTAAGAAACATTCAAGATTTTGCAACAAGACATTTGTTTGGAACAAATAACAAAGCGTTTAGGAAAATTTTTGGCAACCATTTAGGACTATTAGTTTTCATGAGATTTTTAGAAGAACTTTAAAATATTTGCAAATGAGATTCATTTTATCCTTGATTGATGCTTTGAATTTGATTTAGATTTTAGTGTACACTTAGTGTTGATTTTGAACCTTTTGAAATGAAAACTTGAAGTTCTTTTTAAATTCCCAAAAATGAAGTGTTTCTAACTTTTCATGAATGCATCTAAAACCTTGATGTTGCAAGGATGCAAATGATTGGATTGGTTTAGTTTCACTTGTTAAAAGATTTTTTTTTTTTTGCAAATTTTTAATTTTTTAATGGATTTAAGTATGATTTGGAGGTTCATTTTAAGCACTAAAAAGAAGTGTGTATGATTTTGCTTCCTTAAAAAAAAATGGCCAAGATCTCCCACAAGAAGAAGAAGAAGAAGTAGATGGAATAAGAAGAATATAGACAAGAAGAGGAAGAAGAATTCCAAGTGCTTTGTCCACCTATAAGCTTGAAAAATATGCAAACACTATGGGATTGACTATGAGTTCCTTTGTCTTCTTCATGCTCATGTGGACCTACAAAACCAATTTATACAATCCTACCAATCACAAAAACAAGCAAAATTAGCCAAAATTAGCAAATGACATTCAAAACTTGACTAAAAAAGCTAATGAAGATAACCCATGCGGGGTCCCACCGGGCATGCCAAAATGTATATGAGCAATGTTAGTATGCTAATAGAAACCAAATTTAAATAAAGCTTCTACAAACTAAACAAAATTCATAAACTTCAAGATAGACTAAGATGAGCTCTCAATTGAGAATATTAACCATTAATGGATTCTCTCAATAATAAGCTCTCTTGTTGAGTGGCTTTGTCTAAATAGATAGAATGTATGCTCAAGCTTATGCTTCAAAAATGGCTTCAAATGGAGTTGGAATTTGGGTGTGAGTGTATGGTTTTGATGTAAAATGGCTTCTTAAAATGGCATTGTGACTTTACTTCATGGATTGTGTTGTTTTGCAAAGGGGAAGGATCCAATTTATAGGCAAGAGGCTTGAGGGATTGAGGGCTAAGATGCAAGGATGGGAAAAAGCTCATGGAGGGCTCAGATTGCATGAGAGGAGAGCACATGGATTGTGCTTCCTTAAAGCCAATCAAGGAGTGACACATGTCATAGTGTGAGCGGATGGAGGAAAGGGGAAGGATGAGTCAACAAAGGAGGCTCAAGGGATAAAATCTTCATAAAGACCCTCATAATGGCTTGGAAGAGCAATAAAAGGGCTTGGAAGAGTCATTTATGGCCTAGTGGGCTTCATAAAGTTTTATGGTTGAGATATTTTGAGGGAGATGAGAGGAATTTTGACTTGGGCTTGATTAGGAGGGTTTTAAGCTTGCTTAGGATTATGCAAATGATTAGAGGATGGATTAGGATGGTTTAGGATTAGCTTAGGGATAGGCAAGTGGATGGCATTTAATGAGGGTGGGTGAAGGAGGAGATATTTGTTAACTTTGGCTTGGGTTAGTAAGTTTTAACCCATTTTTAGGGAATGTGACAAGGTTAGGAGGGGATTAGGATTAGTTTTAAAGACATCTTCTAGAAGAGTCTAGATTTTGGATGAGGATAAAGACTTTCTAGAATAGTCTAGAATTTCCTAGGATGAGGATGAAGACTTTCTAAAAGAGTCTAGAACTTCTTAGGATGAGGATAAATTAGATTTTTAGGAAACAAATAAAGTTTTATTTATTTCAAGGGTTTGGGTTGAGGAGATATTTATTAAAACTTTTTTAATAAACATGAGGATTAATATTTAATCTTAATTAAATATTTTGAGTTGGGATTAGGGGTAGGAAATGATGGGATTAGCCTTTAATTAAAATTAAAGAAGGATTAGAAGATTTTGGAAGAGGTTAGTGGTCTTAAGGAAATTGGCCAAGTTTTGGGCAAAAAATAATTTTTTTATTTATTTTGGGTTTTTAGGTCAATTTATTAATTAAATAATTAATAAATAAGGAAATAATGTTTAAATAAGATTTAAACTTTTTTGGGAGGGATTCCTTAATTAAATATTTTTAATTAAGATAAAGGGATTGAATGACATAAAAAATAAATAAATTAATTAAATAATTAATTAATTAATAAATGATGATGTCATCAGGACTTTTTCAAAAAATAAAAATAATTTATTTTCTAAAGGTTTTTAGGTGTCTACAACTACTACTAGTTCCAAATCCTTTATCTACTAATCCTAAATTCCTAATAATACGAGAATCACCAGGATCTACCGGCTCTAACATATCACATTTAGCAGAGATAGTCTCTTGAAGCCTGGTTAGGATCAACTGCCATAGTTTAGTGGCTCCCAAGTTGGAATTATAGAAGATCTGACGGTTACGCTCTAACCAAAGATTCCACAGAATGAAAGAAGGTCCAATAGCCCAGGCCACCTGAAGGAATTAAGTTTTCATAGGGGGTCTGCCAAGGCTGTCCCAAAATTTAATAAGAGATTCGGCATGAATACGGCT
Source organism: Cupressus sempervirens (assembly GCA_028749045.1). Classification (NCBI taxonomy): domain Eukaryota; kingdom Viridiplantae; phylum Streptophyta; class Pinopsida; order Cupressales; family Cupressaceae; genus Cupressus; species Cupressus sempervirens. Next base: position 103,930,981 of record CM053783.1, read on the forward strand.
ATGGCACCACGCCTCCCACCACTTATGCCAGATCTTTCTAGAGAGAGGACATAAGAAGAAAACATGAGAAACATCTTCCACATCCAACATACATAGGGGACAGAAAGAGGATCCCTGAAACCCTCTTCGCTGGAGATTATCCCAAGTAAGACACTTATTTTGCACAAGCAACCATAGAAAAAAATTACATTTCGGCCAAGAAAATTTATTCTAGACCTTCCTCCACTAGGGAACCACCTGAACTACATTACATTGGCTATCCAGCCGAGCATATCCCTGGGCCACACTAAACTTACCTTTTGGGCAAGGACCCCAAGCCAAGATGTCTTTATCTTTAGAAGAGCTATAAAGCCTAGCAGAGAGAAGATGTGTCAGTTCAGCCCGAATCTCTGAGGAGCCCCCTGTGGGCCAAATTTGTGGATCCTTCCAACTAGCCACCTCCATCAATCCACACCTCTGAACAGTCTTGAAGTGAGCTACCGTGGTCCAACCTGCAAAAGAAAAAACCTGAAATAGAGGCAAAAGGTGGGGAAAACTGGAGAGAATAGGAAGGTGGCCATCCCAAGAGTCCTGCCAGAATAACACACTTGACCCCTCATTACAGATCCAGAAAAGGCCATCCTTGATAAGAGGAGCACCCCTTTTAAGGGTGTCCCAAATAAAGGACCCCTTACCTTTAAGCTCAAGTCTAGGAATATCCTAGACCTCCACTCCTAAGAAATACTTATGGGTCAGAATCTTGGCCCAATCCCGATCTTGATTCTTGCACCATCTCTAGTATAACTTTGCAGCAAGAGCTTTAACACCGAGAGCCATACATTTAAGGCCTAGACCCCCAGCAAACTTAGGCAAACAAACCGTGTCCCAGTTGACTAAGCTCCATTTAGAGGATTGGAGATTGCCTGACCAAAGGAATTGTCGTGACAAAGCATCAAAATCTTTCAAAACTCCCATAGGAGGTGTTTGCACTAAACACCTATAAATAGGAAGAGCCTGAATCATAGTCTTAAGCAGGGTAACCCTCCTAGCAGATGAGAGCCACCTATGAGTCCAGTGACTCACTCTGCTAATAATATCAATCAAGAATTTCAAACCTCGAAACATTATCATTTAAGAGTAATATAAATAATTTATTAGGTATCCTTTAATTGAATTCTCTAATAATACCCTCCAAAATATAATACAATCTTAGAATAAAAAATTAACTCTAACCATAACCAAACTCTCAACTTTAAAGTTATCTTATACTTATATGCAAATTAATCTAGGTCTGGATATGTTACAGATTATCTAGGTCCATGATGTGTGATGTATGTTTAATTACATGTGTATAATTTTTAATGTTAAAAATAAAAAAGTATGTACAACAGACAATTTATCTCTTCATACATTTTTACAGATATGGCTTCACACGATATGCTTGATGCGGCTTCTAGTGCGACACCTGATGTAGTTCCTACTGCAGCTCCTACTACAACCAAGTTGATGAGGTTCCTATTGCAGCACCTGATGCAAATCCTGATATGGCTCCTCATGCAGCTCATGGTGGGGCTCGTGCTATAGCTTTTGGTGGTGCTCCTTGTGTACCTCGACGTAGGGCTCATCGTGCAGCTCATGTTCCAACTCATGGTGTGGCTCATGTTCTAGGTCAGGCTGCACTTGTAGCTCCTGCTGGAGGTCCTGTTGCACCACCTCCACGCATCGATATTGATGCATTATTTGCATTTTCAGAGCATGAGGTTGCTAGACTACAACACTCTATATTGAGCTCTGATGATGGTGTTTATAGACACATGTGTACTATGATATGTAGGAGTTTATAGGATTTGACAACTAGGTTTAGAGGTCACCATTCATTTACTCCTGCCATATTAGCTTCCATATCTAGGGAGCTTAGGGATGAGGTTTCAGGAGATGCATCATTTGATGAAGTCAAGAGGGTAGCCCCCAAAGACGTCATCCAGAGAGAGTTATTTCCAGCTTATGAGGGGACACAAGGTAGGGTGAGAGGCTACAGAGTCACATGATGCAGAGACCCTATTATTGCTAGCATGATCTATCCACGATTTTTAGCTGCATATGGTCGTTATCCTAATAATGACCAAATACCCCTTTATTTTGCACAGCAGTTGTACGTTGAGTTCTGTATAGGGCTCAATGTCAACTACTTGGATATTCCTAATTATTACGGATATGGGCATGGTCGGGTGGCAGATCGTGACTAGTACCGTAGTGTAGATCGTCTACCACCTATAGATCTTAAACAGTTTGTTGGACCGAGGATGCCTCCTGTGATTCCTACACATGCACCTATTGCAGATAGAGTTGTCATTGCTTCCCAAAGGGAAGCAATTGACACTATTGGGCACATTGCATCTGTGGCAGCTAGTATCACATCAGATTCTATTGGTCGTTATCTTCATAGTCGACGTCCTCATCCACTTGGTTGACCATCTTCACAGGCATCTAGTAGCACTTTAGGTGCCTCCTCTGATGATGCATATAGAGCTACTGGGCTACCACTGCCAGGAAATATTCGTGGTCTTTCAAGATAGCAGACACATATGGATATGTCACTGTATTTTTTGGAGGATATGTTGCACTTTATTAGCTATATTTTTGATACACAGAGGATTCCAGTATACGCGGTGATGGATGTTGTTAGACAGCATCAGAGCCCCGACACAGTTCCACAGACACAGGCTGCCACACCAGTGACAGATGATACACCTGTGCGTAGCTCACAACATTTGGCACCAGACTCACAACATTGTATAGATGACTCAAGCATACGATTTGGAGATGTCCATATCACAGCTGAGGGCCTTGATGATTTTGGTGAGTAGTTGTGAGGCCTATCTGAGATTGATACTAGTTCAACCCTGGGTCTTTCATCATACATGGACTTGTTATTCGAACCTGGTAGCACTAATTCGACACCAGATGTACTCAGCCAGTTACATAGTCCACTTCACTCAGATTTACTAGCATTTGGACATGGAGTTTCAAGCTCAGGTGCATCAGTAGATGATATGATGGAATCTGTTGATCATCCTCCACCTCCGGAGACCCAGGTACATATATAATTTATTTTTAATTTTAAATATATATGAAATTTAAAAATATGTTCATTTATTGAAAAATTTAGTTCAGATATATATGTAGATATTTAATTTAATCTTTAACTCGTAATAAATCATGTAGGTACAAGTTGCTGAGCACATGGTTACACATACTGTTGGTTCAGGGCATCATATACATGAGAGAGATGATTCTATTGAGGCACCTGGTAGTGCTCAGGTACTTGAGTTTTAAATAGTTTGTTTAAAGTTATTTAAATATTTTGAAAACTAGATATATATCTATATATATGAAAATTTGTATTTAATTTGAATGTATATGTACATGATGCACGTATGTATATATATGTTTTAAAGATAGAACTCTAACACATGTATGTATATATGTATATATATTTGCAGGGCTTGGTTGATGTGCCTCGGTGAGAGGATGTACAGGAGACTCGATCAAAGGTTCATTCTGTTCGTATGCGTCTTGAGGGGTCCTTCTAGTAGTAGATCATATTTATATATTTTTTGATGCATATATATTGGAGGTCCAGTTTACATGTACACATGTGTATTTCAGTTCCTTGATGACATCCATGTACTTTCACTTTTTATTTGATTATTGAGTATTTCAGTGTTAGATACCATCACATGTACGTATATATGACTTTTTATATTTTGTTACATGCGTATATTTATTCGAGATCTACAGTTTGCATTTCAGATACATAGAGATATATTAGATCTGTAGATGTTTATTCTTGAGACGTGTATATGTGTACAAGTTGATAAATGAATTTAAATTATTAAATTCATCCATGGTACAATTAATTTAAATTATTAAATTATATAATTTTTTAATAAACTAAATTTGATAATTAAGAACTTATGATCATACAATTAAAAATATATTTAATTCAAGATGAAATTCAATAGTTTGAAAAAAAGTTGATATTTAAGAATTATAACATAGATAATGAAATTGTGTAAGTTCGAAATTGTAACATAGATAATGAAAGTGTTGAAGTATAAAAAATACATAGAGGATACTATGCAAGACAAGCAAGCAATGTTTGAATTATGTGATGCAATCCCTAATTTGTGTCCCAATGAACTAATTGGTTTTGGAGTTCCTGGGAAACCTATTGGCGATTTCAAGCAGAACCTCTCACCCCATGACTATTCAGGAAGCACTTCCGCAAATAAAAAAGTATTGGCCTTCATGGGATCAGATGACAAAAAAAATTCCATAGAATCAAGATGATGTGGCACTATCCTTATTGATCAACTGAGAGTTATGATTCAGAATGCACGAGGGCAACTGCAAGATAGTGCGCAGAAATATATACTTCAAAAGTGTGAAGAGTGGAATTTGGTATGGGTGGGGCCAGGTGACCTCGTCCCTCTAGAGCTCCATGAGATAGAGCTTATATTAAAATTTGATAGAGATCACACTCGTAGAACTTCTTGTCCGACTGACCACTTGTGTTGTTTGGGTAATTCATTCCAAACAGATATAGTTGCATATCATTTATCAGTCTTGAAAGCATTATATCCTAATGGCGTCAGAGTACTTTCTCTATTTTCTGGTATTGGTGGAGCAGAAGTTGCTCTTCATCGATTTGGAATACATTTAAGTTGTGTTGTACCTATTTTAAATTATGAGTTTCCTTGCATTGTGATGGAAGTGAGAGAAATAATGCACTCAAAAGCCTCAGCTAGTAATTTTTCCTGATCAATGTGTAGGCTCATTTTTTTTGTAAATAACTCAATGTTAATAAACTACCTGGAAAATAGAAAATTGATTTTAACCAGAACAGAATGGTCTCTACTGATTTTAAATTATCAAATCAAAGGATTACATACCCTAACTAAGAATAGTAATTTTTTTCATTTTCAAATTAATTTTATAAAGGTTTACAATCATAAAATACTCTTTTTTTAACGAGAGTTCAATTTTTAGTCGTCCAACGAATTTTTTTGAACCGACTCTAAAGTGGTTTGTCGTGGAAGTTTATTGTAATAATAATGTTTTTGATCTTCTTTAATAGATGGTTTTTAATTATAACTTTTGGAGGACCTCCGTGGGCTTAGAAAGTATGCGTTTTGTTTTACAATGATACAAAATCATCATATTTATTGTTTGCAACTACTTGAATTTCCTTGGAACTTTTTAAGGTGAAGTATTATTAAATTCATCCATGGTAGAATTAATTTAAATTATTAAACTATATAATTTTTTAATAAATTAATGAAAATAAAGAACTTATGATCGTACAATTAATCTAAACACATTTAATTCAAGATGAAACTCAATAATTTGAAAAGAAGTTGATATTTAAGAATTGTAACATAGATAATGAAATTATGTAAGTTTGAACTAACTTCTAGTTTATTTATATCGAGTTGTTAAATTATTAAATTCATCCATAGTACAATTAATATTATAGTTGTTTAAATAAACTAATGATAACTGAAACTCAGATATTCAGATTAAAAACACAATTTCACCAAAGTTGATATTCACAATTTCACCATAGTATGTAATTGAAAACACATCTCACCAAAGTTGATATTTAGATTATTATAAAATAAATCTCAAAGGTCTAATCAACCATGATGTACACTTATAATATGCAATATTTTTTCATGATCTTCACAGTCTAGTCTCCACTTGCGATGTGCATGCTTAAGTTTGACTAGATGCAGACAAAGCCCTGTAGCAACGACTAGGTGGCTATATTGTAAAACTTTGTTGTTAGGTTGATAATCAACAAAGTGTATTCCATATTGGACTATTTTCTCTTGCTTCAAATATGTCCCCTCTATCACAACAGAACCTATACCACAATTTTAAGTGTTTTAAAATTTGACAGATATGAAGTTACCTAAATATATATATTTATTTAAATATATATGTGCATGTACATATGTATATGTATAATTTACCTATGGGGAACAACATTCCATCACTTTCTTCAGGGTCATATAACTTTGTCCTCTCTGCAATACATCGCAATAAATAATAACCGACACATTCATGATTTCCAGGCTCAGCAATCACTGCAAAGACATCTCCTGCATAACAAGTATACATGAATGCATGTGTACAATATATATAAGACAGTTGAAATCGATAATTAAATAAAAACTTGAGATTAATTTTTATGATACTCACCCACTTTTACCAATCTAGAGATATGATTATAATCATCAGAAATCAATGGAATATCATCAAAATTTTCATCTTCTTTATCAAATTTATCGGTAACATCAAGTGGTACCGAAATCCATGCACCTGTATATCCATGTGTCTGATTGATGCATTCTTCATAGTTTTCATCAATGCAACTGTCACAAAAACATGAGTATTCTCTTGTCTTCAATGTCCAATTGCAATTATCTGTACTCATGACTGAATGTAAAGAACGTGTCTTTTCTATCCTCTTGCAACCATGCATGTTTTTTCTATTGACACCTAAAAGTTTGTTAAATTGAAAATATAGAAAAATTAAATTTAAACTTCAACAAATTCAAAAATAAAACTTAACAATAAAATTTTATAATTTAATTGTGCATAAAAGTTAAATAGACATACACATCCATACCTATTATCTCCCAATAGACTCTATATGGTGTCTGTCGACTCATTGTTGATGATGTCCCGACCTCATCTAATGCAAAATGAGTCTTACACCATTCAACAACATCATGTGCATCATTTACACGAACTCCTTGATAATTCATTTGATATTTTTGCAAAGCACGTTTGATGCAAGCTCTAGCACCATCATGTTCACCTTTTCCATGACCACTCTCAAAGAAATTCCATATGTGTTTTATATTCTCATTGTGATGATATCTACACAATGCATAAAATGGTCTAGATGATTTAAATTGCACGGCACATCCATCAAACCAAACATAATGTTTATCAACATTTATGTTTCTTTCTTTCAAATAAGAAAAGAACATATTGAAGCAATGTTCTACATAGTGAATGTCATGTTCTTTATCATCACTTATATAAAAATGATATTCCTTTATAATTACTCGTTCTTGAACTATACTCTGAACACCATCCAAATCTAACTGTGCATGTCTATAAAAAACATGTACCATAATAGTGACCTTCTTATTAAAGTAATAATCTGATTGAATTACTTTCTAATGAACAAATGAATAGTTTTCTGCAAAATCAACAACTGATACAATTGTTCCAAGTGGAAAATTATCTCTTAGAGTTTGAAACTATTGTGCTTGCCACTTTGCAAAAAATGCATGACAAATATAAGGTTGAATCAATTTCTTAAATCTGTCCATAAATGTTAGAACAGGCAACTCCTCTTCAACATATTCCAACCTTTTTGTTTCTTTCCCCAACTTTGTTTCATTCTTGACATACTTTTAACTTTTGCAATTCAATATTTTTGTTTCATCAATATTTTCAGTTTTCAAAGGAAATAGAGCCAATTCACCACATGTTTCACGTAATCCTTTGATGCAATTTATTTGACTAGCTGGATCATCTATGTTGTCACACAAAATGGATGATATAAACTCACTTCTCCTACTAGGAGGAGCAACATGAAAACCATATGTGTCTTCTACAAACTTTCAAAATACCTGATAGTGGAGATTAAACTCAATATGATGACGACAACAACATGTTTCAAACACTTTGTTTGACCTCACAAAGTATGGCTTCAATTTTTCAAACAATGTTTGCCCAACTTTTACATTAGGATGTTGACTACAAAATGACACATATAACTCATGCTGTGTTGTGTCCAACCAATGTTTTGTATGATGTTCATATTGACCAGGTGTAATCCTATGCTTGATAACATCTCTACTATTTGATGAAGGATGAGTGTTATCAATCCAAAATGATATGATTAATTTTTTTAATAACTCTTCAATCCTATCAGAATGAGGTGCTCTACACATGATTGCCCAATTGCCCTCCATAGTACTGTCATCCACAATTAATCTTCTCTTAACATATTCTCTCATTGTTTTCCTACTAAAACCCATTTCAGGCAAAATTGAAGATATTTTTCTATTTTGGGTCATATTCTTACTTACAACAGACATCAACATCACTTTTCTTGTCGCAGACTTATCTTTAGTTCGAGAGTGTTTTCCTATGTTTCTCAAACCTTGTTTAACATTTTCAATCAAATTAGTTTGCATGTTAGAAAATCTTCTCTTTTTTGATGTTGTGTTTACACCTAACAATTTCAATGTCTCTTGCAACTTTTTTTGTGTAAGCAAAAGTGAAAGCAACTGAGCTTGTTCAAGTGTTTTAGTATTATCAAATTGAGTCATAATTTCTCTTATCTTCTTCTTCATTGACCTTCTCTTAGACAAACTTAATGGTTGAACACTAGCTGCAAGTTTTCTCAATTTATCTACATCCATTTTAAGTAAATGATCTAAATTCTTATGAGAAATACCATACTTTACAGATTGGACAATATTTAAGAGTTCATCCATACTAGTTCCTGCAACTTATCTCGACCCTTCTCTGATTTCTATTACTGGAATTTCTACAGGGACCGATCTTGAGCCTTCTCCAACATCCATTATTTGAGATTCAACAAGGAAAGATTCTGACCCTTCTTCGACTTCTGTTATTTGAACCTCTGTAGGGACTAATCTTGAACCTTCTTCAACATTCATTGTTTGAGATTCCATAGGGAGTGTTCCTGACCTCTCTCCCATAGGCACTACTTGTACTTCTATTGAGCCTTCTTCAACATTTCCTTCACCTTGTTTAATTCGATGATAACATGCCACATTTTTCTGAATATTTCTTTGTTCTGCTTCATCAGATCTTTTCCTTGCATATTTGTTTTTCCTTCCTCTCTTGTTTCCCATTATAAAAATAAAAATAAAAAAATTATCCCTTGTCTCAAGATAAATTTCGTGCAGTAACCAGATAAAAAAATCACTGTACAGATTTGTCTGTCACTGTTAGTACTTTTAAATTATTTGACAGAAATCAATAGAATGCAGTCATCTACAACAAGACAAATATTTTTCATTATATGACTAAAATCTGTGAGTCGCATTCTTTACAAGTAGCAAAGCACCAAATCCTTCTTAAGCCATCATTGAATCACAAACAAATAACATGGTATGAATACTATAATGTTTGTCCTAAAAAATAAATTTTTCTTTCTTATAAAATATATAATTATTTTGTCTCTTTAATTTTTTCGTTCTTATTGTAGGACTAGAAAAACAGGTTAAATGCATAATATACTATGAGAAATCACAAAACTCAATCAACATACATTAACACCCACTAGTCTACCATGAAAGCCAAACTAATCAAAAAAAGTAAACACAAGGTTAGAAACCCCTCTTTTATTTGTAGCTCCCATGTCCTTCTTTTTTCTGCAAATCATGTAGCTCCAAAGTTTCTTAAAATGCAAATTTTGAGTGTTTTGAGTGATTTAGAGTGTCTCTTAAGGTCTTGGGATGCAATGCAAGGTGTGGAAGTGCAGATTAGGGTTTTAGAACCTAGAATGAAACACCTAATTACCAAGTGCACCCTAAAACTACCAAGTGCACCCTGAAACTACCAACTGCGCCCATGAAGTGTGCAGTTGGTAAAACAGGGTTGCAGTTGATAAAAGAGGTCAAAACTTGATAATTAAGATGTCGGTATGCAAGATATGAGTGTTTTTTATATTTTTAAGTGTTTAGGGATGTTATGCAATGTGAGGAAATGTTAAATGACCTAGGGTTTTGATATGCAAAGTACAAATGTCCTAGGGATGTTATGCAAGTGCAAATGCAAGGTGTCATTTTGAAGGTATGCAAGATGAAGATTATGATGTGCAAAATGAAGGTTAGGGTTATGTTTTGGACTTGGTAAGGATGTTAAAGGTAGGTGTATGCAAAGTGGACTATGCAAGGGATGGTTTCCTAGGGTTGATAATGACGTTTAAGCTATGCAAAATGAGGATAGGTGATCGAGAAGACAAGTTGGTTGATGGATAATTTGATAGTGTTTGATAGTGAAAATGATGTTAGGGTTTGAAAAATGCAATATGAGGGGGATATACCACTAGGGTAAGTCAAAAATGACATTTAGAAATATGATTATGCTAATGATAGCTCGATATACATAAGGTTTTTTGAACTTAGGTGAAATCTTTACAAGGTATTAACCTAAGAGTTTAACATTATGACAATAGACTTTGGATCTTGATCAAGAAAATGACAAAAAAAGATAAGATCAAAATGACAAAGCCAAATCTACCTTGACATAGTTAGCAGTTGGAAAGCTGGGCTGAAACTAAGGCAATTCTAAGAGCTATGTTTTCCAGATTTTTTGTTGAAAAATGGGTCAAACTTTACTAGTGCCTCTATAGAGATGGAGAAAAGGCCCAATTGGTGAAAGGATTGAGAAGAAGAGGGATATGGAGATAAAAGGAAGAGATAAAAAAAGATAGTGAGAATGAAATATATAACTAAGAGAAGGTAGAGAGCGAGATATAGGGATAGAGATGGATAAAGGGAGAGATGGAGAAGAAATATGGATATAGAGAAGAGGTGTATGTGGAGAAAAAAATGGATAGGTGATGAGAGAAGTGAAAGGGGTAGACAGAGATGGAGGGATGAATATAAAAATGAGACACAAGTAAATAGTGTTTGTGTGTGTGTTGGAGAGGGAGAGAGCAGTGAGGGAGAGACACATTGAAGGAGATAATTCAAAATGAATGCTCAAAATGATGTGTAGGACATCCGAAATGATGGTTAAAGTAGTCAAGATGAGGGTTGGGTATGCAAAGATGCAAGATGGAAGATGCAAAGTGATAATTTTTGAGGTGAAATGCAAAGGATGCAAGCTTAAATGCTAATGATTGCAATGTGAATATGAGGGATACTAAAAAGGTTCTATATGAAGTCTATATGATGCAAGTATGAGGCTCAAACTATGAAGAATGCAAGTGGATGCTATGCAAGAGTGAAATCTATGTTTTCCAAGGTTTGAATGTATTGAACCAAAGTTTGTAATGTTTTGACAATGTTTGATATTTTGACAAGGTTTTGCAAATTTTCAAGGTGTAAATTTGAATGTTGGCTTTTATCTTGATTATGTTTTACACACATGCAAGACACATTAAGACAAGAATAGCTGTTTTTAAAAGTGAACAGTCACACCACAACCTAGGCTTTAGGACTGTATCCACTGAATTTCTACTTGAACCAAAGTTTAGTTGCACTTATCCAGAGTAGACAACTTAGGACCTTGGCACCACAGGCTCCCCCTTACAACGCACTCACTTCTCGGGGCTACCAAGATTCTCTTCCCAAGGGGCATGACTTCCCAAGGGACTGTTGTCTCTACTAAGGACCGCAAGAATGTAGGATGTCTTCATAGGCATGGGTGACCCCTTGAGCCAGTGGATAGAAAGGATTTTGGCCACTAAAACATGGTTTTTAGTAAGGGCATTCCGTTCAACAAGTGACTGATAAACTTCCTCAGAAGGTCTCCCAGCCCCGAGAATCGGGGTTTGACGCACCACAAGGATACTGGAGGAGAGCTATCACTCAACAATACCGTCGACACGGCTTTCATCGTAATTGAGTTTTATATAGCGGCTAGAATGTTGACCTGACTTTTGGCCCGTTACCACTCCGAGGTCATCCCTTGGCATACCCAATATTGAGTATCTTGGTCCAAGGAAAGCCTCCTATATAAGTTACATGGATTTCTCTTACACCCAAGATCCACGAATGGTGAGGGGATAGGATACGTCCAATGCAACTCCTAGGGATTTAAACACTGTAAATACGCTAGGAAGAAAATAAAAAGTTCATTTTAAGCACCAAACGAAGTGTTATTTAATCTAATAAATCCACACACATGGTTTTGAAAAACACACAATGGTCTTCGACAACATCCTATAAAGCAAACATTAGTAGTTTGTTATGATCATGTCTTCATCCCACAATTGCCACATGCTGCAAGGAGACCATTAGTAACACAAAATCATCTAATCTATGTTCTAGAAGGAAATGAAAACATTAGATTATTTCTTTATAGTAATTGAGAATTCATAAAGAGTTATGACACATTTATTTTTATCGAATGAATTTGATTTGAAAATAAAATTAAATATTTTTTATTAATTCAAGTTATAAATTAAAAAATTTAATTAAATGTGAACGAAGATAAGAAATATTGATGAAAGCGTGAACGAAGATAGGAAGAATATTAATTTGCAAATATTGAGAAATCTCTCCCCTGCCTTCAATTTATCTGTGGACAAAATTCGTGACAAAGACATGCCTGCAATGCACTATCAGGTTGATACTAAATACAGAGATTGATGGTACAAAATGATGTCTATAATGAAAATTTGTAATCAATGATTGAAACGTAAGACATGGTGGTTTTTGTTTTGCGGATAGAATGATGTTTCATGCATGTAGGCGCAGGGCCATTTTTTATAATTTTTTGGCTTTTTCGATTGTTCGCACGAACACGAAATTTTTAGCTATGTTCGCGCGAACATAGCCAGATATTTTTTTGGTCGCCGTGAAAGTGCAACGAACATGTTCACCTGAACATGTGTTCATGTGAACATGCATAATATGTTCGCTCGAACACAGTGTTCGAGCGAATGCTCAAAATTAGGAAAATTTGAACTCATTTTTCATAATTTTTTTTATTTTTTGCTCTTTTGACTCCCATAATTGTAGGAGAATGATCTCCTACTGTAAAATAAAAAATGTCAAAATGTGCTGCTCGGAGCAAGCTTTCCAACAACTATAATTTTAATACATATTTTAGTCGTTAAGACTTTCAATTATGAGTTTAACTCATTATAGGTTCATTACCGGTTGAACATCAACCGACTTCAACACTTCGGAAAAATTAGTAAATTAGGTCAATTTTTTTTGAAAAATATGTAGGCACTAGCTTATTGAGATACCTTACTATTCAAAAAAAAAAAATTAGGTTTATGATAAATTGACTTCAAATTATCTGTGTCAAACGGAACGTATGTCTAAATTATGATTCGCGTCACTTCAAAACTTCATAAACTATACAATATTCAACAAAAATAAATCAAACCAAATGCAAACACAAGATATTGATGTTACAAATCCAACGCCGAAAGAATTACTTCATTATCATTTCTATAAAAAAAGTTGTGTGTCAAATGGACTGTCACTCTTTAAAATATTGAATTTTATTATGTACCACTTTTCAAAAGAGATAAAAAAATTGACATAATTTTTTTTTTTTTTTAGATTAAAAAATATAGTTATAAAGTAGGAACAAAGTATTCAAAATCACTAGTTTATGTCATCTTGAAATTATTTATAGTTTTGGAGATATAGTCACTTGAACATGACATTTGTTGCAAAAATATTGATTTTAGTGTCAAAATTGGTCAAAAAGTGGAACCCATTATTGTGGGATCACCCATAGATAATCTACAATCTCATTAGAAGAATTATATTAATTAAATCTCTATTACATAACTTAATTATTAATTAAATCTAATTAACTCTCATTAATTGATTTAATTAATAATTGTATAACCATAGCAACGTTCTAATTAACATCAGTTGACTAATAACTAACTAGAATTATGTAAGTTAAAAGTCAACTATAATTCAATACTCAAATGATCATATTAATAATTCAATAATAATAACTTGTTAATATTTAATGACAAGCTAATATTGGAAATCTTATTATTAAATCTTTAATGATCACATACATCACTCTGCAACAATGTTCTCATTTATATTTTAATAATAACAAGTTATAATAAATCTTTAATACCAAGTATTATTATCTCAATAAGTTTTTCCTACGTACGTTAATTTAGTTAACTGATAATCCTCCAAATTATTAACCAATTCAATTTGATTAATATCTTTTATAGTACTTCAATCATTAACTAATCTCCTTTAGAGTAACTCTATTCGTATTTATTGATAACTATTTAAACTATTTATACTATTATTTATTAATAGTTTGTTAGACCCAAAAAACATTAATAAATAATAAACTTATCACAACTATAAATAATCAATCTAGAGAACTTTTACATAGAACTTCATTAGCTAACTTTTAATACCATTAAGGTATTCAAACGTATTAACCAATAACATAATAATTCAATCTTAATCCAATATCATTTAGAGTTTCTAAATTTAAATCAACATAATATAAATTATCATCTTACAATTATTTAATCAATATTAAAATCAACCATTAGACTCCATTTTCTAATTGTTCTAATAATATTTTGTCTATATAAAAGTTGTTTGAAAAAGATCCCTATCACAAACCAATAAGACTCATTTTAGATTTTAACATGAATAATTTTCAAATTCTTAACATTATCATCTTCATTAAACAACTCTAAAATTGTTTAATAGTATTCAATATACATCATAAAAATTCCACTATATAAACTATATTAAAATCTCTTTTCTTTTAATCCATTTGCTTAGATTGACTAATAATTAACTACACTTCTTCTACTATTAACTAATCTTAATTAAATTTGATTTAATTAGATTAGATAATAGACCATATAAAAACTAATACATATTAATAAGATTCTAATAAGGGAAGATTGCAATAATATCTTTAATTCATTTCATGCTTTGATATATATATTATTTTTGTGAAGTTTAAGCATAAAGAACTCTTAGTTATGAAAAATGGGGAAATATCTGTCTTTGAATAAAACAGTCCTAGTACGACGGTCATATCTCCCTAATGAACCAATGGATCGGGCTGAAATTTAAATATGTTGGAGAGGGCCAAGTTGCACCAATTTTGACTGGAGCGATCGAATAAATTTGATCAAGATAAAAAGTTATGAATAACTGAGTTCGAGTCTATCCAAGGGGCAGTGACAGGACAATTTGTGATGAATTAAGAATTTTCTGTTAAAATAATTGTTCTCTAAATTTAACCATAAAAGGCTTTGTTCATATGCATCTAAAAATATAATTGATAGAAAGATTATATCTAATCATTCGAATTTTTACCATAAAATTTTTATTTTAATTTCAAATCTTGTCTTTCTAATTTAATATAAATTCGAACCCAAACCCGATTAAAATCTAATTTCTTTCTCATTTGGAATGAGAGTTTTTCTATTGTTTTCTTCTCATCCAAATAAAATATCTAGATTCCAATTTCAAATAGTAGATTCAATCACAGAGAGTATTCAAACACATAAAACAGATATGATGAAGACATGAAGAGAAAGAGTGCAAAGAAAATATGAGAATATCACTAGTGCACCTGGACACTGATGCTACTTTGTCATGCCTCAGAAGTGATTAGAAGTGCTAGAAGGAGCATAGAAGCAAGTAGAAAATATATGAGCATATGAATCTTCTCTCTTGCATGTAAGCTTTGAAGCTTCTCTTTTAGCTTGTAGCTCGTAGCTTCCATTAAGCTTGTAGCTTCCATTAAGCTTTTCATTTAAGCTTCTATGAATGCCTAAATATCAAGAGCTCGCAAGAAACTTTTGAATTATTTCTTGAAACCACTGAAAGGTGTCATGAACTAAGCATGGGTCTTTTCCAACTTTTTTGATGAGTCATAAAGTTGTAGACACTTTGTGCTTAATTGATGCACTAACCCCCATGTTGTTGACATATGTTAATTCCCATGCAAGCTTATAACTCCAATTTACTTTTTAAAAAATCTCTATTTAAATTTTATAACTTTCATTTTAAATTTTATAACTTTTATTATTATTATTTTATTTATTACTTTATTATTATTTTATAATTATTATTAATTTTAATTTCTAGTTTTTTTAAATTTAATTCCCTTTCTTCAATAATTCACATTTAATTAATTACAATCAAAATATCAAAGATCATGATATTTTATTAACTTTTTCAAATAAATAATTTATTAATTAAATCTATTTATTAAGACTTAATTAATAGAAAATTCACCATAGACCTCCAAGATAAAATATGAAAACCCATCATAGAACAAATCATACAAAATAAATCTAAAGAGTTAAAAATGACGAAATATGTCATTTGACACATTTGGTGGTTATTCAACTCAAATACTTGTCCTAATTTTCCAATTAGGACAAATGGCTCAAAGGGTTGGGATTTGGACTTGATAATTTATCTTCCCCGTCTGATCATTGAGATAATGTGATAGGGTACGCTCATCCTGGCAATTCAGGGAAGTTGATACCCGGTACCTACAACCTACATAAAAATCATGCATGTACAAACACAATATATACTAAACTAAACAGACAATGGTAGGAAGTGGTGCATCGTGTAGATCTCGACTAGTAGGTGCCTACGACTCCCTTCCTTAACCACATCAGACATGCCATACAAAAGTAAACACGCAAGGCAAACACGCACACCACACACATGCAAGTATGGGGTAAGTATCCATAAGAAAGCACATATGATAATAAATCATCTTACTAATCATCATTAATAATTGAAAGAAATGTAATAATCATCATCAATAATTGTGAAAACTAAAAATAATCATCATACATACATGAAATGTAGAGCCTAAGTAATCTCATCACATAATAAACTGAATCCATAGCACAATATCTGATAATCTCAAAAGAAGGCTGCTAACCAACAACATAAAACTAGTTCTAAAAGAGTTCAGCAATGATAACAAAATGTGAACTAGGGGCAGGCACTACATATGTGTACCCTAAATTTTGTGCAAGATTCTTTTGGCTGCCTTCCAGTGAAGTTCATGTGGCTCTTGCATGAAGTGAGAAACCATGCCAACTACAAATGAGATGTCAAGGTGTCTATGTGTCAAGTAGATAAGGCTTCCAACCAACTATCTATACAAAGTCACATCAACAAGTGGAGTGGAACACTTTATTTCTAACTTAACACTTGAATAAAATGAGGTAGATGTAGCTTTGCAGTCACTCATGTAGAACCAAGAAAGAAGATCAAGAGCATACTTGGGTTATGATAACGTTATCCTTGATGAAGGCTGATGTATATTGATACCAAGGAAATAGTGTAGTAGACCCAAGTCTATCATTGAAAACCTGTCATACAAAGTAGCCTTGATATTATCAATAATGGATCCTATGCTCCCTGTAATGATCAAGTCATCAATATAAAGCACATGAAGAAAATGTGGATCATCCCTCTGGTGAACCCTTTGGATAGGAAGAAAGAATCCATCTTGGCATACCAAGCTCTGGGAGCTTGTTTAAGTCTATAGATAGACTTCTTGAATTTGCAAACCAAGGTAGCATCCTATATGAATCCCTATGGATGCTCCATATATATCTCTTCATGAAGATCTCCATTCAAAAATGCACTTTTTACATCCATTTGATGAAAAACCCATCTCTGAGCTTTTGCTATAGCTAGTGTCAAATGAATGGAATTCATCTTTTCCATTGGTGCAAAGGTCTCAATGTAATCAATGCCAAGTACTTAAGAAAAACCTTTTGCACCAAGCCAAGCCTTATGTTTATCAACACTTCCATTTACTATGAATTTGGTCTGATAGATCCACTTACACTAAACCAATTTTCTTTCTTAAGAAGAGAGACTAAGTCCCATATATCATTTCTCATAAGAAAATTAAATTCTTCCTCCATTGCTCTATCCTATTCTAGAATATCTAATGCTCTTTTAAATGATTTTGGATCTGAAGGAGCTACAATATAAACATGTGGGAGTAAGTTGTGTTGTGATCTTGTCCTCCAATTATCTGAAGGATTCCCTACCAATGCTACTACCACATCTAATGTCTTCTTAGCCCATCTAGGTATATTGGAAGAAGATGTAGTAGGAGTATCCCCAATCTCAACTAGCTGATGCCTTTATGTTGGTTAGGGATGAACATCTTCCATCTCACTAGTTTCACTATCACTCTCTTAAATGAAAGAAGAAGAAGGAGGAGTTGAAGAAGTAAAGCTTGGACAACTTTCTTCAAAATGTTCACTTCTCTCATAGAATATTTCATGTGTCTTTGGATCCATTAATTTATAGGCTTTATGTGAGTCTACATATCTAACAAAGATGCAAGGTTTTCTTTGAGCTTCTAATGCCTTGCATTTCTATGGAGGAATTCAAGCCTATGCTAGACAACTAAAGACTTTGACGTGCTTAACCATAGGTTTCTTGCTGGTCCATACTTCAAAAAGAATTATACCATCCAAAGCTTTGTGAGGACTCCTATTCTATAAATAGTTAGCATAATTCATTTCTTCAACCCAAGAGACTTGTTTAGTAGCATGGAAGTGGTCATCTCTTTGAGAGCTCTATTTTTCCTTTCAGCAACATTGTTCTATTGTGGTGTATATGATAGTGAATTTTGAATAGTGGTCAATTCCCTCTAGAGTACATAAGTCTATTAATCTTGTATTCACATACTCCCCCCCATTATATGTTCAAAGAACTTTGATGGCTTTACTTGACTTCTTTTCCACTTGAGCCTTGAAGTTGAGAATTTTTTCAAACACTTCACTTTCATGAGCCATGAAGAATACCAAGCAACGAGAGAGTAGTCATTTATGAAGGTGAGTGCATAGCAAGACTTGCCAAATGATGGCACTAGAAATGGTCCTGCTACATCACTATGAACTAATTCAAGAACACATTATGCTTTCCAAGACTTCCCCTTTTCATAAATTTTTTTAGGATGTTTCCCAAGTGAGCAACTTGAACAACCACCTTCTAAAAACTAGATTTGAGGTAGACCATTTTCTTGCTACTAAGATGCTAAAGATATCTATAGTTGAGGTGTCCAAATCTCTCATCCCATAGCTTATTTTCTACATTTTAATGTAATAACAAGGCTTGTACATTTGATTTTGGCACAAAGGAGGAGAAAGTCTAAAGCCTTGAATCATGATTGGCTACACCTATTGTGATCAATGAGTCATCCTTGATGCTTTTCATTACCACTAAATTTGGAAGAAATTCAACTTTATTTCTAGCTCCATAGTGAGTCATTTGGTAGAAAAAAAGAAGGTTGGAGGTAAGAATAGGAACATATATAACATCCTTGAACAATCCATTGTTTATCTCAACTTCAACTTTACCTTCAAATTCCACCTTAGTATCATCACCTACAAAGATGTTTGGTGCCTCTGAATGTGTCATGGAAGAAAAATCTTACTTTGACGCACCCATATGATGTGTGGCACCTAAATCAATGATCCATTCTCCCTAACTAACAATGTTTGTGAGTAAAGAATGCCCTTTGCCCTTAGAATCTATGAATGAAGATCCTTTTTCCTTATAAGCACTAGGCAGTGGAACATTATGTTTCTTTATGATGTTCTTCAACTCATCAATCTTTTTATGATAACACTAATGTCCATCATGACCCTTTTTCTACTACATCTCTTGGAACAATAAAACTAAATGATTTGATTCTCTAATTATTTTGAATACTCAGAATAAGTTGCTATTAGGCTTGAAAGAGATGTGTCCTCTTCAACTACTTGCAAGCATACTTTAACTTGGGGATTCTCCTTGTCTTCATCATCAATTGTTAAGGTAATAGTTACATTTCCATCTTCTTCTGCCTCGTCTGTAGACAAAAATTGTTCCTTCCATTCATTGTAAATGGTGTCATTAGGCCAATCAAAATTTAGGATCTCCCTTTTTATAGTTACTAAAAAATTTCCAATTGCTTCTATTTCAACAAAGTCTTTTCTAATGGCACTGTAAAATAACTGCACTTTAACCAATTCCTCATTGGTCATTGCCCATAATAAATGTCTAGTTTCATTTATGACATTATTTATTCTTTGACAAAATATTTCATCCAATTCCCTTTTCCACTCTTCGTTTTCCTTTATTTTATCAACCGTTATTAGAGCACTAGGAAATAAGTCAAAATTTTCAGCTATATATTTGGAGAAATAAATTGTCACTCTTTTCTGAAATGAATCCTATTTGCCATCAAAATTCTACAAGTTATCTAATAAACCAAAAAAATTCTCTATTTGATGACATGACAGTTGGATGATAGATGTGTACATGAGAGTAATATCATTATTTCTTTCAGTTCACTTCTCTACAATGGGTTTCATTCTATTTTAATTTCCCTTTCATTGATCTTTGACTTCTGAAATCCTTGCCAACTGGTCAAAAAATGTTGGCCATTCAATTCTATCTACTAAATACATTATTCCCTACCTTATTTTTTCTTCATATTGATTATTCAACTCTACATGTAGTGCATAAAATTTATTCTTTTCTTCTTCAAATTCCTTTGCAATGTAGAATTGAGGCCTCTTTGGGGTGTCTAGTATCTCAATAATGGGAGTTAATTTAAATGGTTCAATAGGTGGCTGGGGATATACAATTTTGGGCCTTCTAGATTCTCCCACCTTCCTTTTCCCAAGTTTCTTTTCCATTTGAGATAATTGGTTTTCCAATGATTGTATCTATTTACCCCTATCTTCATATGCCTTCAAAACTTCTTCAAATCTATCATTAAGTTGCACAAACTTATCCTCTTCCTGTCCAGACATCATAGTGTTGAATTTCATCATTTTTGAGGCTATTCCAAAAATCTGTTTGCTACCAACCTCACCAGCCCTAAATACTGTAAGTGCACCAGTATGCTCTGCACAAGAGATTTCCTACATTTTGGTTTTTCCTCTCTTCTCAATTGACCAAATTGCTAGGGCCTAATGGTCATCACTTGGCTCCTCTATGGGCCTGCAATATTTCTTCCTATGTTCTATACTATACATCTTTCTCCTTTCTAATTGAATAAAAAATCATAGCATTAGCTATGTCCCACTCTGGAAAAATTAAGACCCCTGACTCTTTGACTAATTGTCTCTCGACCTCAGGTGTGAACTAGGAAATGTTACTAAAAAATGTGGCTTTTTCCTCTTCTTGAATAACAAAGTTTGGTTTGCCAGGTTGCTCTATTTTTATTTTCTCACATGTTTTCTCAAAATTTCATATATTCTTCCTCCACAAAAATTGTGCAAAAGCCCTAGATTTACAAAAAAAATCATCATTAATAAATTTCTTAGAAGCCTGGGCAATTATTGTATCTATCTCCTTACCTTGGTAATCATCAATTATATGGTCCAAGGAGGATACTAGTGGCTCTTGAGGTACTCCACTTTCCAAATTTGTAGTGGTAAAAATGACATCACCTTCTCTACCAATCTTTTTGAGTTGCTCCCTTAACAATGCTTCATCATCTATCTGGATTAGGGTTTAGCTTAGGGAGTACTCCTTTACATGAGAAGAGGATCCTTGTTCTAACTTTTTCCTCTTTAGGGCACTAGCTATAGATGGGCTCTTTGGCCTTGCTCTTCTATGAGGGGGAACCTATTTTATGCGTTGTACCATCGCATATCCTACCCTCTTTTGCAAATTACATTGACTAGGAGCTACTATGTTTCTGCTATTTATTCTTCTATGTACCTCTACAACTCTGTCTAGATAGGTTTTGGCATATGTAGCCTTTTTCTTAGTCATTTTTTGCATTATTGTAGAAAAATTGTTCATCAACACATGCATTTTGGGTCCCCAATATTTTTTATCCTTTAATGGATCATAGGTAGGGTCAAAAGCATTAATGAATTCCAAAGTTTACTAAACACTACCCATTTTTCTTTTCTAATTCCCTACTCTTGTAAAGAAGATATTCCTTATAACATCCTTAGGAAAATACATCTGCTATGTTATGTGGGCAGCTTTTGTCCTTTCTCTTAAAAGATCATAAAATCCTTCTAGATCAATAAATCTTGCATGGGACTCCACCATGTTGTACATATCTAGAAATAAACTGAGATGTCCCCATCCCTTTCTCACAAAAACAAAATCATGTGCCACAGTAACAACTGATAAGAAAGTACCTTTCTTGGGAAAATCTCTTTCATCAATAGTCCCAATTTTCCATAATAATTTTTCTATCCCTATCTTCAAAGGCACATGGAAAGGTAGCACATGACACTTCCCCTAGAAACCATATACTCTGATCACTATAGAAACATTATATGGGATTATATCCCCCTAGTTATGACTAACCAAAAGAACTTTTTCATGGTCCTTTTGTCTTACCAATTCTAGTAGTGATTGTGGAATCCTAGGGCTATCCCCTCTCAAAAGCAATCTAAGCTTGGATGCAAAATATCTGTCAAATCTCAAAAAACTGGCATCTCTGGCCTCTGAAGTCATGTTAACAATCCACAACTAAACTAGATTCCTTTCTCCATCCCTTGTTACTTCCATCTCCATATGCTTAGAGAAAAAATTAACTCCCTTAAATAGACATATATGCATGAACAATGCATACCAACAAAATGGCTTGTTTACCTTCCCCTGTGATATTCCCACCAAACCATTATGAATTTCTTATGAAAAAAAGTGGCAAAATCAAGAATATTGCTCATTCCAAATTGCAGTGTTTGAACCATGATAAGGACAATAGAGCCTTTAATATGTTCCTCCTCATCCATCCCAAATATTCTGCATAGGGTGAAATATAATGCCTGAGCCCTAGGATTGAAATGTTTTCTCATTAATGGTTCAGGTGTATGGGTTGTTACTAAAGGCAATGTACCAACCCTAGAAAAATGTTGTTGCAGAGGCACTATCCTTAGATATGTTCTTTGTGTATCATACCTTGCTTGAAGATCATCCATGTCAATTGTTTCATGCGCAACATAGTTAGGGTTTAGATTGAAAACTTCACTAATCAATTTAGGAGAAACCTTGAAAAGATTGCCTCTAGCATAATTCTTCAAAAAACCAATAATATGATCATACTTCTTGGATGAGTAGATCATTGTCAGAGAAAACCCCAGGTACTACCAGTTTCCTAATGTCAAATTCCCAAACATTGCTCAAAGAGTTATCAAGGTTTCTTTTAGCAAACCATGTTTTAAACAATTCCAAACCTCCCATAGAAACCTGGGTGTCTGTTACCCAATTTGCTCTATCATAGAAACCCTCAGCTACAACTAGCCTAGGGTTCTTTGGAATAAGCTCTCTCCCCTTAGTTATTTCATTTACAGAAAATGGGAGTTGTTCAAGGCAATCATCGTGCACAACCCTTTTTAGGTAATCAATTTGTCCTAAGAATTCCTTACATGGAGGCATTTTTAAAGACTTTAAAATTTCACAACACCAAATACTTAAATTTATGAGTTGCAGACCTCTTACCTACCAAATTTGCACTTCTTTTTTGTGGAATTTTCACTATGATTCATTGAATTACTTGGTAGAATTTATGTGCCCTAGCTCTTGAAGTTCTTCATGTTTTGATTAAAAAAAATTTGTGCTTTGGTGGGTCAATAATGGTGAAATCATGAATTATAATAGGGCATTGAAATCACATGAATGAGTTCTGAGCAATATTAATTTCCATTAGCCATTATTTTCATATTGCACTAAGATTCATCTTATTCATTGATCTCAATAGATCAGACAGTCTCAATTCAAAAAAGTAGACTTGATTTATTGCTTTAAAAATCTGTCCATGTGTTAAACAAGTGCTTCCTTGCATTGCTTAAACTTCTTGCATTTTGAAATTGTGAGAAAGTGTCGACCATTGATCTTCCTCCAGATCAACAACCAAGAAAAATAATATATTTCTATGGTAGTAGGAGAAATTTTTAATACAACTAGTTGAGTAAATATTCCAACCTAGCACACATCATCTCACTTTGGTCGCTACTAGTCCCACTTTGCCAGATCTCATGTTAGCACTTTCCCACATTGCTTAAACATCTTGCATCTTGAAATTGAGGTCAAGAACTAACCCTTGATCATGATTGAATCCATGATCATGGATTATTGTACTTTGAAGATATCTAGTTAGCTGTATTGACCAATAGGAACTCTCCTTGTGAATCTGTGCCTTTTGAAAAACTTCCACACAAGCGGGTTCCATTTTATCTTCTGAGAATGTGGGTCCTTGACATTACCTTTGCCATGCATTAGGCTGGTGCTTACCTACTTTGCTTAAACTTCTTGCAAGTTCTTAATACAGGGAACCACCCTTCATTGATTTAACCAAGATCAACAATGGGTCAAAATATTTGTCTTTTATGGTCCTATCATCCAATTTAACCAATAAAATCATACCTTTTAACCATTGTGCTCTGACAAGTCTGACTACCAAGTTAATTGTTAGAGTTTTCACACCCATGACATCATCACTCCTAACTTGGCATACATGTCAAATTCAACCAATGAATGCGCTTGAATTCTTACGATATTACTATATGGCATGACTCAACAATCTCCCTAGAACTTGGTCCCACTGTGCCACATGACACAAGGGCGGTTGCCCACATTGTTTAAAATTTGAGCAATTTCTTATTGCAGGTAAGCACTGACCATGGATCTTACATAGATCAACCATCATGGAATCTTGCATGCTTACAACATCGAGTCAGTAGGAATGACTAATGAGACACTTCACTTTAATCCAACTCATCTGATAATTGCCATAGAAGATATTTCATTATTATTCTTTGAATACATGGGCCCATAATGTCACATTGTGCTACATGTCTTGTTGGTGCTTTCCCACATTGTTTGATTCTCGTGCATTTTCTTAATGTGGGCAAGTGCTGGGCTTTGATCTTGGCAAGATCAACGGTGCATCAAAACTGAATATAAAGTGATACCTTCATTAAAAGACCAACCAATGACATTGCAAGAATTTTAGAATGCACATTAAAGGTACTGACAATTTTGTAGAAAGGTTATGACCAACTTTTAACAAATCACAAACTTTGTGGCTCACAGAAACTTCATCATTAGCAAGGGCTATGTGGTGCAAAGGTGCTTGCCTACTTTAGTTAAAAAACTTACATTTCAGTGTTGCAAGGAAGTGCCCTCCATCGATCTAACCAAGATTGACAGTTGATCAAAAGGTATTGTAGTTAATATTTTTAACAAAATTTTCAAAATAACTATGACTAAAAACAAGGATATAAAATTTTTTGACAAAAATAAATGAAATCATCCTTGCATAAGTTAAACATTAGGGTAAAATGTCCTGCCTAAAAATAGTTTGAAATTAAAAAAAAGATAAAATATTAGGGTTTTTGGATGAATTTCACCAAGGGACTTAAGCTAATTTTAAAATTTTCAAGGCACATAGTCAAGGTCTTTCACTGTTGAGTGTACAAACAAGAATGATGAAAAACCAAGCCAACAATATGGATCTACTGACTAGAGTGCTTACAAAATTGCTATGTGGAGGGGTGGTTGAGCTAGTAGGTGTACTAATTGGCACCACTTGGTGGCTGAGTAGTGGTTGATGAGCAGCTGACATGGCCATTGTTACATTGTTGCCACTGATGGGAAAGAGTGCCAAAGGTCAAAAGTCTAGCAGTGACATTGGGAAATAGTACTCACCAGCAAGGTTTGTTCTATAGTCATAAAACTTGCTGGGACATAGAATGTGCAGTGAGGTGGTGTGGGATATTTGTATCACATAAACCTTGTCAAAAAATACCAAATATTTAAAAACAAAGTCCGTCAGGGGTGAAAAAAAAAGTAAGCCACTGGGGGTTTGTTTAGTCATCAAGTGTATGTGGAAACTCCACTATGTAAATTGTGTGTTGGCCAGAATTTGGAATAAATGTCACTAGTGATGAAGTATGATGGAATATTTTCTAATGTAATATGTCATAATTGATAGAATATTTCACGTCTGTGGGAGCCGAGATTTGATAACTCCATTCCTAGAAAAAAAAATTCTTTGTAGGCCTAATGGCCTAAAATAAATTTCTAACAAAATGCTCCAAAAAGTATAGAGAAAATAAAATTAACAAATCCAAAAAATAAATTAAGAAAATCTGAAAATGATCATACAAGGTTTGCAAATCGGGCCTACAAGTGTTGGTTTGCAAAAAAAAATTGTCTCAATTTTGACTATGGCCCAATATAGGAGAATTTATAGTCAATTTTCACCAAATTGACACTCTAGATGCAATGGTGAGGTCTTCTTTAGCTCTAGATGCTCCCAATAGCTATGGATACTTTGGATATGAATCAAGGTTTTATTAGAGAGGTGAAGCAATAAAGGTCTCTAATGGCTATGAAATGATGCACCATGGCTCTGATGCCATGTATGAATTTTTCTTAGGGAAAAATTACCCAAGATGAAGAAGCACAATAACTAGCACAAAATAGACCAATAGAGCATGATCAAAATAACAATATGATATTCAATTCATTGTATAGTACACTAGGAGTGCCTGAATATAAAAACCTCTAGAATGCTTCTAGAATGTCTAGGAGTTAGCAATATGATAAGCCTCACAAGTAAGCACACGTCCACCAAGAGTGGGTTATTCTCGATTAAGCATATGAGTTAGTGTGATGATGAGAGGATAAGCCTACAAATGTGTGTCATCTAAAATTATGTTGTAGACACCATGTGCTTAAATAAGAGTGTGAACAACTATGTTGTCAACATGACAACTTAGTTGATTATGCAAACTCCACTGTTGTAGACACCATGTGCTAAAATAAAGTTTTTTACTCCTGTGTTGTCAACATAATAACTCATATGAGTACACAAAATCATAGGTGTCTAACCTAATAAATAATAAAATAATGCATTTATCCTAAGTAAACTTAAGTAAAGTGTAAATA
This sequence comes from Cupressus sempervirens, assembly GCA_028749045.1. Lineage (NCBI taxonomy): Eukaryota > Viridiplantae > Streptophyta > Pinopsida > Cupressales > Cupressaceae > Cupressus > Cupressus sempervirens. The sequence goes on from CM053783.1 coordinate 103,957,692, forward strand.
ATAATCATTTACACTAATAGAATGGGCAATTGTTGGTATAACCGTACATTGGTGGAAAATCCTTTGGCTTTTTGATAGATAACGAAACACTCCACACATTTATTCACATCCCTACTCATTATAGGTTAGTAGTAGAACCTTTGTACCAAAGCTAATATTTTATGAACTCCAAAATGCCCACACAAAGTGCCATTATGTTTTTCTTGCATGAGGGTTTCCCTGATAGAGCCCCTTTGCACACATAGTTGATTTATTTCGAATAAGAGGCCCTCCTCCAAGATAAAATTAGAGTATTCATGATGAAAATTGTTAGCATAATAAATACACACTTTATAAGGTTTAGTAAAGTTTGGATCATCGGCATACATCTCCTTAAAGCTCTTAATCCCCACACTCCTAATTTGCACTTCTTTTACAGTAAAAAACCCATGGCTAAGTGCATTTTCAACCCTATTTCCAATGACCTTTTTATGTTTTATGGTGAAGGTATATTCTTGAATGTACTCCACCCACTTCATGTGCTTGTGACTTAACTTTTCTTGGGAATTGAGAAAGCTTAAGGCTTTATTATCATAATACACCACAAATTCTATAGGAAATAGTTAATGCCTCCATTTCCTCAAGACTTGAACCAAGGCATACAAGTCAAGGTCATAGGAAGAATAATTCCTCTTGGCTTCATTCAAAATTTCACTATGAAATGTAACTAGCTTACCCTCCTAGCTAAGTACTATCCCAATGGAAAGGTTACTAGCATCACACTCAATAGTGAATAATTTCTCAAAGATGGGTAGGACCAAAATAGGTTGGGTATAAATTTGATTTTTTAACTCCTAAAAGTTCCTAGTGGCTTCATAAATTTATTTAAACTTGGCTCTAATCCCACCTTTTATAGTCTCTATAAATGGTGCACAAATATAGCTAAAATGTTTAATGAATTTCCTGTAGAACTATGCTAAGCCATGGAAGCTCCTTACCTCTAACGTAATTTGAGTGTTGGCTAACTAGATATAGGCTCCACCTTGCTAGGATCCATTTTGAGCTACCCTTGTAAAATGAGAAAGCCCAAGTAGACCAACTCCTCCTTCATAAAATCACATTTTTCCAAGTTGATGGTGAGTTGATCATTAGATAACCTTTTCAAACTGGACTTAAGTGACTTAAATATTCTTCCGTTTTACTACTAAACATCAAGATATAATCAAGTTAAATTACAACAAAGTTACCCAATTAATCAAAAAACACTTTATTCATGAGCCTCATGAATGTGGAGGGGGAATTTGACAAACTATAGGGCATCACTAGACACTCATAGAACACTTTAGTAGTCTTAAAAGTTTTCTTCCACTCATCTCCCTCCTTAATCCTTATTTGATGATATCCACTCTTCAAGTTAATTTTGGTGAAGTACTTTGCATTGCCCAAATAATCAAGTCTTTGATTCTTGGAATTGGGAATATATACCCAATTCTTATCTTGTTGATTTCTCTTGAATCCATACACATCCTCCAAGTACCTACCTTTTTTTGCACCAAGAGAGTTGGTACTACACATGGGCTTACACTTTTCCTTATAAAGCAATGGTCTAGCAATTCCTGCACTTGGTTAGCAATCTCCTCATGTTGTATAGGTATCATTTTATAGGTTGGCTTATTGGCTGATCTAGGTATGAATTCTATGTATTTGTTGATAGCTCTCTTAGCTAGTAAGATGTTCTTTCCATAAGACACAATGTCATCAAACTAATTTAGTAGTTCATAGACTTCCTTAGGTAATTGAGATCTTATGGTGCTTTTTGCATTTTAGGGTTTAATAATAATGGTATATCTTATTCATTCTCCTTTCTTCATGGTGTTAAGGAACTCCTTCTCACCTACCATGAGTCTATTAAGTTCCATTATTGTGTTTCTCTCCCCTTCCAACAAAGATTGAATGATGTAGGACTCTTCACCTTTCTTGAATTTGTAGATATTCTTCCTGCCATCATATTGTGCCTCTATATCTTATTTCCATGGACTCCCTAAAAGGAAAAGGAATGCATACATGGGAAGTATATTAAAAACCACTCTATCCTTATACCTTCCAATCTTAAAGTCTACCCATGATTTTTCTTTCACCTCTACATGCTAACCCTTATTTATCCTTATGACCCTATAAGGATTGTTATGAGGAAGATCTTTAAGTTTCAACTTATCTACTACCTCTTGTGACATAATTTTATCAGTAGAACTAGATACAATGATAACATTAAATATCTTTTTTTGTACCTTGAATTTGACCCTAAACATGGCTCTCCTTTCACTTGGCTTCTCCTTCATAGGCTTCCTAATGAGTGTCCTCATCATATTCTCTCCTTCCTCTAAATCAAGTGGGAGATCTATTATCTTCTTGTTATCACCATCCTCTTGGATATAAGCCACCTTCCTTTCCCCTAACAAATAAGCCTTCTCTTGGTACCTATAAGAGGGATGTCCTAGTTGGTTGTAGTGCTAGCATTTCATGGTGGCAAAGTATGAAGGCCCCCTACCTTGACTATGACTTCTTCAGCTAGATTTATTAGTGCCTCTACCTCTTTGGTTGAGTCCTCCTCTTGGATCTCTTGAACCACTTGCTTCATTTGGTTCACTATTCCCTTGGGGTCTAGTTGTTTCACTACTTCCACCACCAAATTTCCCTCTTTAGTTACTTCATTCTCTGCCTTTACCTCTATTTTTATAAGTCTTGCTTCTTCTTTAATTTTTCCTCAACCTTAAGTGCTAACTAATAACAATTTTGTATTGTGTTATGAGTCCACAATTGAATTTCCTCTTGAATATTCGACCCTAAGACATTAACATACCATTCTACCTTGATTCTTTCAACTTATTTCACCTTGGATCTTAAGCATAGTTTGTGGAACTTTGTAGTATAGCTTGGCACACTGTTGTCTCTTTTCGTAAGATTATGTCATTTGGTAGGCATTTACACTTCAAAGTCTTTTGGAAGTCAGGCTTATTGTATTTGGCTCACCACACTCTTCCAATTTGAATAGGGATTCTTACCCTCTTTAACTCTTTTATCTTGAACAAACTTCCACCATGTGAGAGTTACTTCTCTCATTCTTTCCTTTGTAACTTTCACTTTTTGAGATTCTATCACATTCTCACTTTCAAATTAATTTCCCATGCATTCCAACCACTCTAAGACGTTGTATATATCCAAATTTCCACAAAAAAGTTGTATTTCTAATACTTTCTACTTTAATGATTTGATTCCCCTAAGAAAAGGTTCCTCTGCTATCTTAGGATCAGGTTTGGGTGCCCCTTCTTTATCATACACCTATTGCTTTTTCCTATTATGTTCCTCTTGTTGATTGACCTTATTGGTCACTACTTCAATATTGAGAGCTTCTCTCTGAAGATTTTTCTCAAAGGCTACTATATTAGCCTTCAACTCAACATTCTCCTCATCTTGTTCTTGAACCTTCTTAGCCAACTCTACCTATCACCATGGTGGATAGGTTTCTCCTTCACTACTAGACATGCACTGATTTTTATAAAATCAAATTTTCCCTGCTAGCAATTTGATAAGAGTAGCCTAAGGTAATGTAGATGGTAGACTAAAAATCCTAACAATCCCCTACTTACACAAGTTACCCTTAATCAACTAATAAAAACCTTTCCCTTTGGTTATCCTATCTATTCAGGCTTGCTCATTAGTTTGAACATTATTCTAGGCCTCCTAACTAGTTCAAATGTTCTTGCAAGGGTTCGAGGCTCTACCTATCGTGTCTTGGACTCCTATCCATCCATTTCACACACTTTATTTATTAGTTTTTAATATGATCCCTTGAAACTCTTAAAAATCTCCTATTAGGTCTATTTTCCCTCAATTAGCCCTTTTAATTGATTAAATTGGATTTTGTGTAAAATTTTCCTCAAAAAGTCTCCAAAATAACTTTAGATGCTGATACCCTCTCCCAAGGCCCACAATAATTGTGTGGTTTTAGGATCTCCACTCATACCTGATGCCCTAACCATATTTTTATGTGCTTGCTAGGGTTTAATGGCCTTTTAGACCAGTCAATAGTAAAAACCCTCTTGCTCCTTTCCTAGAGATCTTGGAAACTTCTACTTCCAAATGTAGTGACTCCATTCAGTTCTCTACTAGGTCATAACACCCTTTTAATCTAAATAGCTCTGGCTTTGCAAGTATATCTCTTTCCTTGGCTCTATTTCTATCTAAGTACCTCATTATCTCACCTAGGACTTCTAAGGAATTGGCTTGGCCCATCACCTCTCACTCCATGATTTTTCCCACATAATATAAAGGATGTCTACTATAATTCCTTAAGGTTTCATGAGATTTTAACCATGGAGAATGCTGGTAGACACCATTCTTCCCAGACTCCCTAGTACCATCCAACAAATAGTCTGTTTACCAAAACATTTATTGTCCACCCAAAATGGATTGATAAAAAATTATAAACAAAAAAAATTAGTAAAAAAAAAATAGAAACTATACTATAAGAAAAATCACTAATTCAAAACACATAGCAAAACAAAACTCAAACTTTCATTTCTTTTGCCAAACACTTGCTGATCTACTATAGGATGTCGTAGAGTCACAAACTTTTGAACCATGCAAAAATGACTTCTATGGACTTACATAATCATTTCATACCTAAATAAAACAACTCTCACTCATTGGTAACCTACTAGAAACTATGACCAATTTTTCAACTTTTCAACTTTTCTTGTCAAAATTGCACTTTTTCTAAAATTGTCAAATATGCAATTTTTCCAAAATTGACAATTTTGGCATTTTAGCATCTTAGACTTGGTAGGAACCTACCTTATGACTCCAAAGCACACATGGAAGGAAATTAATACATATTTATACCATTCCTATCTCTACCTACCCTACCTTTCCTATTTGGCCCTCTAAATCAACTTTTTGCACTTTTATCCTAATTGACAACAAATGCAACATTGCACCAACTTTGCTCATCTCATACATAAATTTGTGTTTTTTTTCATGTGAATAACTCATGGCTATTTATTTATACCTACTAGGTATTATTTCTTATCCAAACTCCTAGAACCTTATTTTCTTCTTAGTGACCTAACCTAGGTGTTCCTGCACCACTTTAATGACTTTAACTTATGTTTCACTCCGTTCTTTATTAGATTGTAGGTATTTGATCACCCATCATGTAAAAAATGTCTATAAAAATTCCATGGCATACCCAAAAATATGAAATATTTCCATAGGTATCATATCACAAACCATGTCATCCTGGTAGCTTCCAATCTTGAACTTGACATGGCACTTCTAATTGACCATGACCTAGTGGTCATCTTGCACTTAGGCAATACGGTACGAATGTGAGTGTTTATGTCTCTTGAGATTTAAATTTGTGGATATATTTTGTGATACCATATTTTCAATAATTACACCATTAATGTTCACATCACAACACTTATCTTTACATTTTCACTTAGTTTGAATCAAACCCCTCTTTTGAATAGGTTCATTTTATCCACTTAGCAAGAATTTTCTATTAACTAGGACTTCTCCTCTTTTGAAATCTTAAGAATAGGATGATTTGGCATATTAATCAACATGCATGATTTTATTTTAGCCTTTGGTTCTCCGATTTGTCCTTCCTTGGTGCTAGAAAAAATTAGATGCTATATGCCCTTCTTCTCTATAGTGAAAGCATTTTCTAGGGAAAGATTCTCTTTGATATCCTTGTCCTCTACCTCTTTCTCTCTGATCTCTATAATTTTGATCATGGAAATGATTGGAATTATTTCCCCTCTTAGTTTAACTACTACTATTCACCTCATCCATACTCTTTTGATCATCATTTTGGCCTCTATAAGACCATTTGCCACATCTTCCACTGTGACCTCTTCCACTATTATTGTTATCAAATATTTTTCTCAATTTATTCTCAACTCTTAGGGAAAATTGGTATGGTTCCTCAATACTGGTCATTCAAACCAAACTCAACTCCTCCTGAATGCTTGGCCTTAAACCTTTAAGATAACAAACAACTTTCTCCTTATCATCTTGATCTACATGGATGGTTCTAATGAGAACTTGGTAGAACTCTTTGGTATACTCATGAACAAACTTCCTACTTGCTTCATCCATTACATTTTCTTCAAAAAATCTAGGTCATAATCCACATGAATGAATTGCCACTTCAATTTAGCTATCATCCAATCCTATCTAGTGATTGTATCCTTTCCTCTTCTATTTCACTCCAATTGGATCTCTTGCCAATAAATCTTTATGTGACCCTTCAGTTTGGCCTTTGCAAACTTGACCCTATCTAGATCTTTAATATCTTCATAATAAAATTACTCTTCCAATTCATTCATCCAATTAAAAAATTCCTCTAGGTTAAAATTTCACAAAAATGTGGGAACATCAAACTTGGGTCTTTTTCCAATCTTGCAAATTTCCTTAAAAAGTTTTTCCTCCATTGGGCTAAGAACTTCATCTACTACCACTTGACCAAAATTTTCTTCTTCTCTTTCATCCTCACTTTCATCATCTCCTATGATAATATTTGTTCCCTTATGTATTTTTTCTTTCAAATCTTGAATTTTCCATTAGAGGACTCTAAAACCCTTAGGTGTAACACCTACTACTCTCCCACCATGCTCTCTTTATGGAGGGATCATCATGCTTCTGCTAAAACCCTAGTGCAAACTACCTCATAGTCAGTGATCTATCTACATGCACAACCCAAACCATGGTCCTAGTCCAACTACCTCATAGTCAGTGATCTATTTACACACTAGAGAAATCCTACTCTAATACCACTTGATTAAGGGTACTCCCCTTAATACCTTAAACATGTAATAGAAAAAAAGAAATAAAATTAATTATGAGAACAAAATGGGCATCTTATTATCACCGCAAATGTGGAATTATAGAATTCAAAATTATAATATGCCAACCCACATGGGAAACTTCATTATAGTAATCTACAAGATGAAGTTGCAAACTATCACCAAGAGCTATCCTAGACAAGAATTTTATGCCACCCGTGAAGGTTCTAGATACTCAAAGTTAATACCTAGGATTGAAAAACAATAAAAATACATATAGAGTTGGTCGAATACACCTTTGAAATTTATTTTTGAAGTTTTGGTTGACTCAACTTTGGAAGGCCATAACTTTTAAATCATTGGTCTTATTTTCTATTATAACCCCTTTTTTGGAAATGTTGAGCTTTTGATCTATAGGTTTAGATCTATGCAAGTGCTCATCCATCGACCTTTCAAGCCTCATCCGAGAACATTTAGGCCTTCAAAATTCAACCCAAAGTTTTTGTACCAAAAATTTATACCAAAACTCCACAATAACTCTATTGATACTTATGATATGGCATTGATCCTCAAATGATAGGCTAATATGACTAAGATGAACCTCCACATTTGAAATTAGGACATTTTGATCTCATTTAACTAAAGAAGATCAAGAGAAAGCCTCCACTAATATAAAATATACATTAAGACAATCCTTATTCAAAGAAATGAAATGAAATATGTTTGGTTGATGCAAGATTGCTCTTACACCTAGGATGTTGCTGCATCAAGATCTCAATTACATTAATAAACTAGTTACATTTATCAGCATATTTATCCCTTTAATGATTTCTTATATTCATTAATATATAAATATTATCTACCATAGCTTATTGAAATATCAACTTCCTAATTATCTAACTTGTGCGCCCTCTTATTCCCTTCATGATATGTATATGGTTGATTAAAAGTTTGGAAAAATAACTACAAATCACTAGGGATTTGGATAATTGGGTAGCTAATCTCTAGTTAGTGAGAGAGCCTTTCATAAGGGTATTGATTATAATGGATGAGTCACCTTCTATTTATAGTTTCTCAAGTGCCAATTCTTCATAAAGATCCAAACCCTCCACTAAACTAGAAATTTATGCCCAATTATCAATAGGTTCTTTAATTTCTTTGGCTATACATAGAATCTCTATCACTTCATCATAATAAATTCTATATTTTATGCCATCCTTACTAAGGTTCCCTCAAGATGCTCTATTAAAATTGAGCTTATCCCATCCTCTCTTAGGAGCCTTCCAAATATATTCTTTCCTTCTTATGTTAATTTGAAGGCCTCCCTTCCCCAAGATGGGGGGAATTTTTAATCCAACCCACCTACCATGAATCTTCTCATCCTAGTGAGACATGTTTTTCGCTGTGGGGATCATAGACATCAATTGATTTTTTGTTAAATCAATGATTGATGCTTCAATTCTATTGAAAAGATGATCAACCTCATCTTGTTGTCTTGAAATATTTTCCTATTTCTCTCCTTCCATAGTTTTCAAAGAACTATGGAGGGAGAAGAGATCCAATGGTTCTTGTAACTTTCAAAAAGGGAAAGCTAAAAGAAAACTTATGATGGAGTTAGGGAAGGCCAAACTCTACCGTAACTTAGAACACAACCACCGTTAATAGTGGATCAAGAAATAATAATTAAGAAAAAGGTGATATACCAATTCCTCTTCAAATTCACAAAGGAGGAATCTACTAGGACCCTTGTAACCTATTATCCTAAGCCTATCTACTTTGGCAAGGCATAATTTATCCCAATAGATGTTAGTGGGAAGATGATTCTTAGAGAACCCTAGAGAGGATTCTATAAGCTTATAAACCATCCTAACTATAAACACCACTCTTGCACCCATCCCAAATAAGGGAATCTTTACCACCTTGAAATTAAAATTTCCTAGAGGATAACATATTCTTCATAAATTCCTTCTCATTTAAAGAAATGCATTCCTCATCCAAGCTTTTCCAATGGCTTTTAAGACTTATGTGTTCAAAAATCACATAATCTTTAACTCTAGAACCCCACTCGGAGTTTAAATGACCTATTAAATATAGAAGAGAACAAAATTTGTCTAAGGCTTTGTAACCACCACAATAGTCATGAAAAAAAATTGCACCCTCTTTGTTCCCTAAATCCCAAGTTTAATTTTTTATGAATGACAAATCTACATTTATTAAAGAAATTCCATATTTTTTAGCCTTTAGAGGGATTTGATTTTTTAAATAGGTTAGAGGGAATTAGAGAGGAAAGGTATTTGTGAATGAGGATCCTAACCCATTTTAGGTTTAGGAGCTTTAGCATTCTCCATGCTAGCCTAGATCCAAAAGCCTTCCCTTGTAATTTGGTATTCTTGATACCAACCCCACCTTTCTCTTTTTGTTTACAACCTTGAACCCAAGAAACAAGGAAGAATTTTTTCTTCTCGTTTGACCCTTGCCAATTTTTTTTTCTAAAAATCTTATTAATTTCATTTATTTTTATACCTAACAGGTCTAGATAGGAAAGTTTATAGATATGTAGGGTTGATAAGCCTGATTGAACTAATGTAACTCTTATTGCAGATGAGATCCATTTTTCTTTCCATCCTACCACTCATTTTTTAAGCTTTTATAAAATAGGATCCCATAATTTGGTTGATCAAGTACCAGAGTTTAAAGTTATCCCTAAGTATTTACAGGGAAGGGATCCTTTGTTGAATTTAACAATATGACAAAGATGATCTTCCACACTTGGTTGGGTGTTAAAAAAAAAGATGATTTATTTATCTTTGTTGATCTCTTGACTAGAGGCCAACGAATATTTTGTTAAGATTCTATTTAGTGAAGTACCCTTCACAATCACGCTCTTACCAAAAAGCATGGTATCATCTGTAAAATGTTGATTTATAGTTAGTTCTAAATCACTGGTAATAGAAATGCCTCTAATTTGGTCTGAAGATCTAGGATTAGACAAAGATTTTCTAAAAGAATTGACCATAAGGATAAACATAAAGGGGGAGATTGGGTCCCTCTACTTTAAACCTCTTGAAATACTAAAGAATCCCTTTGGGGGGCAATTAATTAAGATAGCTAATTTTTGTGTTGAGATGCATTCAAAGATCAAGTTTAACCATTTCTTAAACAAACCATAAGATTCCAAAAGTTTACATAGGAATCTCCAGTCGTCTCTATCGTATGCTTTTTTGATGTTCAATTTGATCAACATTCTTGGTTTTTTGTTGACTTGGATAGAGTGTCTTGCTTCCTATGCTATAATAATTTTATCATAAATTGATTGACTAGGGATAAAGCTAGTTTGATCCTCATTAATATGGCTAGGTAAGAGAAACTAAGGTTTGTTAACCAAAGTCTTGGTAAGAAAATTTTAAAGAGTATTATGGAGTGCTATAGGTCAAAAATCATCAAAAGTCTTTGGTTTCTCTTTTTTAGAGATGAGAACAAAAAAGGTATTGTTTACTTCTCTCAAAAGTTTACCCAAGTTCCTAAATCATTCTAGATAACTTATTATGTTGTCACCTACAAAATCCCAACATTTTAGAAAGAAGACTGTTAGGAATCCATTAGGCCCACACAATTTATCTGGGTTCATAAGATTTAAAGCTATCTCAATTTCTTGCTTTGTGAACTTTTGTATTAGCCTTTTGTTTTGATCCTTAGAGACAAGTTTGGGTATAGAGGCTAAAATATCCTTCTAGGCCCTAAGGTTGGAGTATTTAGAATTATAGATGTGATAAAAAAATGAGATGGCTATCAAGTTAATATCTTCTAGAGAATCCCTAATTTTAACATCTCTAATGCATGTTATATATTTAATCATTCTTCTTTGTTTGGTACTATTGTGAAATAGCTTTGTGTTCTTGTCCCTTATCTCTAACCAAATTTCCCTAGAATTATATCTCTAGAAGAGTTCCTCCTTTGATACAACATCTTCATAGTATTCTATGATACCCATCTCATGTTCCAAAGCCTCTTTATTGAGAGATTCCAATCTATCCTCTAGGTAATTTTCGTCCTCAAAGATATTGCCAAAGAAATATAAGTTCCATTGTTTCAATTTTTATTTAATAATCTTCAACTTATGAACCACCTATTAATGTTTAGATCCAAATATTTTGGTTTCATTCCACCATTTCTTATTAATGTAGTTATGATCCTTAAGCCATATTTATTCAAACTTAAAAGGGTAGTTACTTGGTCTTTTATCCTCGACAATTTGAAGCTCAACATGGAAGTGGTTTGATATCAAAACTAGTTTAACTTCAGATATAAATGAAATAGAGAATGCATATAAATCCCCATGAATGAAGAACCTATCAATATTTTCAACAATGTTACTAAAACCCTTCCTATTATTATTTAAGGTGAATGAGTTTGAGGAGCATTACATTTCCAACAGATCAAACCTATGGATCTAGTCTACAAAATATTTGGATGCTAAGGAGAGATAGATGCTACCACCTCATTTCTCTAAAGCTTTCTAAGGATAACATTAAAATCTTCTCCTAAAATATAAATCTTTGACCCTCCTAGACTAATAATATCTTCTATTTCATTCCACACCCTTACTTTATCTTGGTTTGTTGTTTGACTTTAAATGTTGAAGTGTCTAAAGGGACATCAAATTTAATGCCCTTTACTAGCCCACATCCCATTCCTATGAAACTTGAGGGAAGATATTGAAAAATTCTTAAGTACCAACAAAAAATAAATCCCCCCTGAGGCACTTGCTACTAGAGAGTCCTTCATTTCCTTCTAACCTAGTGATCTTCTAAATTTATCCATCTCTTTGTTATCTATTTTGTTTTCTAGATAAGATGATATCAACTCTAGTCGATGAGATACAACGTTTTAGAAGACATTGTTTGTTAGGCACATTAAGGCCGCTAACATTATAGGTTAATATATTCATGATGTTATGGGAAGGATCTTCCCCTTCCCAACATAAAATAAATATATTAACTTTTATTTCTCACAAGTTGCTACATCCTTGGATCTAAGCTCTTGAAGATATTTATGACCACATTTCTGTAAGTATTTGTAACAATTTGGGTTGGATCAACTTACCTATTAGAAGGAAAGCCCTTAAGAATCCTGATTCCTATTTGACACTATATCTTGATCTAAGAAAATCATCCCACCATCTGGGCTCGGGGGATCCTCCATATGCTCCTCATAACTTTTAAGAATTAAATTGATAAGAATCAATTTTTTATATAATTTCTTCTTCAACACATATTCCATCTAAAAATTTATTCATAAGATCACCAACCATCATATTATTTAGGGCTTCTACTAAAATATTAAGCTCTCTTTTAATTTCACTTGGGCTCTCCATGGTTTCCTCCCAAAGATGAATGCCAATGTCATTCTAATGACCTATGTTAATATTGGGCAGGCAAAAGTACAAAGTTGTGTCACCTTTTAGGCTAACTTATTAGAATGATTGAATTTGAGTATTTCTATCTAAAAATCAATTTTGTTAAAACATATGATCTAAATAAATATATTCTAAGTTATATATGGTCTCACACATTTCTAATTGGAAATGGCTATTAAATGAATGTCTTATATAGTTTGTATCCAATTACTAAAGAAATAAAATTACTACAGAAAAGTGGGTGTGCAATGACTCTTACTATTTTTTTATAGAGCTCAGAGTCAAGAATATTATCATATAGAGTTTACAGTGTTTTAATTAGATATTGTATATTGTAATTAAAAAATTCTATAAGTACGTATTTTAACACTCGAAAAGATGCCAATTTTGAGAAAGAAAAATATATTAAATCATATTTAAAAAATCTAAAAAATAGAGTCATCTTCTAGAATGTATATTTTTTCTCTTGGTTAGAATAGATTTGTTTTGAAAAATGTGGTGGGAGATGAAAACTATTGATTTTAGGTGAGTTAAAATTTTAATCATTATAAAAGAGAAAATATAGGTCTAAATCTGATTTTTATTTTTGATTGTTCTAGATATATATGTTATCTATAATATAGTTAAAGATCAAAAGGAAATAAATTTATTTCCCTATAGTTTTGTGGTGGGAACTAGACCCCCAATATTCAATATTTTTCAGCTACTAAAAATTTGTCTATAAAAATTAGGAAAATATATCAATTCTTATTCCAAATAATTATTAAAAATTATAATCATAAACTTCATGCATTTATGCACATTTCATTAGTTTACTTCATTTTCAAATTCAAAATAATAATTCTAATTTTATGTCATTGAAGGTGAACAATTATACTTTTGTTAGCCTTTTTTTTACAAAAGGGTGACAAAGGTTTGTGCTTTCACATGTTATCAAAATCATCATCAATTTTATCCTTTGTTGGTGAGATTTGTATTGGAAGATATATTAGCATTAAAAGGGTCTGATTCTTCCTCCATTGGGTTCACTCTCTAAATAATTATTGATCAAAGACATGGGGTAGGATCTCTAAAATCTCCTTCTTCCTATTCTTCAATTAGTTGAAAATAGAAACCTCCTCCATTCTCATTAAGAATGAACTAAACATTTGAGGAATGGGTAACGTTATACTATGTAATTTGGAGCTAGGGAAGGAAGATTTCAAAGAATTAGGTCTTCCCAAAAGTGACTCTTGACAAATCTAGGCTCCATAGAAATGGTTTTATCATTGATATTAATATCTTTTGGTCTAAGTTTTAATATGTTAACATTCATATAAATAAAATAATTAGATTGCACCACTTAAGATCAGTTTCTACAAATCTTGAAAAATATCCTAGACTATTACCTATAAGTTTAAGTGTTTCCCTAACAGATAGCTCTATTGGGAGATTTGGTAAAATTATTGTCAAATCTACTTTAAGATATCTCACATTCATTGGATTGAAAAAGGATTCCTGGTCCAAAAATTTGAAGGATAGTCATTGAAAACTAGGGTTTCCCCTTTAAGAAGACTATTTTTAAAACCTAAAATGATACAAGCAATGTAAAGAAAATCATTTTCTATAATTGCTAAGTCTATATGATTTCCTAAATCCATTAAACTATATCATTTATATCCATGGCTTGGCTATTCCATCAAGAGAAAACTCCAAATTTATGGCATTAGCACTGGGTGTACTATTGGCTCCCGATTTAACAAAATTTGAACAACCAAGTATGCAAGGAAAGAATGCATCTATCGGCAGCTATCTCCAATAATGGACACAATTTACCAAGAACTTCGGCCAACTATAAGGCTACACTCCTTCTACACCTCAGGCTATGCAAAACCTAGGCGGGTGAACCTTTTAGGATCCAATTATGTGACCAGTGCAATGAGCATAATTAGAATCTAGAATAATAGATAAAAACCCCTAAATCTTCTATACTTAACCAATACTTCTTAAGCATGAAACAACTAATTACATAACTCATGAAAATGGCAAGCTAAGTGCAGTTAACATTGAATAACTTTCAACACGAAAGAGGAAACATTTGATTAATGATGTTGATTCAACATAATCTCAAATATGTAGATGTATAACAAGTGATCCTATAACTGATCAGTGCCTAATCCATTAGGCAATTCCATGAATTTAAAACATACAACTGTGACATCAGGACATATTTCGTATACCTAGACATTAAATCTATCTAGTCACCTTGTGATTCAGACATCAGTGCTCATTCAGATCTCATTCTCACAAAATATCCTTCCAAAGTAACCAGTAACCTTGTTAGACATATCAAGCATTTACTTGGCCCTTTGGTCCAACAGAAAAATACATCAAACATACAACCTGAAGGGGATGCAAATGGATCTTAGATCTTTGTTCCAAGACCACATAAGACTTACAGATTGATGAGACAAGAGACAAGAACTAGAATGAAACTAGTGAAATTATTGCTCATATGTATTTATTTCCTTGAAACTATACATTCAGATGCATACAATTAAAACATGAAAACACCTAACATATTAGAACTTGTTGTATTATCTACACTACTATTGTTCACATGAGACAATTATGCTGAAGAATGGTGTCACAGTCAAGGAAACATGTCAAAATACTAGAACCAATGGTCTCATAGAAATGAACTTTTCCTTCCTAGAAACTGAAACCAAAATAATGAGAATGAACGAGATTGATATAGAGGAAGGAATTCCCAGATTGAATCTGTAATTGACATTTGTCCACAAGAAATTCACTCTCTTTTCCATGAAAAGACCCTGTCTAATATCTCTCCTCAACTTCCTATAAGATCCCTTTTTCAATTTTCTTTTACAAGCATCAAATATCTTAGAAAAGTCATGATGAAAGATCATAATTGATTCTGAGGTAAAAGTGAACTCAAGGTAAAAGGTTAAAATAAGTTAAAATGGCCTCCCGAATGGAAGAAAACTAATTAAAATTGATTTTCTTCACTCTTACATTTCACCAAGCCTTTATATCTGCCTCATGACCAATTTTGATGATCAGTGATCAAATTTACTTATTCTACCACCAATGCCCTAGATTTTACAAATTGGCCTACAGTGTGAACCGGTGAGGACCTATGAAAAAATTGACTTCAGATTTGAAAAGAACATCTCCTTCTGATTCTGATGATATATAACATAACTTTATTCACCTACCAAAAACCCATCCAAAGTCAATTTGAAAAAATGTCCCTCTCTGGTATGAAACTCAAGTTTGCAACTTAATTTGCAAAAATTTAAAAATTCTCTAAAGTTTGACTTTAGAAAATACCCACTTATGCATTAAAAAATGTACAGGAGCCCTTAATAAAATTTAAAAAATTAATATTTCATTTGAAATCCTCTTGCTCACTGACCCATTGGGCACCACATGGCATCTCCTAATTGGCTACCTAGTTGCTCTATCATTGTGCAGTCATTGCCTAGTCATTACTTACCTCATCACCCCCACCTCATCACCACATGACACTCTATTATTGGTCAAAACTTGCATCTACCATGTCAGCACTACCGAGACCCAATGCCACATGTCATCACCACCTCCACCCTCGCTATGTCGCCATGTTATCACATGAGCAACTTCTCCTTGGCGAGATAGCGAGGACTGTTGGATGTGCCATGTGGAAAAATCTTCTTCCATCTCTATTTTTGGCACCATGTCATCATTTTTATTCTTTTATTTAAAATTTGGCTGGCGTCACCTCCAACTAGCATTGATCTATAACTGGCTGTCAATGGGTGGACCCCACATACAAAGTTGTGGCTTACAAAAGCCCACATCCTATTGGACACAATACATAGTGTTTGTTTTTGTATTTAAAAACAAAGTCTAGCCCTCCCACGACCAATGTGGGACAAAGTTTGTTTATGGTTTTTATACACTCTCCTCTGCCTGTTACTATCATTACTTCTTCAGTGTGGACGTCCTCCATTTTGTGGGTGCCCCTATTCATGCTTGTGTGGCTGATCCTCTGGCATTATTTTCTTCCCACACACAGACTCTTTTTTTTTTTTGTATCTGCTATGAATGGGTCTTTGTCTACATATGGAATCTCTTCAACTATAAGTGATTTCCTTTAATAATACCCTTGGCTATCTCTTTATGATGCGTGAATGACCTTGATGAAGTAGCTTCTTCACTCATACTAGCCCAATGCTTTGACTACATTGAGTACTTTCTTTTGAGCTAGCGACTTCTCTTCTATTGGCATTATGAGATGGTGTCTACTACTTTCTAACTGGTAGTTTTTCATTTTCTAACATCTACCTTGTTCCTGTAGATTCTTCTTCTCACTACCCATAGGTTCTTTCAATGGAGCAACTTCTATTTTACTTGCTCATGCCTTGCTCTCCTAGCCGGCTCAAATGTCCCCTACCAGAAGACATTGATTGTTGCTTGGGGTATCATGTGAGCTTTTCCTTTTAAATATAGGTAGCTTTTTATTGATGAAGAACCCCTTTCATTTCTACTATGGCTTCTCCCTCTCTAATGTCACCTGTTAGCTCTATTGGCATGGGCTATTCCTTTTTAAAATCAACTCACTTTTGAAATCATTGCGTCTTCTATTTGTGTGGCTATGGTCTTCTTGGCATGAATGGTGTTGATGCAGGGCCATAGAAAGTTCAACGACATCATCAACCTTCAAGGAAGAAAGCTCACACAAACCCCTTTCAATAGCAAGCATGCTCTCAACATTCCCTTTGTGTCTAGTTAAATGGGATTTTGACAATTTGTATACATGGTGCATTTTTCTTAGTTGTCTATAGGTTCTTGTAGTGAAAGGCTCTATGACACAATGCATCAATAACCAATGGATGATGAGCTAATGGTAACTTGCATTATTGACTTTAGCATGGGCTTTAGCCAACTGCTACAATGCTTCTTGTTCCTTTATATGGTACTTAATCTTTTCAATTGCATCATTTTTGACATAAAACTATGTGGATTATTAATGCTATTATCATACACATTTCACCCTTTTTGAGAGAATACAATGAATGAGTTGAAACTCACTCGTGAGATTTACTTGCCCATGGAAACCATTTTAATCACCTCTACAAAGATTCTATACCCTACAAATGAATTATCATTCACCAATTACTCAACTGTGAGTTTAAACTTCTTTCACAATGATGATAATTTGCATGCATAAATGTTTGTGCTGTCTCTAATCTAGGTTGGCCTAACCACTCGTTGCATAACAATTTTACCAAGGCATTTTCAAAAGAATTAGCTTCTAAGATCTCTTGTAAATATGAACTTTCTAATGATTTAATCAAATCCTTCATATATTGTTCCATCTTGGGTTTGATCCCTTTAAAACCTCTTCTAGCCCTAAGTCCATATCTATGCAATTACATGAAATTAGTCGGGACCCAAAGTGGGTCTGGCTAATTATTTTTTTGTTTTTGAACAACTAATATGCAAACTAATCTCTTGACCTTCTTAGATTGATTAGAATCAAGTTTGATTACTAAACCATCATTAAAACCTCATTTTATCCTTTTTTGCAACCTATCAGTTTTGCACTAGGAGGTCCATTGACTGGCCTTTAAAACTGACCAGAACACCTGATCGTGTTCTAGAATCTGACCCACTGATTCTCTATTTTGCATACTTGTACCATGTCGAATCTCATCTCATGACGAATTTAAGTTCAAAAGATATTTTCTGTCAAAATTAACCTTTTAGAACTACCTACAAGAAAACATGTTAGAAAGCAATAAATTGGGTTCAGATTTGGCTTTGAAAATTAGGTAAATTGACACTTTGGAAGACAAAAATTGGGGTGTGTGTTCACTGTCATGAGGACAATATGAATCTAGGATTTAGGCTCATGATGAATAATTGGGCATAAATGGCAAGCGGTCAAAGTAGGCTACTTGGATTTTGCAAACTGAAAACACTGACATAAAACATTTTTTGCAAATGAAATTGACCTAGAAAAGTGTGCAAATGGATTTGTCATGACTTGCAAATTGACACACTTAAAGTATTTTTAGAGGAGAAAACAGTGGTACAATCCATTCAATCTCACTTGTCATGTATCATGAGATATAACATCATGAACAAGGGTATCAAATAACTTGCACTTTATGACACTAGTAAAAAGATAGAAATTGTGTTTGGAATCATGTTTGAAAACTGATCAAACAGATTCGTCATAAGTTGAAACTTGAAACATAACAAGTGCCTGACTTCTAAAATGAAATTCAAAAGGAATTTCAACATTTTGGTCAACTAGATCAAAATTATAGCACGTCAAACAAGGCTTTCAAAAATTATGTGCAAAGTGCATAAGCATGAAAACAGTAATTGACCAACTTTGAGGGATTCAAAATCTTAGCAAACGGATTCAAAATGACTCAAAATCTGAAAAATAGGTTATTAGATATGGATATTAATTACTTCCAAAGTAGTTAGTCATGAAACATTTCTGGGTTAAAGATATTCAGATGCAAACATGGTTTCCTATTGCTATTTGACACTTTGGTGAAAATGCAAAATTGACAATTGCTCAAAACAAGACTTCACAAAATGGCTCAGAATCTAAATTTAACTTCATGGCTCAGATAGACTAAATGGAAGGTGCTAGAAGGATTAAACACCTCATAGGGCTCAAAGGTACAACCGGGTACAATCTCATTTAAAAGCATTTATAGGGCTTAAATTTCTCAATGGTACTCAAAATTGACCATGCAATTTTAAGTCCCAATAGTGGCTCTATCTGTGGATCCATGTCCCTTGTAGGCATGGAAAGGATTCAGATATCAAGAAGAAGTAGACCACACACCTAAACTTCTCTTGGAAAGCTTTATTGAAAGTGAGGAACAACTACAACTACTATTAAGTACAAATGATGACCCACGGCCATCGAACTTCAGCAAAATTGTTTACCTCTATCGAAAACTTGATTCTCATTAAAACATGCATGAGGTAAACTAAAAATATGTCTCTTATCAGTTTCACCAATTAGATTAGCATCCTGAAACTCAACATTTAGTAAAATTGAATCTTCATTCTTACTTCCATAATGCATATAAAAACTTGCTTCTTTCTCAACCGTTTGCCCATTATGAAAATACTGATCAACATGCTGAAACATATTAGACCGAAACTGAAGACCTTCTTTAACAAATGAATCATGCATGCTACTAGTCTCAAATATGAAGGCTTCATACTCAACAAATGAATCATGCATGCTACTAGTCTCAAATATGAAGGCTGCATAACCAGGTGATACTCAAATGTACACTTTGACTTGTACTCCAATATATCATCAATGTCAAAATCTGAAACTAATCCAGAATCCTTCAATGATTCTTCACAATTAGCAAATGGATTAGTCATATTAGAACATTCATCATAAAAATCCTTGCAAGGTGTAGGAAAATTTTCAATAACCTTCTCATCAAACACCTTGTTATCATAATTAGATGCAACATCATGATCATACTCACTATGATATTCAGAAGAAGAACAATCTAATTTCTCACAGTAGTAGGATAAAGTATCATCATTAAACTCATTCTCCACTAAATCTGAACCATCCATGTGCTCTTTAGAAAAAGGATTGATAACTCCATGTAATGGTACCTTCTGAACATCTTGACAAAAAATGGGCTGATCATCATCAGGATTTTCATCATATAAAGTGTCAGTATATACTTTAAAATCATGACCCATTTTGTCTTCATGGAGACTTTCATCATGTGAAGAAAAATTAGAATCATTACTTGAAGCCACACTATTAACTCCATCAATGAAGCATGCAAAATATGAATCAATATTACTTGCATTTTCTCCATTAAGGTGATTCAAATGTCTTGCAAACAAATCATCATTTACTGACCAATAGGTGCTGATGCATTAACCTTAGAATCATATGTCTTCTAATTATCAATGCATGTATCCTCAAGACATTCATCTACACAACTGGTCAATCCATCCTTATAGATAATCTCTTTGTCTTCATATTGTGTAAACAATTCTTCTTCATCCCTTTCAAGCTTAAGCTGATTTGCATAATTTGGAACTAGAAATTCATTTTCAGATTTTGAAACATTACTCATACCTTTACTAGCAAGAGAGTACTCACTTTTGTCATTACTTTCATCTTCCCAATTTGCATCTGATTCACATGAAGACAAATTTGTACTATCACTATCCTCTTCTTGACTCGAACAACAATTCTTGTCATTGTCTTCACATGATGCTTCTTCACAATACACTGGATGAGAAAGTTCACCTTTTATCACTTGATACATCACTTCCAACTTCCTCATCCTCATACTGAGATGAATACCTTTCCTCTTCCTAATTCATTATGTTTTCAACATAAAGAAAATCACCAATGGGAGAATGAATGACTGAATTTAAATCTAGCATATATAACTCATCAAGTGAACTAACTTGATCTTCTGCTGATGTAACATTACAAACACATGCATTATTTTCAACAAGGAAAGAATCTACTCCTCTTTCCAACAAAGAATCTTCAAATACACATGATTTTAATTCTAAAATTTCAGTAGGATCTTTTACAATAGTAGGGGTACATCTTCTTATAAATCCATACTTGAGATTGCATTCAATATCCATTGCAATTTCACAAGCCTAATATAGACTTTGTGGTTGTTTATCCCTTAGTAAAAAAACCATCTTCTGGCCCAATGCACCCAAATAAATAATTAAACAAATTTGATCATGGGGCCTATAAGTTTTAGGGATATCCATTAATTTTTCATAAAATCTACTATTAAAGCTTGGGATCAATTCATCTTGTTCAATCTGAATTTCCATCAATCGATCCAACATTAATTTTACATCTACCCACCCATCAAATTGTTCAATGAAAGAAAAACTTAACTCATCCCATGAAGAAATTGAAGCTATAGGCAAGCATGTGAACCAAGATCTTTCATCTCCTTTCAGAGTTTGCACAAACAACCTCATCCATAGATCTTCATGGCACACATCAAAGTCATACATTAAATCAGAAAAAACTTGGACATGCTTCTTTGCTGATTGGGACTCCTATCAAACTTTGGCAAATACCCTCTAATTCCATTAGGGATCTTATTTGGAAAACCAAGTATGCCATTATAAAAAAATGGCACATATCCTTTGATATTCACATATCTATGATTCTTACTAACTGACTGCATACTTGATGAAGGGAAATTTAATATTTCTCGAACTTAAAAATCATTCACCATTAAACACTTTTAGAATTCATAACTTGCAGAAGATCTAGAAATATCTTCTACCAACTCAACTTCAAACATACTTCAAAATATGATAACATTTTATCGATCTATCTCTCACAAAGTATGTTGGAAAGTACCAAACCAATCTCCTATTTAGTGCTGGACAATCCACTTGACAAAGAAACTTTTGTAAATCTTAGCTTTATGTAAATGAAAACACATGAAAGTGGAGAATACCTTTTGATACAGATGCTTGCAGCTACTTCAATGCTGCAAATAACAATAGATTTAGATCTTATTTGGATTTAGTAACATTTGCACTATATCTCACCTAACTCTTTCACCCATTGTCAAGAACTCGAGATGAACTCTTTAAATCTACTTTCCCACTGTTGCATCCTTCAAAATACCTTCACATTCATGAAACACTGGTACAGAGATTTAACTTTGAGTTTCCACTCACTTAGTGAGAAAGGATTTACCAACTTGCAAAATAAAATGAGCCGATTGAGAAATTACAACAAGTATTTGAAAACTTTATGCAACAACATGGGAATTTCATTCTCTTGACAACATGAAAGAACCTTGACAACAACTCTAAATTTTGACAATAAACTTCAAGTAACTTTGATATTAAAAATTATTCAATCCAATCAAACTTCTATTGTCAATGGATAAGGAAACTGGGGAACATGAAACTTCAACATAGAAATGGAAAGCATCTCATAACCCTACTGTTGTAGCAAATTCTTTCTACATAGATTCTTGTTCTTTTCTTATGTCCCTAGTAGAGTCAACATTTTGTTGGCTCCCAATTTAACAAAATTTGAACAACCAAGTATGCAAGGCAAGAATGCATCTATGGATAGCTATCTCCAATAATGGACACAATTTACCAAGAACCTAGGCCAACTCTAAGGCTACACTCCTTCTACACTTTAGGCTCTGCAAAACCTAGGTGGGTCACCCTTTTAGGATCCAATTATGTGACCAGTGCAATAAGCATAATCAGAATCCAAAATAACAAATAAAAACCCCTAAATCTTCTATACTTAACCAATACATCATAAGCATGAAACAACTAATGACATAACTCATGATAATGGCAAGCTAAGTGCATATTAACATTGAATAACTTTCAACATCCAAGAGGAAACATTTGATTAATGATGTTGATTCAACACAATCTCAAATATGCAAAAGTATAACAAGTGATCCTATAATTAATCAGTGCCTAATCCATTGGGAAATTTCATGAATTCAAAACATACATCTGTGACATCAGGACATATTTCGTATACCTAGACATCAGATCTATCTAACCACCTTGTGATTTAGACATCAGTGTCCATTCAGATCTCATTCTCACCAAATATCCTTCTCAAGTAACCAGTAACCTTGCTAATCATATCAAGCATTTACTTGGCCCTTTGGTCCAACAAAAAAATACATCAAACATACAACTTGAAGGGGATGCAAATGGATCTTAGATATTTGTTCCAAGACCACATAAGACTTATAGATTGCTGAGACAGGAGACAAGAACTAGAATGAAACTAGTGAAATTATTTCTCATATGTATTTATTTCCTTGAAACTATACATTCAAATGCATAAAATTAAAACATGAAAACAACTAACATATCAAAACTTTCTGTATTATCTACACTATTGCTGAGAGAATTATACTAAAGAATGGTGTCACAGTCAAGGAAACATGTCAAAATATTGGAACCAATGGTCTCAAAGCAATGAACATTTTCTCCCCAAAAACTGGAACCAAAACAATGAGAAAGAACGAGATTGATATAGAGGAAGGAATTCCCAAATTGAATCTACAATTGACATCTGTCCACATGAAATTCCCTCTCTTTGCCATGAAAAGACCCTCTCTAATCTCTCTCATCAACTGCCTATCAGATACCTTTTTCAATTTTCTTTTAGAGGCATCAAATATCTCAGAAAAGTCATGATGAAAGATCATAATTGATTCTGAGGTAAAAGTGAACTCAAGGTAAAAGGTAAAAATTAGTTGAAATGGCCTCAAGAATACAAGAAAATTGATTAAAATCAATTTTATTCACTTTTACATTTCACCAAGCCTTTATATCTACCTCATGACCAATTCTGATGATCAGTGATCAAATTTGCGTGTTTTACCGCCAATGTCCCAGATTTTACAAATTGGCCTATAGTGAGAACCAATGAGGACTTGTGCAAAAACTAACTTCAAATTTATAAAGTTTGGCTTGTTTTGGTTTCAATGATATATAACATCACTATATTTTCCTACTAGAAATCCTTCCAAAGTTAGTTTGAAAAATGTCCCTCCATGGTGTGAAACTCAGGTTTGCAACTTAATTTGCAAAAATTTAAAAATTCTCTAAAGTTTGACTTTAGAAAATACCCACTTATGCATTAAAAATGTACAAGCCCTCAATAAAATATTAAAAATTAATATTTCATTTGAAATCCTCTTGCTCACTGGGCCCACTAGTCGCCACCTAGGCTGCTACATGGCATCTCCTAATTGGCTACTTGGTTGCTCTGTCATTGCCTAGTCAACACTTCATCACCACCACCTCATTACCACATGGCACTCTGTTATTCGTTGAAACTTGCATCTACCATGTCAGCACTACTGAGACCTGCTACCACATGTCATCTCCACCTCCACCCTCACTATGTCACCATGTTATCATGTGAGCAACTTCTCCTTGGTGAGATAGCGAAGACTACTAGATGTGCCATGTGGCAAAATGTCCTTCCATCTCTATTTTTGGCACCATGTCATTGTTTCTACTTTTTTATTTAAAATTTGGCTAGCATCACCTCCAATTAGCATTAGTCTATAACTTGCCATCTACAGGCAGACCCCACATATAGAGCTATGGCTTACAAAAGCCCACATCTTACTGGACACAATGCATAGTGTTTGATTTTGTATTTAAACACAAAGTCTAGCCCTCCCATGACCAATGTGGGACAAAGGTTGTTTATGGTTTTTATACACTCTCCTCTGCCTCCTACTATCATTGCTTCTTCAGTTTGGACATCCTCCTTTTTGTGGGTGCCCCTGTTCATGCTTGCATGAATGATTCTCTGGCATTGTTTTCTTCCCACACACAGACTCTTTTGTTTTGTATCTGCTATGAATGGGTCTTTGTCTGCATATGGAATCTCTTCAACTATAAATTATTTCCTTTCATAATACCCTTGGCTATCTCTTTATGATGTGTGAATGACCCTTTTGAAGTAGCTTCCTAACTCATACTAGCCCGCTGCTTTGACTGTGTGTAGTACTTTCTTTTGAGCTAGCGACTTCTCTGCTATTGGCATTATGAGATGGCATCTGCTCCTTTCTAACTGGTAGTTTTTCATTTTCTAACATCTTCCTTGTTCTTTCAAATTCTTCTTCTCACTACCCATAGGTTCTTTCAATGGAGCTACCTCTATTTTACTTGCTCACGCCTTGCTCTCCTAGCTAGCTCAAATGTCCCCTGCTATAAAACTTTGGTTGTTGCTTGGCCTATCATGTGAGCTTTTCCTTTTAAGTACAGGCCACTTTTTATTGACGAAGAGCCTCTTTCATTTTTGCTACGGCTTCTCCCTCTCTAATGTCACCTATTAGCTCTATTGGCATGGACTATTCCTTTTTAAAATTAATTCCCTTTTGAAATCATTGCATCTTCTATTTGTGTGGCTATGTTCTTCTTGGCATGAAGGGTGTCAATGAAAGGCCATAGAAAGTTCAATGGCATCACAAACCTTCAAGGAAACAAGCTCATGCAAACCCCTTTCAATAGCAAGCATGCTCTCATGTCATTGAACATGGATCATGAGATATAACATCACAAATAGGGGTACCAAATAACCTGCACTTTATGACACTAGTATAAAGATAGAAATTGCATTTGGAATCACATTTTAAAACTAATCAAACAAATTCATCATAAGTTGAAACTTGAAAGATAACAAGTCCCTAATGTCTAAAATTCAATGCAAAAGGAATTTCAACATTTTGGTCAACTTGGTCAAAATTATAGCCCATCAAATAGGGCTTACCAAAATTATGTGCAAAGTGCATAAGCATGAAAATAGTAACTGACAAACTTTGAAGGATTCAAAACCTAGTCAAATGGATTCAAAATGACTCAAAATATGAAACATAGTTTTTTAGGTATGGATATTAAGTACTTGCAAAGAAGTGAGTGATGAAACATTTTTGGGTTAAAGATATTCAGATGCAAACATGGCCTCCTAGTTTTGTTTGACACTTAGGTGAAAATGCAGAATTGACAATTGCTCAAAACAAGACTTCACAAAATGGCTCAGAATCTCAATTTAACTTCATGGAATGCTTAGATAGATTGAATGGAAGGTGCTAAAAGCATTAAACACCTCATAGGGCTCAAAGGTACAGTCAGGTACAATCTCATTTAAAAGCATTTATAGGGCTTAAATTTCTCATTGGTACTCAAAATTGACCATGCAATTTTTAGTCCCAACATGTACTCCACCAAAAAATGTATCAAATTCAAAACAAGGTAATTATCTACCTTGATCCCAAGTTTGTTACTCAGAGACTTTTCCATATCTAAAACTGAAGGATGCATTGTTGTCAACTTCTTTAGGGTTTGGTATTCACTCTAGAGAATGGTGTTGGTGTTTTAAAACTACTGAACAACAAAAGTTCAATACCAAATTGATATTAATCACATAACCTGAGGATTAGCCAATTCCCATTAGTAATTACATGTGTAAACTAGTCAGACTCAACTTCAACAAAACCAAGGGTGGTTTTCTTCTCGTTAGGCTCTGCAAAACTAGGGTGGGTATACCCAGGGATGATTCGGAATTGGAATATATTGTATGAGAATTAATTTAGTTTCATTATAATTTTCATCTCAAACCCTCAAATTTTTGCATGATTTAGGTATTTTGAATAAACATATCCCATATAACAGATTTGGCCAAATTTCTTTTATAGATTTGCAAGTGTTTCAGTAATAGTGGCTAACTAAGGCTAAAACATTCTATGCAAACAAGTGGTAACCATCATTTAAAATCTGCAAGAAATGTAAATTAAAGTTGATTGTGATTTTAGAATTGATGCTTCTTCATAGTATATCTATTCTGCATATTGAGTAAATTTTGATTAGTGCCTATTCCATTGGGATTCAGAGTCTACTTCAATTTGTGGATCTAATCTGTTACTTCACAACAAGAATTGTCAGCAATTCTTATTGAATTTCATTCTTATAGACACCATTTCTATTACTATGAAAAACCTATCAAATTCAAGAAAAACATTTACTTAATTCATTGAATTAATAGCAGCAATGAATTGACATACAACCTAAATGAATTGCATTCAACTAAGCAAGCTTTACTCACACAATCTCAAAATAACTAGGTAACAGGAAAGGAGACAAAATTCAATAGGAACTAATATGGGGACAACACAAAATTTGTAGTAATTTTCCTTGGAAATTTGTATACAGTTGTAGTAAACTCAGAATGACCTTAGAAATAGACATAAAGATCATTCCATATTGATGTATCTTCAAAAAATATGTAGAGAAAATACATTATAAAGTTTTGCTCAAAGATTGGCCCGAAAACATCCTGAGTATAGTACTAAAATGCATTAGAAATTGGACCCCTCCCTAGCCCTAGAACCTCACTTATATAATGTGAGATGCAACAAGCTTCAGGCATAGAGAACTGATAGGTGTCTATTACAAGAAATATTTACATACACCTATCACAAAAAGACAAAATTGTGATTAATAGAAAGACTTATACACCAAACATTCTTTTGTAGGTCCCTTTCTGTTACATCCTTTTTAATGCTGATTTTTGATTGGCTACTATTGTGAATCCTCAGCATATGTAGCTGCCAAACTTACCACTGATATGTCAAGCCTTGATTCATGCTGGTTCACCTCTACTCTAGCATTTTCACTCATATCATCATGTGTTACTAGAGTGATAGTTACTCTTGATTTTTTATTTACTGAGTCATCTAACTGATCCACTGCTTCTTTTGCATGAGATGAATTCCCTTCTTCTTTTATAGGTACTAATAGAGGTGGATCAATGATTTATAATTCATCTCCATGCATCTCATCATCATCATTTTCAACTTCTTCTAGTTACTCACTAGAAGAAATATCCTCCATCCATTTGTCAAAAAGTGCATCTTTTGGCCAATCAAATTGTAGAATATCCTATTGTTTTTTGATAACATATTCTACCTCTCCTATCAATATCAACAAATTCTTGTTTCAAAGAATCAAAGAATATTTGGGCTTTCACTATTTCTTCAATTGTGGTAGCCCACCATGCATGCCCTATTTCATTGATAATTCTATTCATCCTTAAACAAAATAGATCATCAAGTTCTTTAGCCCATTCATATTTGTTTTTCAAATTATTTCTCCTGTCTAGAGCATGAGGAAACAAACTAAACTTTTGGCTCTTGTATTTGTTCAAGTAGCCCACTATTATTCTTTGTAGATGGATTCTCTTATTGTCAAAATCAGAAAGATCAAAAACAATATCAAAAGTTTTTTCAATTTGATCATATGAGGTTTTTATGATAGAATAACATAAAAATGTTATCTCTTTCCTCCTTCTTACCCACTCATTCACAATAGGCTTCAAAGCCTCATTACTTGCTTTCAATTCTCCCTAGATACTAATTACCCTATCCAATTGATCATAAACTAATGGCCATTCAATTTTGTCCCCCAAATATTTGAGAGCCTTTCTTAATTTATCTTTATATTTTACATTCAACTCCACATGTAATGCCCATAGCTTTATTTTTTCTTCTTCACAATCTTATATAATGTAGTATTCTAGCCTTTGGGGTGTATCTGGTATTTCTATGAGAGGGGTGGATTTGAATGGTTCAACTAGTGGGTGATGGTATGTTATTCTTGACCTTGTGGACCTCCCCATTAGCTTGTTCTAAAGCTCAATTCTCTTTTTAACCTCCTTATTGTAGGCCTCAGGAATCATTTCATATTTACTTTGTAGTTCAAACATGGCCTGTTCTTCCTTCTTAGTAGTGGCCAAAAGAAATTGGGATGAATCTACATTCCAATGTGCTGCTTGCACATGAGAGGTATCAACCACTCTCCTCAAAATGATGTTTCCTATTAGTCCTAATTCATCTGGCTATGATGAAACAACCCTAGATCCCCTTCCCAGTGACCACATGACCATAGCATCTTGATCTTCACTAAATGAAGTCCCTACAAACTTCCTTTTACTAGGGTCTTTTAATTCCAATTTATTAGAAATAGAATTGAAAATCTATGCATCTACAATATCCCAATTGGTAACAATAATATATTGGAAGCCTTTACCATTTGCCTCCCCTCTTCAGGGGTTATGCTTTGGAACTCTTGCATGATTTTTTCCTTTATTTGGTTTTGGATAGAGGCTTCATCCATTTCTGGATGCTCTACTTTCAATTTTTTCAATCTTTCCTCAAAATTACTCATATTTTCCCTCCATGCAAATTGATGAAAAGCCCTTGATTTTACAAAACTATCATCAAACAAAAATTGTTGACTTGCCTATTCCAACATAGGGTCCAATTCCCTCCCTATGTAATCTACAACTATTAATTCAAAACTTGGTACTGGAGGCTCCTGGGGGTCTCCTTAACTTATTTCTTATTGTTTCACAAAAATTCCCCCTTGTGATCCCATCTGTTCAACTTGCTCTTCAATAAGTTTTTCCTCTTCAATTCTCAAAGGGGTCTGTGAGGTTGAGTATTCCTCAATATGAGGATCCTCTTCCCTTATTATCTTTCTCCTTTTTAGGGAGGGTTTAGAAGGCCTTTCTTTCAAAACAACACTAGTGGATGCCATTATTTGTTTTCCTTTGTCCAATTTGGCCCATTTATTCTAAATGATAGTATACCTTGGCCTTTTTTGGACAGTTAACTAACTTGGCCCTATATTGGGAGTAAAACCCAATCTCCTCATTACTTGCTTGGCCTTATCTGGGAAAAATCTAATAAAGAATTGCTTCATTTCATTCATTGCCTCTATTATTTCAAGAAAATTTTTCATAAGTTTATTTATCTTATCTACATTTGTAATTGAATCATCCAAAGGACTATAATTTGGATCAAAACAATGAATGAAATTCAAAATTTTAGAGAAGACTCTCCACTTTTCTTTTCTAGTATCCTACTCCTATAAGGAGTACTCATTCCTTATTATATCTTTTGGAAAATATAATTTATGCTCAATTTTTCCAAACTTAATTCTATGCCTCAAAGCCAGATTGTAAAATCCCTCAGAATCACAAAAATGAGGGTGAGAAATAGCCATCTTGTATGGATCCAAAATTTTGTTTAGAGAGAGCCAACCCCCTTTTTTTATTATGAAATGATGGGCTACTATGCAAGTAGGGAAAATTCACCCTATTGATCTTTTCAACAAATATGTTTCCTCTACTCCTACCAACTGCAACAACAACTTAGCTACTCCTACCTTCAAGGGTACTTGGTAAGGTAATACATGAGGACTTCCCTTAAAACCATAAATTCTAAAAATAGTAGAAATAGAGTATGGGATGATATCCCCCCAATTATGTGAAACTTTCAAACCACTAGGGTTATCCGTAGGCCCAATAAGACCCATTAGTGCCTTTGGGATTCTAGGATTGTCACTTAGTAAGAGGCATCTCAACTTTGAAGTGAAATACCTATCAAATCTAACAAAACTAGCATTCTCTACATCGCAAGTCATTTATGCACTCCACAATTGGATTGGTAGTGCCTCCCCATTTTTCTCTCTATTTAACTTCATTTCTTTACCAAAATATGTAGCTCCTTTAAATAAGAACATATGCATCAACAAAGAATAATGACCAAAAAAAATTTCCACCTTGCTCTTGGCAATCCCAATTAATCCACAGTGGATTTCTTTAGCTAAGTAAGAAGCAAAGTCAAAAATGATGTCCACACCAAAGGATAAAAACTGAATAACCATATACATGAAATCCATAAGCATAAACTAATCTTCATCTCTCCCAAAAACTCTGCATAGGGTCCTATATATCTCTATAGCCCTGGAATTGAAATATGGCCTTTTGAAAGGCTCCCTAGAGGCTACTATTATTGCTGGTAGGGTTCCAATTTTACCTATATGTGCCTTCAATGCACCTTGCCTGATGGTATCTTTCTTGGATTTGTATTCTTTTTCTAACCCTTCCAAATCAATGGGCACATGGTAATCAATGAGGGGCCCTAAACCAAAAACTTCCCTAATTTCATCTGGGCTAACTATAATTAGGACCTAGCCATCAGTTCTTCTTACTACCCTAATGGCTTGGTCGTAGTTCTTTTCCATAGCTTCAAGAAGATCATAGTCAATGAAAATACTAGGAACCACTAGCTTTCCTTAATCAAAATTCCAGACATTGGCATGTGGAGCAAAAGGGTTCCTCTCTGAAAACCATTAAAAAAAAAATTGAGACAAGTTTGAGAGGTAATGACATCCCGAACCCAATTACCCTTGTCATACAATCCATCTAATATTCTCAACCTAGGGTTTAATGAAGTAAGTTTTTTAACTTGCACAATTTTAGTAGTGGAATTGGGAAGTAGCTCAAGTACATCATGGACATTCCTATCCAAGTAATTCTCCTAACTAGAAAATCCCTTCTTAGGAGGCATTTTGAATTATAACTTTACAAAATTGAGACACTAAAGAGATTATAATTACTTACTTGATTCTTTGCTTATTTCTCAGTGTAATTCTGCATTGTCTTCATGAACAATTGAAATTTTCTTCACACTCTAGTCAAGCTCAACACAACCTATTTAGCAATGTCTTCTGCTCAGGAAAAGCTTGAAATCTTTGTTCGTGTGGGATGAGACTGAGAAAATATTCTATATTATACTCTATTTTCTTTCGCACATGAAGCTTTCATTCCTCATAAATGCATAGAGTGGCACCACCCTCTACGCTCAAACTTACGCTGTTGATTTTTGAAAAATCCTATGATCTAGAGATGTAGGCAAAAATGACTCATGTTTTACTTGACATGGTAGTAGTTAATCTAATGAGATTTTTCCATGTGTGTAACTCTTTCATTGTTGTCATTTCAGACCAAACCCATTGATGACTGGGGACACAAGTCATCAAATCACTACCTCGCTATACATAACCCTTGAGCATTTTGCTATAGTGAAGTAGTGAAAACCATTGATTCCACTTTGATCATGTGGAGGACATCTAATACATCACTTAAGAGAAATATGGTGGGTCCCTCATTTTCTACCTCACTATACATATGCTTTGAGAACCTCTTTATAGTGAGATAGCGATGTTCATAGATTTGAAATTGATCTAAGGGCATGGAAACTGAATGAATTTCTAAAGATGTGGTGGGTTCCTTATTTGCTACCTCACATAGAGTAAAAAATGTACATCTATCCATAGAGAGATAGCAAGAATCATTGATCCAAGCTTGATCTGATGATTAGAATCTTTCATATATTTTATGCATGGGGCATGGGTCTAGGATACTGATGATGTGATAAAATCTTGGATAGCTGGCATATAAAACCCTATTCTTATCCTAGTCACATTGCCACGTTGCTTGGGTCCCACCATGTGCTTGTTTCATGGTAGCTTGCTATGTTACTAACGACGAGATGTCTAATTTTTCTGATAGCGAAGTAGCAAGCTCCGATGGCTTATGAAAACTTGGCACTAGAGGAATAAAGGCAAGTCAAGTTACAATCACCCTCATTAAATGCTTTTGACATAATAGTCATTTCTGACCATTGCAACTTGGAAATCTTTATGGTCACTAGGAAGTTTAGAGATCACTGTGTCATATATTTCCTAGCTATTTTTTATGTCAGTAATGGTGAGATGCCTAATTTTTTTGATAGCAAAGTAGCAAATCATCAAAGAAACACTTATTCTAGCAACTTCTTTTGCCCAATTTTTACTAGGTTTCTTTTTAGCTCTGACAAATTTGACAAAGTGCATGTGACTGAAAACTTTGGTTGTAATAGAATTTCTAATCACCACACCTCCATTTTACAACCCCATCTTTTAATTTTGCGATATTTTCTACCTTTCTATACATAAAAAGTGCACATATTTTCATAATGAGATAGCAATTTCCGTAGATCTTACTAGAATAGGATGATGAGGAACATGAGAGAAAAGACCTCTTTGGGGGTGCAAAAAAATTTAAATGAATACAAAATATTCGCAAATTTTTTAAAAGGATTTCATGCCAGAAAGTTTTAAAACGAATGAGACATAGGGTTTAACAAATTTTTTCAAAGGCTAACAAATCTGGAGGACCAGAGACTAGAAACCCTATTCACCATTAATGGATTCAATCTAATTTTTTGTACCTAGGCTAGGGAAATTTTATCATGTGAAAAATCAAACCAACAGGGTGAAAGAATTTGAGTTAAGTTTGGTATTTCTTCTAACTCTATTCTTAGGGAGAACCTTTATGAAGGGTTTTAGGTTCCTTCTACTTCCCAATCTTGATCTTCTAGAATCATATTTACATGATCAAAGAGATCAAACTACCATCTATTCTCCTTGATCATCTTCCATGATAGTTTTAGGGCTAAGGGACTGGAGGAAAGGTATAGCATATGGCATTTTAAAAGATATTTATAGTAAATCTTTGCTAACTATTAGGCTTAGTTGTGCAATATCACCTATGTAAATGAATAGATTAATCTACATTATTTTATTTTGGGAAATTTGAACCAGCCTACATCATAAAGACAATATTCATATTTTTATGAATAACAAAGAAATTCACATATTTTTTAAATATAAACAATATCTAAAATTAGGTACTAGTGTTTTGCAAGGAGTGTGATTTAGTTACTATTTAAATTAAAAATAGTGCCATGCATGCAAAATTTCCACACCCCCTATTAAGAAGAAGAAAAAGAAATTGAACCAATGTCACTTACTATTTTAGAATTTTTTGTTCAACTTGCTATTGTTGAGATGGAATCATAACCTACACACACACAAATGTCAGACTGAAGGATATATATATATATATATATATATATATATATATATATATATATATATATAATAATAATAATAATAATAATAATAATAAAATTATTCCCATTTTAGAAATTAAAAAAAACCTTATAATTAATATTAGTAGGTAATTAATTCCCAAGAGGTCTATTTCTAAACTTTTAGTCTATTCCTTTTAAGCTTCTAGCTTGGTGAGTTTTCAATGCATTTATGTTCAATTTCTTGTCTAGAAAGCCCCTAGGTGGTTCTCTTTGCATCAAACATCCTAGGGCTTCAATTTTGTGTTCCTTTTAAGGTTTCCCTTCTTCAATTCCCCCTTACACCTCCACTAGGGATTCTTGTCATTTCACTACATTAAGGTCTTAGGTGATATGGGTTTGGATGAGTGGTTGGCTAAGCATTTTCTTGAAGAGAAAAAAGTCCCTCTTTGGTTCTATAATTTGGTTCCTACCTGAAGTAAAAAAAATTCTCTAGATTTTGGCCCTTTCTATTGGCTATCCATCTTTGGCTAACTTCATCAATCAATATTCCAAAAATGAAAGAAACAATGGCACTCATAGGTGTGTTTGCAATCAAGTCACAGTGTAAAGACCACAATGGAAAAAATATAAAATTAAGAAACCCCCAGATTAAAGATCCAAGGTTTGAGTTTAAATCTGTGTAGAGAAAAAAAAATTCTTCTATTCGATGGCTCCCCCTCTAGAAGTGAAGACTTTTAGGTATCTTTTTGAAGCAAAAGAAACAAAGAGTTTAAAGTTATTTTTTGATCTAATGACCCCCACTTTTTTGCTATCTCAAAAAGTCCATGGTCAGCAATTTGTGTGGAAATAAAGAAAGGAAAAGTGACTAAAGCAAAGGGAAATGTTTCTAAGTGTCATTTTATTCATAAAATAATGGTCTTGAGGGTGCATTCCGATCTAAAGGAAACATAAAAAGCTTATTTCTAGAAAAATTAAAAGGTTAAAGTTTACAAAACTAGATGCAAAAGGATATTCAACAGAGATACCAGAAAGATGTTTTTGATGGAGTTGGTTGTAAAGAAAGAGCCCAATACAAAAAAAATCAACTATTCAAGCACTCAAGGTGGAGAATTTATTTTGTTTCTTCCCCAAGTCAAGTCATGAAATAAAGGGAGAAAACCTTGTGTGGAAAAGATGGAAATAAAGTGTCCAAGGTGCCAAAGAAATATTGCTCATATTGTAATCCTGAATCAAAGGGAAAAAAAAAACTTATAGAAAGATTAAGTGACATTTCCTCCCCCACACATAATAAGTTGTGTTGTGAGCCCTTGTTCTAGATTCTGAAGAAAAGAGGGGAGTTTCCATTTGACCAAATTCAACTAATTCAATAAGTAGCTAGTCCTCCTACAATATGAGATTTAAGTGAGGGATATGATTGTTAGACTTATAAATCAACATATGGGTGGAGGTAAAAAAATTTAAATAATTTTTAACCATATAATTTATTACAAATCCAACCATTACATCCATTAGTTGTGATTTATTTCATTCATGTGGTAACAACATTCAGATTCCCACATCTATATGATTAGATTTTTCCCAAACAAAGTTCTTCATTATTTTCAGAGCTATTTTAGCAAAGTAATTTGTCTCCTATGTGAAGATATAAGTTAAGGGAAATAATAGAAATAGGGTATGATTATCTGCTTAGATTAGAGATTAAATTAAATAATTTATCTAACACTTCAAATTTTATGACCTAGGTGATCTACATAGAAGACTTAATACTCAGCCTATCCATCCAATTACCCACAAGCTGAAGGAGAATGGATTGGTTGAGGCTTGCTAGTTTTGCATGGTCTTACAAGATCCCAAACTAGTAAAAGAATGCATAAAGAGATAAAACCTAGAGACAAAACAAATATTTCTACCTGACCAGTTGATACTACTATCTATAAAAAAATAATTGATGCAATTTTCGTTTGACATACCAGTGAGAAGAATATTGTGACATCATATTTTCCACCTCTACATCAATATTCAATGAGAAGAAGACTCTAAGGATAGAGGACATACAAAGAACTTGGTTTCAGAT
Organism: Cupressus sempervirens; assembly: GCA_028749045.1. Taxonomy (NCBI): domain Eukaryota; kingdom Viridiplantae; phylum Streptophyta; class Pinopsida; order Cupressales; family Cupressaceae; genus Cupressus; species Cupressus sempervirens. The sequence continues at coordinate 103,993,335 of CM053783.1, forward strand.
AGCTCATTCAAAAAAGAGTAAAATTCCAAGAACTCTTTTTGGGACAAGTTTAAAGACATAAATTGTTGACATCTTAGCACTATTTTTAAGCTTTAAAGAAGGGAAGAGATGTTAGATTTCATCAAGGATATTTTCTACTTAGTTGATGCCATGTTTTCTAAGGGATTGAAGATTGACTGGGCTTAGATTATATGTGAAGAGCTTGCATCTTGGCTAAATTTGGCTAAGGGGTTTGAGAAATTCTAGATGTCATCTTATTTGATATATGCCTTAGCCATACATCACCTATGGCTAGGTATTACCAATATCAAAGAATATGATGAGAACACTAGAGTGTATGAGCTCTATCCTCACCTAGATCTGCAGAGGAACTTTGAAGAGTATGTAAAGGTTATTGATGCCTTTACAATGAGGCTTTGTTGGGAATTGCAAGGGTGCCTCAAGCAAAGGCTTTCACGAGAGTCCATATTGACAGTGAGATAATTTAGATGTTGTCTCATCCAATTCCTATTTTTCTCCTACCTAAGGATTGGTGTATTTGATGTTTTCCCAAAAAGGCTCCCCCTAAGTGTCACAAGGAAAAGGTTTTTCATATTGATCTTTGTAGGCAAATACTAGAGGTGAATACCTTGTGTTCCAATGTGAAGAAGATAGCCAAGATTCCCTTTAAAATAGTGGTAGGACCTTACTCTTGTGCTTGTAGATGTGATGCCCAGAATCTAGCCAAAGCCTTTGAAAGAAAAATTAAGTTTACTGATTACGAAATATCATTTGAAGCCTGGATACACTCATAGGAATGTCCCAGATATTGAAGACTATTGGGCTAGATGTTATGATGAGTACCAGATGAGAGAGAGGTATTGGTTAAAGTTAAAAATAGATGAAATCAAATTGTATAATGATACTATTGATGTTTCCATTTTTACAAATGATGGCTCTTACATGTAACCCTTGACCTATGAGCAAATCAAGAAGAACCCCACTATGTCAACTCCACCTAAAGGTTCTTTTGTCAATAGAATGGAAGTCCTGATATGTTGAATCATCATAATGATAGAAAATTGGATGGAGTGGACTATAGAAAGCAAGAAAATAACTAGATCTACAAGTTTTATTGGTGTAGTAGCATTTTAGACAACCTAATTAATTGCTTCTATGTCTACAAGTGCTGCTACATCAACATCAACTAGACCAACACAATCTATTGGTGGAGGAGGAGATCAGCCTCTTGAAAAGAATGTTCAAATATCTCCAACCTATGGAGGAGGGTCTCTAATAGACATGAGAAAGGTAGGGGAAAAGGAAAAGTCAGTCTTTAAGCCCTCTTCCCATGTGCTAGTCATCAATAATGATGGTGATAATAATCCTTTGGATGGTCAAGAACAAGAGACATCTCAGTAAGGTGATACTCTATCCATATCTATTACTAAGGCCACCTCTTTCCCTATTTCAAGCCAAAGCAAGAAAACACCTCTTGTTTCTAGGAAGTTGTTTAATCCTACAACTATGCAATCCAAACTTAATGTCCTTTCAACTAAGTTTTGGTTGGAAGAGATTATTGATCAGAAGAAGAGAAAATGTGAGGAAGCTACCCCATCCAAGGACCTTATTGTGAAAGCAATTGCAACTTATCCAACATCAAAGAAGGAAAAGAAGAAGAAGACTATAGCAACATTGGCCACATATTCCTCTATTGGTCATATGCTAGTAGAGATTGGATAACACGAGGAGGGAAAGTTTCATTAGCTCACTACTAATGATTGACATAGGCATTCTAGTGCATGATACTATGGTCAACATCTGGAAATCAACAAATGAGAAGATTGAGGATTGATTGAAATAATTAAGATTAGAAAAAGAGGTATACAAGGCCTCAAATAAGGAATTGATGAATTACATCAAAGCTTCTCTTGAAAAGACCTCTACAAGAAAATTTGTTCCAAATGCAAAGGAGAAGAAGAATTCTCTACTAAAGCTACAAAAGGAGAGGTATTTTGGTCAAGTTAGCCATGCATGGATTGATAAAATTAAGTACCAAGATTCCTCTCTCATTGAGAAGTTTGGAAACCTTTTGTTATATATCAAAAAAATAAGAGAAGTAGTGTCTACTCATTAGATCTTAATGCATAGAGGATCAAAGAGTCTAAGTAATAAATTGGGGTTATTGTAGGAGGTGATTGATATGAAGACCAATGTGGTTGTGACCCATAAAATTATCAAATAGGACAAGAACCATTGCTTCATTGGAAGAAATCATTGGAAGTCAAAGTTGAGAGTTCAATGAGATCTATAAATGAGCTAAAGGATGTACATGATTTGGTGCAAAAAGTCTTGGACAAGCTATTGAGACATCTAAAGCTTATTCTTACTAAATCATATGTCACTAATAATGATCAATTGGTAGACATTGAACAAATGAAAGATAATTTTTTTCCATTTGTTGAAGAAGCTACTGATCCATCAACCTTCTAGATGTCAAAGATCCTAGAACTTCTAGTAGTGGATTATGTTCTAAGGCATGTAAGGGAGAAGATGCAATCAAAGATTTCCAGAGTGAAATAATTGAAATAAATGCATGATTATTGGATGATTAGAGATGACAACATTCTTATTACAGATGTCCAAAAGCTAAAAAGTGTAATTGATGCAATGGAGGCATACAAGGAAAAGGCAATAACTCCAAAGAAAAACTAAATCGCTCATGAAGGAATTATAATCTTGATGCAAAATATGAAGAGTCACCTCTCCTCTCTCTCTCTCTCTCTCTCATGTTTATGATATTGTAGCCATATTTGGCATTCTCCTCGTATGGTGGAGTTTCATAACAAATAATTAGCCAATAAACCCTATTATTAGAAGGATTCAGTAATTCTCCATGGAGAAATCATGAAATATAATTGGCTATTTCTAAGAAGGCCTATAGATGTAATTTTTTAATAAATAAAGGGGATTGAAAAAATTATTATGTGGGAAAACCCTTGTAGCTGGGACTATTGTGTGAGACCCCGCATCTTTATTTTGATTTTTCTATTCATTTATTTCTTCCTGGTGCTTGGAATGAAATGTGTTGTTAATAAAAGTTGTGAGATTACAAATGAATTGGGTTTTGTTTCTTTCTTTTTAGTGGTTGTGAGCTTTACTTCCATCATTTACATCATTATCTTAATTCCTCTAATCTATGCAATTTAGTTCATATGCATTTCATTTTTGTGTTGGAAGACTAGGATTTGGTTATAAAATGGACTAAGTAGGAAGAAATCTAGGTAATGTCAATTCTTAGTAACTTAGGAAATTTGGGTATGGTTAAATTAATCATATTTTCCCTTCTTATGTAGCATTCATTGATAGATAGCCTTGCATTGTTGCATCTTACTTTTAGTAGATATATTAGATTAAATGATTGCATCTTAGGTGTTATAAGAGCTTAAACATGACTCATATGCATTCATAGTTGTGGAGACTATGAGTCATCATCTGAGATTTGTCAAGATTTCTTAAAGAGTTGGGAAATCTAGTTACACCTCTTTTGCTCTTTGGTTAAGAGAGTCCCCCCCTTAAATATTTCTAATCTACCAAAGCAAAATTCTTTGTAAATATTTTCCCTATAAGGGAGCTATACCAATTCATGGTCTTTGATAGATTACTACATTGACCCATTCTATCATTAACTAATTTTTTTCCCACCACATTAGGCACATTAAGAGCTGAGTTATAAACCAAAATCCAAGGAAGATAAACCATTAGCCAATACTTTTTGGAAACTATGTTGGGGAGCTTTTTGAAATCTCTAAATAACATCTTTCTTAGTATTGAAAGATATAATCTTGTGCATGTTCCTCATTATATAAGTTATCCTCAGTAAGTCTATAGGTGGCTTCACTAGAATAATTTCAAATTTGGCACTCATACTTTTGTTGAGTCATGTCTTTTGACCCATGAGCAAAGATGGGGTTACCTCATGAAGGTCAATCCTTGTAATTCAGCTAAATCTTGGCTTTCAAGACAAACAAGAAGATATAATCAATCGGTTGAATACACTATACTAGAAAAATAGAAATCCCTTAATAAGTATAAAAGAGTCACATTTTCATTAGAAAGATAAGAAACCAATGTTGAGTACTAGGAAGGTGTGCTTCAACAAAGAAGATTGAGACAAAGCAAAAGGCACTCCTATTGTGAAAAAGAGTTAGTTCACCTTGGATCCCAAGTATACTAGGAGTGTTAAGGATAGAGGTCAAATTGATCTAGTATTTAAAGAAATCACTAAATATTATTTTCCTAAATTTGAAGACCCCCTAAGAAGATGAAGAGATTTCTCAAGGGACTTGGTGTTTCAAGGTATCTGTACGGCTCTATTTCCACTACCTTGTCTTACTTCCTGAAGATGTAATTATTCCTCTTCCCCTTCTATTTTCTACATACAAATTTTTTCATTATGTAATGCTCTCACCCTACATGGAGTTGTAGCCCCAACTTCTTTTACCTTCCAACTAGTACTAGTTATCCTTTCTGCTACAATGGTTCTACCCTAGGACAATGCTATTGGCCCTTTACAACTTTCTTCTAATAATGACTTACCACAAGCTTCCTCAAAGAACTTCCATAAATTTAATGGTGATGGGAAAGTCTATGCAAATGAAAATATTACTTCTTTCTTTTTATCCTATAGTATTATTTTCACTCAACACAAAGATGTGGTCGTAAGAATGTTTGTTAACACATTAGTCAAAAATGTAGCTATTTCATTGCAACATCTTCTTATTAGGTACATCACAACTTGGGATGATATGTGAAAATAGTTTGAAGCCCCCTATAAAAGTAGAGGATATAAACACAAATTTATTTCTTAGCTTACTCAAATCAAGAAGGAACTAAGTATTCCTATGAGAGAATTCATTGTGAGATTCAACAATCTGGTAAACCAAATTCCTATGGCAAGTAGGCCAATTGTAGATAACCAAAAGATGTTCCTCACCAATTCTATGCCTCCATATATTATCTTTCAAATAAGAATAGAACATGTGAAAAATATCCAACCTACTAATACTTTGGCAATATAACTAGAAGATGATTTCATAGCAGCTAGAAAATTGAAAAGAGAGATCTAGAGAGGAGCTTCCACAAGTTCTACATCTAGCCCTGCAAATAACATAGAGGTAATGCTTTGAAATTTATCAAATGAAATGATTGGCATCAAAAGGAAAATTAATAGCTAACTCTTTCTTTTCACCAGCCATATTAGGACATATCTATAAAGCAACATGAAGGAAAAACATTATAGTTACCACCCACTAAATAATGAATTTTTATTGAGGAAACTCCTAAGAAATAGAGCATGTGCATATTATAGTTAAGAGAAGATCATGATGGTGACTCTTGTCCTAAAATGAATAGATATAAGAAGATGAATAGAAGTAACAAGTTAAAAGTGGAATATCTAGAATGTGAAGATGATTCTACTCCTAGTGACTCTAGAACATTTTATTTGGAGTATGAATCAAATTCATTGAGAGGAGGTGAATGTTTTGCCACTCTAGAATGAAGTATAGATGGCCATGACTACAAGAAGCAAAAAGAAAAAGGCTCCAACAATCTCACCTCCTATTTGAAATATTGCTTCTTCTGCTTCATGAGCTACTACTAGCACTTTTACTCCCTCTATCTCAAAGAAAGAGAATGCCCCCTAAATACAATGGTATTGTCATTACAGAAGCTAGTTGACTATTGTAGAAGTGAGACTAGTAATAAAGCTCACCTAAATATTAATACCATTAGTATTGACCCTAGAACTAATGAATGCCCCCTCTATTGATGAATAACTAATCCTACCAAGGCTATTCAATGAAGAGGAATCCTCATTATTAGGTACCTCCCTTGGCCATAAACCCAATCCTTTTTATGTGTCTCTATATGTCAATGATCACATGCTAAGAAATTACATAATTGACTCTCATGCTCACACAATGTTATGCCTTCCACTATCACTAATGGTTTAGGATTACCATTAAATAATAAATTTAGGTGTTTCTACTCCATGGATGCAAAAAGGGTTCCCATAATAGGTCAAGTGAAAGATGCCCAAGTAGCCCTAGATAAACATCCAACAAAAAGAATGAAATTGACTATCTTGGTGGTTAATATCCCTGCTAGTTATGGCATGCTTATTAGTAGGAGCTTTTTTGGGACATGAGAGATGAAATTAAATTGGATTGGTCTCATATCATTATTCGTATGAGTTATAAAAAGATTAGGCTTGAGCTTGAAGAAAAGGCCAAATTACTATGATAAAATATGATGATCCTAAGGCTCAAATCTTTTATTAAGAAATGGAGTATGGGAATTATATTATGTTCACCATTTTTTTTCTCTTGAAAAGGAAATAGAAAAACGTTATGGTCAAGGATTCTAATATTAGAATTTGATGGTGGTTGTGCAACTATAGGATCAAGAGTAGGTGTGGTGCTCATTTCATCTAAAGAGGAATTGACACAACTAGCTTACAAGCTATAGTTCAAAAACAAAATCACTGCTACAGAAGATGAAGCTTTTCTTTTAGGTATCATTGCTGAAAATTAGAAATGAGTGAAAATTTTAAAGGTCAAAGGTGATGCAGAGCTAATAGTAAGATAGGTCTGAAGTCAATATACTATGAAGAACTCAAGACTTTAGAACTATAGGAACAAAATTTGGGATGAAATAGAAGACTTGGATGCCTTGTCTATACAATCTTTTCCAAGGGAGAAAAATGTAGTGGAATATATGCTAGGTACCTCTTCATCCCTTCTATTACCTCATCCAAAATTCAAAGATAAACAATATAAGGTTGAAGTCCTCTTTAGACCTAATGTACCTGATAATGGTGAATCATTACATGTATTCACTAATGATAAGTAGATCCAGTGCTTCCTAGAAGGAGCCAAGCCTTTCACTAACCAATACATAGAAGAATGTGAAATCCATTACCAAGACTTCTCTCTTGATTGAAAGAAAGATTTGGATATTTGTGCTAAGCAACTAAAAGCTAACAAAATACCAAGACATCTAATCTCTTTAGAAAATTTTTCAATAGACATGATGCATATATTAGAAGAGAAAGAGGTAGCAAAGGAGGAACCTCCAGAGATCATGAGGGAATGAATGTAGGCACTAAGTTTAAGCCTAAAATGATTAATACTAGTAATAGTTGTTCTTTTGAAGAAAGATCTAGAGCTCCAGGATTGCTTTCTGAATATCATGATGTTTTTGCTTGGGGTTTTGAGGATTTAAAATCCTTTAAGGTGAGTTTAAACACAAGATTCAACTTAACCCTAATGTAATTCCCACTAGTACATTTTCACTCATTTTTTGATGAAAACTAGTCAAATGTTTGAATCATGTTGGTCAAATTTGCATCCAAATGCTTTGTCAATTAAAAAATTGACCAAGTCTTGTAGGTTTTGAATTGTAGTGAAGCAATTGGTCAAAAATGGCCTCTCTTGTTAATAAGACCATTTGTCAAAATTTTCACCAAGTTTGGTCAAAATGTCAACCAAATCATCAACCAAGATGCCAAACCCATGACAACATCCCAGTCGATGATTTGGTCAAAATTTCTACCAAATATTGATCAAAATTTTGGCCAATGCTGGTCCTTGATCTCCAAGGATGCCAAACCCATGATGAAATCCTAGTCGATGTATTGGTCAAAAATTTTACAAATACTTTGGTGAAAATTTTGACAAAGATTATTCGAAAGTTCCACCAATATTGGTAAACATTGGTGAAAATTTTGACCAACATGTCTTGTTTAAAAAACAAATTAATGAAAGATAAATATCCAAAGTAATCACCAATGATAGGCTGGCTAGTGATTAGTTTGGATGTTTATCTTTAGGTCTTTGGTGGGTCTACCACCACCTTGAGATGATATTTCATAGACCTATATTAATGGCACTACAAGTGGCTACAGATGGATGAGGTTACTATCTATAAGGGTGTCTCATTCCCTAATCTAGATGATGGTGAGGGAGTTAATATATGTTGGGGTCATAGCATGATGGCCCACCAATACTATGAGTAGGCATGTGAGTTAACCTTATCCTATTCATTCTTAGACCCTCATAGCCATATATGTTAAAGGTAAACTAGAAGAAACATGATTGAATCTAGACACACAATAGAGGGTACCTAGTATGCTTAATATCATATTCATAAAATGATTGAAGCTCTTAGCAACACAAGGCTTCCATTAAATGATTAATGATTATATCACCAAGATTAAGCTAGACCATGCATTTGTCTAATTATAGATGGCTTCCAAGAAAAGTTGTTTTGAGCATGTAGTATAGTTTCTAATTGATTCATTTTCAACATCACAATTATTCCACAAAAAAGTGTTTTTTTAAAAAAAATTCTTAATTAAATGAATCTAACTACAAGAGAATTGCATTGCCTCAAGTAGTCATTTCTTGAGGAGTTGTAAACTCAAACTCATGAGTAACCTTTGTTGGAAATATAAGAGGAGTAACTAAGAGAGGAGGGGTGAATCAGTTACTACTAAAATAAATCATATATCCCTTAGATGTTAGTACAAAATGCAAATAGATAACTAAATAATGTTGAAGCTTAGTAAACACATAGAATGTTGTAACTCGATAATAACTAAATGAGCTTGGTAAGTGCTTATCATATAAAATATTAGATGTTAGCCGTGATTACCATTACCTCAACTTAGTTACAAACACATAAAGAAAATAGCATGAACACATTTAACACTAGGATTGAACATGGAAACCCAATTTGGGAAAAACTATCAATAGCAACTAGTTACTGATTTCCACTCTTTTGAAGTGAGCTCTGTTAGGAGCCAGCCTTGTTAAAGGTTACAAAACACAATATTAGGTGTGACCCTATTAAAAGATTTAATCACCCTGTTAGGAGTGTCCTTGTTAGAGGTCTTAAGAAAAATTCAAAGGAACTATCACCTTGTTAGAGGATTTACAAATAGCTATCAAGCCAACTTTGTTAAGAGATTTAGATCACTACTACAATGGTTAGAGACTAACAATGAGGTGACTTGATTTGACTACAACCAATTTGTTGATTTCAAATCTCTATTCTAGCTTGTACTCGATCCTTCCTAATCAAATATGACTTTGCTGCACCACAAGGATATTCTTCTTGTCCTTCAAATTTGCTTCCTCTATACATCAATAAATCTTCAATCACATCACAATAATTTTCACACTTTGAAATCACAACTTGACCTTATACTTATGTCTTTCACTTTGTCAAGTTAGCTCAAATAAAACTTACAATAATCAATATTCATCACCTTATTTGGCTAGAATCAATAGATAAATCAATTAGGCTTAATACAACTAAATAAGAAAATCTTTTGTAAGCTGACCCTGCTAAGTAGAAACTAACTCTAAAATGATTTGCTTTGTTGACCAACAGAAGCTAGGTTAACACTAAAAACTTACAAAAATCCTTTGTTAACTAAATGATCTTGGTTAGTACTGGTTCCATCCAACTTTCCTTCATTGCTCAAGTGAGCTTGGTTAACACTCACTTTCTGTGACTTTTCCTTCGATGCCCGAGTGAACTCGATAGACACTGCCTTTTGAACTAGACAATCACTAGAATACTCGGTTGACACTAAGAACTGTCTTCACTGCCTAAGTGGGTTAAACATATATTGACTAATAAAGGTTATAAAATTTATGTAACATCAAAGACAACACACAATTAATCAATTGTATCCAACAATCTCCCTATTTGGCATTGATGGCAACACAACATGTTAGAGCACAATGAAATTTTGGATTTGAAAACTCCCTCTATTAGTATGAGCTCTTCCTTTCATAGAATTCTATCTACAATGACTAATACCAAGTTCATTCAAAACATCCTCCCTCTTTCAACATACTTTTTCTTTAGAAGACTTCTCCATCTCTGGTTTCTACCTTTATTTTGGTTCCAAAAAGTTCTCAAAGATATGATACTAAACTTCTCCCTCTTTGAAAACACATGCCAAAGATAATAACTTTGTAAATACCAATGTACCTTAAATACTAATTCATTTGCAATATTCCCTTGCCAATTATACATCAACTAATTGATCTTCAACAAGTTCTAGTTGATGCATTCACTAATCTTTATTTTAGCAAATTTTATATAGGGGAATGACCCCTAGCTTACCTCTTAGATACAAAAATCCATCCTTAGGTAATGGCTTGGTGAATATGTTTGCAACCTATTCTTTTGTATTCACATATTCCAATTTGACTTCTTTATCTTGCACCAACTCTCTTAAGAAGTGATACTTTATAGAAATGTTCTTTGTTTTGGAATGCATTACTAGATTCTTTGATATGTTGATTACACTAGTGTTATCACAGTATATGACAACTGAATCTTTGATCTCTACCTTCATTCCTTCCAACAATTGTTTGAACCAAATAATGTTAAAAAAATTGACTACTACTACTACACATTCTACCTCTACTGTGGATTGAGATTTACAATTTTGCTTCTTACTTGTCAAAGATACTAATATTTTACCAAGAAAGAATGCTCCACCACTAGTACTTTTTCTATCCTCAAGACTTCCTGCCCAATCAGCATTAGTAAATACTTTCATGTCCAAATTGCCTCCAAGTTTGTACCATAAACCATAGTTTTTAGTACCTTTTAGATACCTCATTATTCTCTTGATTGTCATTATGTGATTTTCCTTGAGATTTTCTAAGAATCATGCCACTATTCCAACTGCTAGAGAAATATTAGACCTTGGATGAACTAGATATTATAATTTTTCAATCATTGATTTGTAAGTGGTCTTATCTACTTCTTTGGAATCATCATTTTTGGAAATCTTATGTCCAATAGACATAAGTGTTCCAATTGATCTTGAATCTTCCATTCCAAATTTCTTTAGTATGTCATTGATATACTTAGATTGAGTGATGTAGATACCATTCTTGTTCTGCTATATTTGCAATCCAACAGAGGATTTTATTTCACCAAACATGGACATCTCAAATTATTTTCTCATTTCTTTTGAGAATGCTTTGCATAGATCATCATTTCCTATAAATAGAGAGTCATCAACAAATATTTCTACTGACACAATATTCTTATTTAGGCCTTCCTTGATATATAGACTACTATTATCATTAGTCCTTTCAAAACCAATTTGTACCAAGTAATTATGGAGTCTTTCATACCAGGCTCTGGGAGCTTGTTTGAGACCATATAAAGTTTTTTCTAGTTTGCAAACCATGTCTCCTTTGTCAGGATCTACAAAACCTTCTGGTTGTTCAATATAGACATCCTCATCAAGAATTCCATTCAAGAATATAGATTTAACATCCATTTGATATACTTTAAATACTCTATTATCTGCATATGCTAGTAGAGTTCTAACACCTTCAATTCTTGCTATAGGAGAAAAACCTTACCTTCTTCTTGAGAATAACCTTTGCATACCAATATTGCTTTGTTCCTTGATACTTTTCCATCTTCACTCAACTTATTTCTAAATACCCATTTTGTGCCAATTACATTTTTATCCTTAGATCTAGAAACAAGAGTTCAAGTTTTGTTCTTTTCTAAATGTTCTATCTCTTCATTCATTGCCTCAATCCAACTTTCAATTTCTAGAGCATCTTTAACACTTCTAGGTTCAAATTCAGCAAGCAAACATGTAGCTTTTAATTTTCTTCTTTTTATTATTCCATCTAATTTATCTCCAATGATCTGATCAGGTGCATGATGTCTTTTGACATATCTTACTAATACAATATCCTTGGTATTTGAATGAGTTCCACCATCTTATTCTTGAATTTTTGTTTCAAGCTTGGGTACTTCTGTTTGTGACTTGGGTCCATCAGGCTCAATTTGAACTAGCTCAATAGCCTTTGATTGTGGCTTGAGTGCTTAGAGCTCAGGTTGCACTATCTACTACTCGATAGCTATTGGAGTTTCTATAGACTTAGGAGTTGAAGCTTCTTTTCTTTTAGATAGATTTGGTAGAGTATTAGGTTCATAATAGACAAATCTTTTGTAGTCTTTAGGTTCCTTATTTTTTTCTTCTTCACTCTTTTCTACAAATTCATCAATTCTAACATGTGCATTTTCTATAACTTTGTGAGAGGATAAATTCAAACATATGTATGCTTTACTTCTACAAGAGTATCCTATGTTAGAGTAAATAATTAATCTATTAATTATTTATTCTATTTACTTAAGCTTACTTAGGTAAATGCATTTCATTTATTAGTTGTAGTCTAGGAGTTTGTTATAAGTTGTTGACAATACGAGAGTTTGTTCTCTCCTAAGTCATACTTATCCTCTCACATTGTTCAAGGACTTTCCACCTTATGTGGATGTATGCTTAGTTGTCACACTTATCTCCTAGCATCTTCTAGCTTGTTCTAGGAGATTCCTAGAGCTCTTTATATCTGGGCTCCCTCATTGTGTTTTCATAATATCACTACCTGCATATTGTAAATATATATTTTCTTGTGTTGCAATATCTTCTTCTCTCTCATGTCTATTTAGGGTTTTTCCCTTGCTCCATGCTCTTCCTTCCTTGGCTTCCCTTTGATAGGTTTTCACATGCAGGTGATCTTGGGCATCTTTGGAGTTGGATTTCATCAACTCCAACATGGTATCAGAGCCTTCTTGTTGCTGCTTCGTTGAAGATTTTTGAAGACGTGATTTGAAGTCACAAACCCTAGTTTGTTTGTGTATTTTTTTTTCAAATTAGGGGAACAATAAATTTTCAAAGCACTTTCAGCCCAAACGAACACTTCCATTGGACCCAAAAGGCACTTTTTAGCTAGGATCCATATAAAATTTGTCAATTTTGGAGACAAAGCTTCAAGAGGCAAAACAGTTTTAGTTTAGGAGGCTGTACGGATGATTTTAAGGGCATTTATTATGATTTTGTTTAAAAATGTGCAGTGCCACCATCATGCCACCACGGGGCTACCATTGATGCCAACTACGCATAGGCTACAATGGCCGCAATAGACAGCACTACCACGCACACCACCTCAGTGGCGTGGCTCAACCTCCTCAACGCTTTGCCCAGTTTCATCACCATTTTTAGTGGCTCCTCCATGTTCTCGCCACTCTATTCTTTGCTCAGTCATAGGTTCTTCTGCCTTCACTCCATAGCTCCTGCACCGCCAGTTTTCTGCTCTGCCAGGTGTCTCTGCCCAGGCCTTCGCTTGTGCTTTGTCAGCACCCACATGAAAGCTCGCCAACTCAGTAGCATTCTTTGCATAGTAAGTAGTCTGAGTAAGCTTTTTAAGCCACTTACCATGTGATACGTGGTAGGTCTACCATGTGGCACTTTGCCACGTAGCCCCTGCCACGTCACTCATCTTCCATGTGGCTACCACGTGGCATGCCATGTGGAACCTTTTTTGCTATAACAGGTTGTAGGTCATCAAATTTAGGGTTGTGAAATTCTAACATCATCATGATGTTAGCACTGCATCATCATCCTTGCTTGCACATCTCCTAGGTCTTTTTTGACCTACCTTTAGTTTTTTGGCCGTAACTTGAGCATACGGAGGTATTTTTTTGATTTGAAAGAAGTCCCAAAAAGCTCATTCCAAGACAGAGACATTGGTGTAGGTATTTTTAGGTTTTGATGCATTTTTATTGCTCTTTTCTTAGTTGAAGTTCAAAGTTCTATTTTTGACTCGGGTATGCATATCTTTTGTGTCCCATGTCAGTTTTTTCAAAAACTTTATATTTTTGGGAAGTTGGTTTCGTCTTCTTTTTAGAAATGTGGTCATTTTTCTTAGATTTTGTCCCATGCTCTTTCTATCATATTTTTAGTGTTTTTTCTATATGATGGATATCTTGAGTGTTTTAGGCCTGAGGATCATTTTCCTAGCATGGTTTCCTTTTTTTTGAGCTGTACTTTCTTTTGTATTAGGTTGTTTTTGGTTTTGATCATTGTAGCTATCATTTTGAAGCACTCTTATGTATCACACTGAGATAAAGTGCCACTCTTGCATTTCAGGGTTCATGAATGTTATTTTTGAGTCAGTTGTACATGTACTATTTTTATAAAGCACCATGGGGGGGATAGTTTTTTGCTATTTTAGGTATTCTCCCTTTGTCAAGTGAGTCTCCCTTCCATGACATTAGCCCCATGTAGTGTCAGTGTGACCGTGTCTTTATAGGTGTTCATACCTCTTTTCCTCTCTCATCATTCTTGGTTTGTTTGTAGGAGACTTTGGCCCACCTTCTTAGTTGCCTGTCATCTTACCCTATTTGCATTAAGTGGGGGTTATGTTGTTGTTATAATGCATCTGTGGTTTGATGGTTCAATAGTGTGAATTATGTATTCAATGGTTGATCCTATATACAAGGAAATTGTAGTGGTTGGCTACCTATGCATTTTGGTGAGATGGATCATCTACCATATAGACATGCTTGGTTCATGCCTTCTTCTTCCATGGAGGTTCTTCAGATCAGAAATTTTCTTTCTGATGGTAGATTTTGTGACTTTTTCATGCTTCAGTGATGCTCTTCATGATCACTCCTTATTCCTGTTTTAGGAGACATTTCCCTAGTCGGAGGCTTCTTTAGTTCTTCACTCTGTTCTTACCTCTTTTTGGGGGAGGGTTTTTCCCATGTGATTTTCTCTCTTTCCCCATTTTCAAAGGTTGCATTTTTTTGCATTGTACATGGGTACCTAACATGGCCTCATTGTTGAGACCCATTATGCATTATGCATTATGCATTTCTTAGTTTTGTGAGCTTAAGGCATTTTCCTAAGTTGCACTTAAGGGGGGTGTTAGAGTAAATAATTAATTCATTAATTATTTATTCTATTCACTTAAGCTTACTTAGGTAAATGCATTTCATTTATTAGTGGTAGTCTAGGAGTTTGTTATAAGTTGTTGACAATATGAGAGTTTTTTCTCTCCTAAGTCATACTTATCCTCTCACATTGTTTGAGAAATTTCCACCTTATGTGGATGTATGCTTAGTTGTCACACTTATCTCCTAGCATCGTGTAGCTTGTTCTAGGAGATTCCTAGAGCTCTTTATATTCAGGCTCCCTCATTGTATTTTATAATATCACTTCTTGCATATTGCAAATACATATTTTCTTATGTTGCAATATCTTCTTCTCTCTCATATCTGTTTAGGGTTTTTCCCTTGCTCCACACTCTTCCTTCCTTGGCTTCCCTTTGACAATTTTTTGCATGCAAGTGATCTTAGGCATCTTCAAAGTTCGATTTCATCAACTCCAACATCATAGAAATATGCCTTCATCACCTTTTACATCAAATTTTTCTTTTCTATATTCTTTCAAAATGTAACATTTACTGCCAAATACTTTCAAGTAACTTACATTAGGTTTTTAGCCATAGCATAGCTAATAAGGTGTCTTGTTTTAGTCTTTCTTCAATTGAACTCTATTCAAGGTATGAACTCTAGTGCTAATAGCTTCCTTCTAGTATTTGAGATTAGCATTCTTTTCAATCATTAGGGTTTTTGCACAATCCATGATAGATCTATTTCTTTTTTTTCTATACCATTCTATTGAGGTGTACCAGGGGCTGATACTTGTCTTTTGAATTCCCCACCTATGTTTGATCTTAGACATTTCAACTTTTTTCTAGTTTCTTTTTCTACTCTTGCTAGATATCACTTGAATTTTTTTAAGGCTTTTGACTTTTCTTTTAGGTACATTACTATCATCATTTTAGAGTAGTCATCAATAAAGAGAATGAAAAGCTTTTCTGCACTATAACATTCTATTCTAATAGGTCTACATAAGTCTACGTGAAAAATTTCCAAGACTTCTTTTGACTGATAGTCTTTTCTTTTGAAGGTTTTCTTTTCCATCTTACCAATTTGACAATTCTTGCATAGACCCATGTTAGGCTTCTTCAAACTAGGGATACCTCTTACTCTTTTATGTTTTCTTATCTTAACTAGATTGTCAAAATTTACATGGCATAGCCTTTTGAGACATAACTAGCTTTCCTCTACTTGAACTATAAAACATGAACAATCACTGAGATCAAGATAAAATAGATTACCTTTTGTTTGCTTGCTAGATCCAACCAAATTTCCTTTTCCATCTAGTAGCTTGGCCTATCCATTCATGAATTCTACCTTGAATCAAATGTTATTCAGCTATGCCACACTCACTAGATTATGCTTTAATCCTTCAACCCAATAGGCATTGTCACATACAAGTTCTTTAGTCAACAAGATACATCATTTTTATTTTATGTTACAAGGTTCAATGTTCTCAAATCTTACACTACCTACATCATAATATTCCATATGCTCAAATTTTGTTTTGTCACCAGTCATATGATGTGAGAAGCCACTATCAATAATCCATATATCATTTTTGCTAACATGAGAGATAAGTTCCATCGTGTCTCCTTCATCATCAAATTCATCTTTCACAATAATATATACCATTTCATCTTCATTGTTATCAGAATCTTTAGCTATGAAACAAAATTTCTTACCCTTTTCCTTGAAGCTCTTGTAGTTCTTGGAGTCCTTCTTGCCTTTATGCCTATTACTTTTCTTTTTATCCTTGTTTTCTTTGTTTGGACACCTGGCAACAATGTGACCGATTTCTTCACAAGAAAAATAGATCAGAGGAACTTTATCTTTGTACTTTCCTCTTCCTTTGGAATACTTCCTTGCAAGCAGAGCTTCAACAACTTCAAGATCACTATCTAAACTTTCTTCTGATGATCCATCTTCTTCACTTTCTAATTGACTAGATTTTGACTTTTAACCTTTTTCTTTTAGTGAAATCTTAGCCTTAAATGCAAATTCAATATTCTTTGAAGTAGGAACATAGTTATCATAATTGTCTAACTCAAAAGCTATTAATCTTCCAACTAGAGCATCCAAACCTATCTTATTAGTTGGATCACATCTCATTTTCTTAAATAGTAGATACTCTAATTGCATAAATGACAAGAAGAGTTCTGAGTACTTTAGTTACAATAGTTTCCTCCTTGATGTCTCCTCTAGATGCTTTGATTTCACTTGTGCTAGCCTTGATCCTTTACACATATTTTTCAATTTTTTCATATTTTCTCATTCTCATTTGATCAAATTGTCCTCTAAGGCTTTCTACTTTGGCTCCTCTTACATTTCATCTCCTCCATAGATATCTTTAAGTTTGTTCCACATTTCAAAAGTAGTTTTACAATCTTTTGCATCATCAAATTCAACATAATTGATTATAGATGCAATATCAATCATCATTATATTATGATTCTTCTTTTCAACAATGTCTTCAACTATTAATGTTCCAGTAGGAGTCTTATATTTAGCATCAAGATACTTGCAACCTAAATCACTGATGATAGCTAGATGTAATCTCATAAGTCCTTGCCATGCTACAAAATTGTCTCTGTTTATCTTTGGAATCTCTCTATTGTAAGACATACTAATCTTTAGCTTACGTCCTTGAAACCTTCTCTACAAGAACCAAAATCTCTAATACCATTTGTTGGAGATATAATAGGAGTAACTGAGAGGGGATGGGTTAATAAATTACTAATAAAATGAAACCAAAATCCCTTAGATGTTAGTATGAAATGCAAATAGATAATTGAATATTGTTGAAGCTATATAAACACATAGAATGTTGTAACTCGGTAATAACCGAATGAGCTTGGTAAGTGCTTATCATATAAACTATTAGATGTTAGTTGTGATTACAATTACTTTAACTTAGTTGAAAACACATAAAGAAAATAGCATGAACAAATTTGACACTAGGATATAATGTGGAAACCTAATTTGGGAAAAATCATTAATAGCAACTAGTTACTAATTTTTACTCTTCTGTAGTGAGCCCTGTTAGGAGCCAACCTTGTTAAAGGTTAAAAAATACATAGTTAGGTGTGACCATACTAAAGGATTTAATCACCCTCTTAGGAGTGGCCTTGTTAGAGGTCTTGAGAACAATTCAAAGGAATTATTACCTGGTTAGAGGATTTGAAAATACCTATTAAGCCAACTCTGTTAAGAGATTTAGATCATTACTAAAATGGTTAGAGAGTAACAATAAGATGACTTGGTTTGAATGCAACCAATTTTCTAATTTTAGATCTTTGTTTTAGGTTGTACTTGATCCATCCTAATTGAATATGACTTTGCTGCACCGTAAGGATATTTTTCTTATCCTTCAAATTCACTTCCTCTTCACATCAATAGATCTTCAATCAAATCACCATAATTTGCACATTCTCTTGCACTCTTATGCTTACACACTTTTTCACACACTTACACACTTTGAAATCACAACTTGGCCTTATACTTATATTTTTCACTTTGTCAAGTCAGCTCAAATACAACTTACAATAATCAATATTCATCACCGTAGTTGGATGGAATCAATAGATAAATCAATTAGGCTTAATACAAAAAAATAAGTAAATCCTTCATTAGTCAACCTTGCTCTATAGAAACTAACTTTGAAATGATTTCCTTTGTTAACCAATAGAAGCTTAGTTAACACTGAAACTTATGAAAATCCTTTGGCAAATGAGTGAACGTAGTTAGCATTGGTTCCATTAAACTTTTCTTTATTACCTGAGTGATCTTAGTTAACACTCTCTTTCCTTGGTAGACACTACCTTCTAAACTAGACAATCACATGAATGCTCGATAGACACTGAGAACTGTCTTCACTGCTTGAGTGAGCTTAGCATATACTGACTGATAAAGATTATGAAATTTGTGTAACATCAAAGACAATACAAAATTAATCAATTGTATCTAATAACCTTAACAAATCATCAATTCATTCACATTATTCTGAAATATGCATAGTAGATAGTTGTAATAACAACTTAGTGAATCAAAAAATCAAGGTAGAATTTAAGTACATCACATGTGTATTGGCTGGTCCACCAACTATTGGATAAACTAAACTTTATACATAGTAAGAGAGAGTGGGCTTAGTTACATCTTAAATTCTACTAGGGAGACATGTCACAACTTTCTAACATTGATGGTGACTTATTCCTTTATGAAACTAAAAGACTTGAACTAACTAATAGGTGTCTTAGTCATGTTTGAACTCTTAATTAGAAGACAAGAAAATAGGAACATGCAAGAATCACTACATGAGTTAAAATGATATTATCATCTTGCAAACTCCTCCAAATCCTCCAGGTGTTAATTCCTTCCAAAATTCTAGTCAACAAAGTTTTGTAGAAATTACATTTGGTCTATGTCCTCTAACTTCTTCCACATAGGTTGCAAGGGTCCTCTTAATAAACAAGCATCCATTCACATTATACCATTAAAGAAAATATGATAGTATAATAACCATGAACAATCACATACCATAATCATTCATTATATATAACATATATATATCATAATTAAGTGAAAATATTGTTCACACATCAAAGTTTGATGAAAGTAATGAATAAGATAAAGAAGTTAAAATAGTACCAATTGCAAGACTTGTAACTTCCCCCATTACACTTTTAGTTGTCCTCACACAAACAACAGTCTAAGATTAAAATATACCACATCACATCTATAACCTATGAATTTTAACTTAGTACCTTTTTATAGATTTCAATTATTTTATTGTTTTGATCTGAGTAGAATTTTTGTAAGATTTTTATGTCTACCATCTCATCATCAACATCTTCTACCTCCTCCCCTACATCATCATTGTCATGGTCCTGCCAATACACAACTTAACTAAGAACATTTGAAACTTCATATCAAGCACTACTATTATTTCAAGCTTACATGGAAAAAATGAAAATCAATCATTATCTCATGTCAATGTCCAAAAAATAAAAAGGCATTTAGTACTTACTAGTTTATCTAAGACAAAACTTATAAAAGTTGGACTAGACTTACACTAAGCAGCATATCATTGTTGGACAAGTCATATTGTAAACCAATATCCTACAGTCCTCTTCCTATCACTTGCATCTCTTACCCACTAAAAACCCACAATTCCCCATAGCATCAATTCATCATTCCCCTAAATATCTCATACCAAAATGTATTGTGCCCTTCAATTGTAGTAACTCAATGTATTGTGCCCTCAAGAATGTTGATTCAAAGGTATATGGTCCATTTGAAGGACAAAAGAGAAGGAGCCATCTAATAGGCTATAAGGGGAAGAGTGATTCTCATGATAGAGAGGTTCAAGGATGTATGACAATGGTAAAAAATGAAGTTGTTGATGAAGATAAAGAGGAAGAAAAGCTTGATGAAGAAATAATGATACTAGTTGGTACCATTTTATGTCCCTTGAAGATTGGATAAAAAAATTTCACAAGGATAGTTAAGGCTAAGAATAACAAGGTAGACACTAAGGGAATACTGAAAGGCCAAAAAAGATGGCACAATGATGATGAGAAGTTTTTGATAAGGGTAGGGGTACCTAGGCTTAAGGAATCTGAAGATGAGGAAAACATATGAATGAAGAGCCATGTGAAAACTATTTTAAGCATGTGCATGGGGACAATATATACTAGTATGAAGGTATTGCTTTGGTTTTTTATACTAACTATGATTTTGTTGTAGGTGTATCCTCATGTGGTAAAAATTTCTATCATGGTAGACTTCATAAGGTTGTGTCAAAATCACATAGTGGCATGACTATGTTACCTCTTTTTCTTTATAATAATTTGGTTATTAGATCCATAGAGCAAGAGGAATAAAGAAAGGTTTAAAATAAAGGTATAGGGTATACACTTCCAAAAGGTATCTAAGAACATGAATAATTGGTGTGGATATAAAGATGCAAGCATGGCTAAGCATGGAAAAGAAGAAGGTGCATCCACAAGGACTTCAAGTAGACAAGCAAGCCTAGAGCATCACAAGGAAAAGTACAAATGGTCTTGACCACTCGAAAATGTTTGTATTGTTTAGTATGGTGACCCTTAACACATGTTAGTTACAATTGAAAAGTTCAACTAAATATGTTTTGAATCAAATAGCTCAGCATAGAGTAATAGAAAATGCTTCTAAAACAATATCTTACATCTAAAAAATAATAAAAAATGCTTTTAAAACAATATTTTGTGTCTCAAAAGACCATAAGTGATACTAAAATGTTCTCATTGATAACCATTTTAATAGATATGTAAAATAGTTAAGGGAGTATTGATAGTTTTTTATTAGATTATAAAAACATGCTAGTGCAAAAGAAGAGAGCAACTATTTGAGCCACATTTTAGGTACTATTTTTCAAGTAGAGTTTCCTTGTTATTGCATATAATTGGATGATACAGCTAAAAACATCAACAAACTTTGAGTTGAGAATTTGCAAGATTATAGGTACAAGCTACAATGGAAAGTTAAAGCATGAGAAGCATTCCCTTTCGATGGGATAATTGGTGCAAAAATCTATCAAGACGTTTAAAGAGAAAATACATTAGACATGCTTCAAGAGAGATTAAGGTAAATAAGTGCACAAAACTAGGGTATGACTTCTACCAAGGCATGTGTTAAAGTACCTAATACATATATTAACATGGATAAGATTTTCACTAAATTTCTAAAGTAATCATATATATAGTGATTAAAGACAAACAATGATCTTTTGTATAACACTGATGCTTCACCTATATGAAAACCATCTAGATGTAATAAATATTCGGTAAATTTTTAAGCTTCTAAAATCTGATTTCTTAACAAATTTAATGAAAAAACACAACTGAATACTGAGAAAAAATAACAAATGCATAAGTCGAAACCCTTAATTGATAACAAGAATCATAGTCACATAATTAATAATAATGAGAATAGGTATCACAAAAATTGCATAGAAATCATCTACAACAAATTCCAAAATGTGGATGTAATATTTATTAACATTGTGCAAGACATCTTAAGGGATTCAATTTTTGGAAACGCTTGAGCTCAATATCTTTTCTTGTAATTATTTCCTTCAACATGGAAATTTGTTACATGAGATCTCTAACATCCTTGCTTTCCTTGTTGCTACATGCAACACCTAGTTCCAAGTTGGACACTCTCTTTTCAAATTTCAAAGTGTTGGTTGTCTCTGAGTAAGAGTCAATATCTAGATTGAGTTTTACAAACATGAAAGCCTTTTCTTGGCGAACCAGAGAATCCTAAAGAATTTGGGTCAGTTTGTTGTTAAAATATGGGACATGTGGACTCTTGTTAGCTAAAGCAAATATAAAATCCTCAAAATTAGAAAGAGATTTATTTATATGTGTTTCTTCTTTAAGTCTTTCTCTAGTAACCTCTGACTTGTCAATCCTCTCACTCCCTAAAAGATCAATCAAATGAAGGCACGCTCTTACACTTGATCCATAAGATAATTTTTTTGCTTCTAGTGGAACTCAATATTTTGTAAATATTTATTCACCTTTTACCTACCTTCATTTCTTATCTTTGTATGTCCTAGATAGATTTTGTGATCAAAATAAGGAATCATTTATTGCATCTCTTTGTGTTTTGAGAGAAAATAGGTATTTATCACTCAAGTCAAAGAATCCTATTGTAGAATTGCACTCCTAGGGCTTACTCATCAAATGGAAATATCCATTGACTGATCTAGGCCTTGGTCCTATTTGAATTCATAAAGATATTATTATTTTAGAGATTATCGCTATAACTATAGTAATGAGGCATCAGATATTGGGGTATCTTTCAATGATTGCAATTTGAGCAACATGAAGTAGGGTATGATATCACTATAGCATTTAGCAATTAGATTCATCATTGTGTGGAGAAGACTCATTATAGATATGGTGATGAGTGATGGAGTTGAATTATCACTATAACTTATAGATATATATCTCATAGGTGAGCAAAGGATATAGAATTTTAGTATAGCAATGAGCGATAAGTCTTCATATATCATTGTATGTTATATTGATCATGATCTATCACTAAGTAGTAAGAGCAAAAAAATGATATAGTGGTTAGCATTAAAACATGTAGATCATTGAAACTTACAATGATGTATGGTTGTATTATTAAAGGGGCATCATTGTGAGTTGTGGCAATAAGTTGAATGTGATCACTAATTGCATTTTGTGTTATGGAGATTTAGCAATCAGGGATGAGCTGCAAGATATTACTGTATGTTATAGCAACATTTCAAGTGCCAATATCAAAGGCTAAAGTTTTGATATCACCATACCTAATAAAGAGAAGGTGTATCAAAGATCGTAGATGAAAGGTTTCTAGTATAACAATAAGACATGGTGATATATCCATTGTTATAGTGATAGACATGATGTTAAAAGAAATTCACTATTTGTGAGAGCATGATATAGTGATCAGAACTTAATATATTTATATTGATCAAAGTTGTACTGATCAAATGTTTGAATATGTTTCATCAAGCACTAAAACAAGTGCACAAAATGATTTATAACAACAAGTTCATTTGCTAAATGATAAAAATGGCTTTATGTTTCAATTCACGTGGAAAGTAAATGACAAACATAGCCTATTTGGTAATAAAAGATAATCATTACTAGTTTGAGCTCACAAATTCTTAAAGGAAAATTATGAGATTATTGTTTGTATTCAATTTTTAGAGAGAGTTGTACTTAGAGAAAGTTTTAGAAGGTGTCATGGAGAGTTCTGGTTCTACACAAAAGAGGAAAGCTAAGAAAGTTAGAAAGGGTAAAGTTGATAAGAAGGAGAAAGAAGAAGAATTGAATGAAGAACTCATTTAACAGATGGCTATTGTAGGTCCTATGTAAAGAAGAAGAAAATTCACGTCCCTAGACAAAATTAAAGACAAGTACAATGACATTGGAGATGTTTGGACTAGGACTAGGGGTTGTAAGCTCTTTTTATATCATTATGTGAGGATAAATAACAAGGCACCTATCTATCATCCTTGGGAGATAAATTTAGGAAAATTGATAGTGGAAAATGTGTTTGTGAATGTGGATTTACTTAAGGTCATTATAAGAAAATGTAATGCTGAAGACAAATGCATATACGACAAGGATAGGGAAAAATTCATGGAGATATTCATTGAATATGTAAATGAATATTTTAGAATCACTAATGGTCTTACTAGAAGGCTGTCATTCATAGAATTGAAAAATGAGTATGAGAGGTGAGATATTTCATACATGCAATAGAAATTGATGTTGTGCAAAATAGAAAAGGAGCCTCTAATTGTAGCAGATGGACTTCCATCCAGTATCAAATTGTTTAAGACATACTTATACATGACATACCAATCATGTGGACAAGTAGGAGGGATAGAAGTACCTAATTTGATTGAAATTGGTCACATGGTGTTAGCATCAGACATTCAAATTCTAGAGCCCATACCCTATGATTACACAAAGTATGTTGTTGATAACATTCATACTTCTTTTGTTGATTTTGAAGATTTTGATTACCCTAATTTTAAACATTATTCCTTTCTTATGCATATGGTTTTATATTTTGGGCAAATGAGAGGATTGTGAGGTGAAGGTTTTAAATTGAATTTGAGGGAGTCTAATGGGGAAATGAATCCTATTCAAATGTGGACACCAATATGGGATTATAGGTTCAATGCTTCTTGTTAGCTTACATTTGAAGATCATTTTGTTCAACCTTTTTAGACTTTTTTTGGACATCCATCTTTTTCTCAATTAAAACTGATATTAAAATATTCTTAAGACCTAGGGACAATGGGTTGGGAGAGAAAATGAAACAAAATTGGAGAGATTGGTATGCATATGATTACTTCACTTGTATCAAAGTATTTGGGTTTGAAGGAAGCCCATTCATATTACCAATATTAGTGTTTGATAGAATTGCATATCTAGATATTGTAAGGCATATGTTTAAATCTAGACAACAACATTCTAAAGGTAAATAGAGAAAGTAGACTTTCCTTCCAGCAAATTTATCTTTTGGAGAGTTTATTATTTTTGCAACTAAGTTATATGACAAGATTGGAGAAAAATTGTAGAATGAATATCACATGTACACACTAGATTCTTGGAGTCATTATGATCTAGAAGGATACATTCATGCATGTAGGAAATCACAAAAAATGGGTGATTATATTCACCAATGCATTGAATATGAGGAAGGTTTCAAGAATTTGGAGTGGAAAGAAGTACTACAAAAGATTTAGGAACAAAATAGGAAACTATAAGAACAAAGGTAAAAAGCCAAAGAATGATTTAAAGAAGACAATCAAAATATTCTAGATTCCCCAATTCCAACTTCAAGTACTATAGATAAGCCAATACTTTGTCCCTTGGAGCATGATGTGCAGATCCTTGACATGATAATTGCTAAGAAGGATGGAGTCAAGAAAAATTTTAAATGATGATGCTTTTATCAAATCCAAGGATTTTATGGCCATTTTGTATAAACATAGAGGCAAATAATTGAGACAAAATATCCAAAATATCTCTCCTGAGAATGAACAAGAACTAATGAAAATTTTGAAGGAAGATATCAAAAGGGATGTTGAGAATATGACTCTGGCAAGAGGAAGGAAACTATTGAATAAAGCATGGGTGATGGTTCTGCCTAGTTGGGATTTCAGTGTATCATACATTTTTTATAGTTTAATTAAATTAGGTAAATAGGAAATGAAACTTGATGTACAGGGAATCAAATATGTCATAACTGGTGAAAGGTTTTTGGAAGAAAAAATATGAATGTAATTGTGGACCTTATAACCCCCACACAAAAGGCCATAAATTATTGATTTTGATCAAGCTTTTGGTCATTTGTTGACACTAAAAGTAGGGGTGACAGACCCTAACAAGGTTGTAGGTGTGCAAGTGGACATGACATTGTTTCAAGTGATATTTGATAGGGATAAATGGAAGACATTATATGAAAATATGTTAAAGTTAGGGCAGCCTCAAGTGCAACAAATGATACATTTGTCTAATAATCCTTTGAGAATTGAATTAAAGAAATTGCAAGAAGAGAATGCAAAATTGAAATATGTTTTGATGATTAGAAGAGAAGTCTCTAGCACCCTGATTAGAATTCATTTTAAGAAGTTGCTTGAAAAATTAGGTCAGGTTTGGGATATTTACACTACTTATAAAACCCTAGCTTTGAGACATAATGAGATATATAAGATCTTGGTCAAAGTAAAGAATACCCTTGAAGAAGATGAAGATATTCAAGAAGTAGAAAGGTTGATTGGGGATCATACTACATATTCATAGGAATTTAAGTTTTCTTTCAGGTTAATGGTGCAATCACCTAAAAATGGTCATATAGACTATTATCACCCTTCTTAGCTTTTTGGCTAAATTAATTAATCATTTACCTAGGCCAAATTGCTAAAAATCAATTAATATGATTATAACCTATAGTTTGACTATACTTTAATAAGTTCATTATTTGATTAAAAGAACATGTCCCCTTTTAATTAAATAAAAGACCCCATTCTTCTAACCCACTTAAAGTACACACATAGTCCTTTTTTCTATTTTACAAATTAAGAGAAAAGGCTTTGTGACTTTTGTCTTATATGGGATATCAACTTCTATTTTATTGATTGACTTATTTGTGCACACAGATCACTCCTATTTTCAAACTCCACCCTTGAACATCCATCATTTTCAACTTGATCTCTGCTATCTATACAACTTTAAAAGAGAGAGAGAGCTTCCCCATCAAAGGATCCACACTCTTGAGTACTATTATGCTATAGGTTTATCATTTGAATGCTTGAAGAGCTATTGTGGAAAAATTCTAATTCTCATCTCATTCTCTCATCCATCACATACTAGCTTAGAATCATATTGCATGTAGCTTAGTTTGTATTTTTCTATAATCTAGCTTGCTTAGTAATTAGTTTGGATCTTGTAATACTTTCGTTCTTGTTAACATAGCTGCACTTTGCATTGTATTTAGAGAGTTCTCATTGTAGACACTTGCATTCTTACTCTTGTTTCAAAGAACCTCTTGTTGCATGGTTTACTAGCAAGAAGAGTATCTCTAAGGCTCAGATGAGAGCCTTCATACTTGAATCATACTCTCTAGCATTCCATGGATAGGGAGCTCTAAGCTACCATCCAAGCATTTTGAACTTAAGGAATCACTTGGATAGAAGGGTTTAGAGTGTGACACAAATAAAGTTTACATTTTTGGTACCCATTTGGGGCTTGAATCAAGTTTCTAGCTCCATTTTCTTTGATTTCTCATTTCTGGTTTTTTACAATAGCATATTTGATCTAATCAAGTGGCTTTGTAGAGTTCTTACTTTGGTTTTAAGGATAACCCATATGCATATTTTTTTGAAGGACAAAACCCTAGTTTAAAAAAATTTGAGCATATCTTCCAAACTGCTTTTAGTTAGGATTTGAAATTATGTTTTCAAGTTGGAAATGCATCTGAAATGTCTCAATCCAATTTGTAGGTATTTTTGAGTTGATTTGCATTTGTTATGATTTTTTCTTTTATTTTCATAAAAAAAGATGTTTTTGGTTGCAAATAAGTGAATTTTTAGAAAACCCTACATTTTTGGGAAGGTATTTCAATTATAGAGGGGGTCAATTTTTTGTATTTTGAATTTAGAGGTCATATTAGTGCTCAAAAACTCAATTTGATAAATCTAGTTTGTTTTGACAATATGAGTCCCTAGAGCCCAAATGAAGAGATACTACTAAATTTATTGCATTTTTGGAAAGCTCTCTAGTTTTTAGTAGGGGTCTCTTCTTTAAATTTCTATTTTAGGATCCAAAATAATATAAAATAAGTCAAATCTTATTGACTAGGTCAAAATCAAAGAGTAAAAATGAGATCATTTGTGATTAGCTTGCACTTTCCTTGCATACACTTGGTTGAAAGATAACTTGAATTTTTAGGGCAGCCAACCACTTTGTGTTGCAGATCTTAGTTGGTTCTTATGCCCTCATTATTTTTTTTATGGGTTTTTCTATTTCTTTCTAACCATCTTAATAATAATGCATGTCAAAGTGTCAAATGCACAAGGGCTCCTAATATTTTTGCAATGCCACCCAAAGCATAAAAACCAAACTTTCTTGTATTTCTTTTATTCCATGTGTGGCACTCTACTAGTTGTTTCCATTTTGTAGGCACATTAAACTTGTGATTGAGATTCTTTGGTGATAGGAGAGTATGCTCTTCACCCTTGTGATGAATTAGAAATCTTGACTCACCTTTGGACTTCAAAAGCAAGGGGGTAATTGAAAATTCTTGGTGTGTTTGAGAGAAATGATCAAGATAGGAGAGTATTCTCTTCACCCATGCAATGAATCAGAAATCTTGACTCTTGAAAGTGGATCTAACTTGTGGTAGTTAGAATCTTTTAGTAGGTTTGCACTTGAGAAATCAAGAGAAATGACCCAAGTGGGGACAATTGAATTCAATTATTCCAACCCAATATAATCTCAAGGCTATTGAGGACACAAAACCTTGATAGAAATAACACTTTTCTTACCTAGTGTGATTGTTTGTGGGTTGTGACCATGAGCAGATCACTAGGGAGGAATGCTTAAGGTACTCTTGTGATCACAAGACTAGTTATTCACCACAAGGTGAGGTGTCCTACATTAGGAGCAAGAGGAGTTCTATGAACATAAATCCTTTCTAAACACCCTAGGATAGTAGCTACCTTATTTTGCTACTCAACTTCTTCATCCAAGGATCGATCCTAGTGGATTACCTGGATCACCCCAAGATTTTACATTTACCATCTTTGTTCCCTAGGTTATGCTTATGGAATTTCCATGACAAGGCCAATATCTCTTTTGGGAAACCACTTTGTGTGAGGCAAAGGAGAACTTAGTGTGGGCCAAGTTGTTGCATAATGAACCATGACTTTTAGGTAGATATTTCTTGATGTGTTGTTGAATTGAATGTGCTAGAGTCATGGAAATATTTTGTACACGTGATGATAGTTCTAGGGCTTTATTTTGAGACCTCATGCATGCTTGTATCATGCAAGGTTGCTTTTTCCCTTGCTTTATTTCTTGAATAATAATCTATCTGTCACTACCTTTCTTGAAAAAAAAAATCTTTTGAACATCAAACTTTCTATGCTATCAACTATTGTCAAATTTTGTCAACCAAGTCGAACCATCAAGTGTAAACATTTACTTGTGTTCCTTACTAAGGGGAGTTTCTTCATTTGACTTTGATTTTATATGTCTCTAGTTTTTTAACATGCTGAAAGTGGTTGTTTGGTCATAGTGCTCTTGGTCTTTCTATCTTCATGATCTATGTCCCCTTGCTAGTTATCTTTTTTTTGAAATGGTTACCTTGATTTCTTGACTACACTCTTGGGTTGGGAAGTTTGTTCACTTGTTCATGCTTTCACTATCTACTTGGCTATTTGGGCTTCTTTTCTAGCTATTGAATTAATTCATTAATGTCATAAGTTTCTTGGACATGTTTTTTGACAATTCATTTTCTCATTGCTACCCTCAATTTGACAAGTGAGCACTCTACTTCCTATAATTTGAACATCAAGTTATCTTCTAGTCTCTTTCATGCTTGGATTTTCATCTACAACTATGGGATCTAAAACTTGTGCTATCAAATTTTAACCAATTCTAAATGATCCTAAGTTTCTTAAGCTCTTTAGTGAATTACAAACCCTACACACTCAATACAATAAACTTGAAGAGACCCCTAACCCTGCTTACTCAAGTATCACTAAGGGAATGATAAAAAAAATGCTAGATTTGAGAAAATGGTCAAGGAAAAAACATCATCATCAAATGATTCTCTTTCTAGCTCTCTATATGTACACACACACTCCCATCCCTTACTATCCCTCTCTCCCCTACTATGTGAAAATCTATCTCTCCGTATCCTACCCTCTCCTATCCCCTACTCTCTCACACACTATCTCTCTCCCATCCCCTACTCTCTCTCTCTCTCTCTCACTCCCATCCTCTCTCTCTCTCAAACACACACACTCCCATTTCCCTCTCTCTCTCTCTCTCTCTCTCTCTCTCTCTCTCTCTCCTCTCCCATCCCCTACTCTCTCTCACACATACACACTCCCATCCACTTCTCTCTCTCTCTCTCTCTCTCTCTCTCTCTACTCTCTCTTAGTCACTCTCTCCCATCCTATACTCTCTCTCTCACTCCCATCCCCTTCTCTCTCTCTTTCTCTCTCACTCTCTCTCCCATCCCCTACTCTCTCTCACATACACTCCCATCCCCTACTCTATCTCTCTCTCTCCCCCTCTCCTTCCCCCCCTCTCCCTCTCTCCCACTATCC
Source organism: Cupressus sempervirens (assembly GCA_028749045.1). Classification (NCBI taxonomy): domain Eukaryota; kingdom Viridiplantae; phylum Streptophyta; class Pinopsida; order Cupressales; family Cupressaceae; genus Cupressus; species Cupressus sempervirens. The sequence goes on from CM053783.1 coordinate 104,023,549, forward strand.
CAACTCCTACTCTCTCTCTCTCTCTCACACTTCCATTCTCTCTCTCTCTCTCTCTCTCTCTCTCTCTCTCTCTCTCTCTCTCTCTCTCTCTCTCCTTCCCTCTCTTCCACTCTCTACTCTCTCTCCCATACCCTGTTCTCTCCCTCTCTCACACACCCACATTCCCATCCCTCTCTCTCTATCCCACTCCCTCCCTCCCTCTCTTCCACCCTGTACTCTCTCTCTCCCTCTCCCATACCCTTCTCTCTCTCTCTCTCACACACACACACACTCCCATCCCCTACTATATATATATATATATATCCATCCTTGTCTCTCCCATCTCATCCCCTACTCTCTCTATTTCTCCCTCCCTCTCTCCCTATCCAAACTCCTACTCTCTCCTCATATTCTACTCTCTCTCATTCTCTACCCTCTCTCCCTCTCTCCTTCCTCCCTATATAAATTTAGGCTTTAAGAGTGTGTTAATAGAAAATATTTTAAATAGCGTGCACATGCTATTTAAATATTTGGATTCTATTAATCCTAAGGCTTTGTTTTTCCTCAGAGATCCAACCCAAAGATTTGGAATCTCTAAATTGGTAAGAGATGTGTTTTGCCTCAAACATAAAAAAAATGATTGGTTTTTTTTGTGTGCTCTCCTTCAAGTTTCCTCATGGTTGGGCATCGATAAAATTAGGTTACATGACATTGTAGATATCTGCGCTAGCTATATAACCTTATAATTTATTTTTAATTTGAACTATTTTAAGTCTTATAACTATAATTTCTTTTGAATGAATGTCCATTTTCTATCAAAAACCATCATGTACTAATTGGCTATAGATTTTAGCTCGTTCATCAAATTTCACAACTTAGTTTTTAAGAAACTAAAATCCATTCTACAAACTTTGAAAAAAACAAGTTGTGATTTTAGTTTAGTTTTCAATCATTTCTTAGGGGACCACACATTTATTTCATGTTTTTGGGATGTGTCCAATTAAAAAATTCATTAAAAAATACACATTATAAAATCACCCAAAAAATCAGGGATAAACTACATAGTGTTAGGTGACTTTTAATAAGAGTGATTAAATAATTTCAAAGAAAAAGTTAAAATTTTTGTGGGGCCACACTTTGCACTGTGATATTTTTTTCTTAAAAAATAGTACTAGTTTCTGTGGCCCCCTTTTTTGAGGAGCTAAAACTAAACCAGTTTGAAAAAAATTAGTAGTTTAGAAGCTAGACTCAAGGGACTACTACTTTTGTTTTTGTCATATCTTAAAATTTTGAGCATAGCTATCTTCAAATTCTTGTCGAAGTTCAAATTTTTTTTATTTTAGAAAAAATGTGGCCACTTATACCCCCTTTCGACACCACAACTTAGTGCACTTACCTTTCTTCATCTCTCAAGTATGATGAAAACACCACTTCCATTATCTCCCTTGAGATTACTAAAAATTATGAGAAAAGTTATCTTCCTATGCTATCCAAAGCTTCTTGTCAAGATCAAAGTGTCCCCTCATGTTGTGCTTCTCCATATCCACTTCAAAATTTTGTTCAAGCTTCAAGTGCTCCTATTAAATGTTGCTCCTATCAAAGATACTCATGAGTCTATTGATGGATTTGACCATGTTTCTCACTCTAAAGTTGTTGATATCCCTTTCCACTATCCATTTTCATCTCCTAAGTCTATCCTTGGTCATTATACATCTAATCTAATAGCTTTAGAACTTCCTTACATATCAGGACATTATGTTCCTTCATCTCCATTTCTCATATCTTACCATTTCCCACCTCTCCTCTTACACCTCAAGGTCAACAAAGACACACATAGTTGAAATCTTCACATTCACTTTTCATCTAACCAATCATATTGACCTTATTCATACACAAGTACCAAGTCTTTTGGAAGAAATTTAGATGATCAACTCAAACACAAATGCATGAGTCCATCTTCAAAAGTTCACTATGCCTCCTCTAATCGGCATGTGAATACTAAGAAATAGAATATGAAAAAGAGACCACAAAGGTCCACTTAAAGAGCTATTCCTAAATCCATTACTAAAGAATTGCACTCTAAAACATCCAATGAAGACTCCAAGTCTATATTCATTCCCAATTCTTTCTCAAAGGAATTTAATATTGAAAAAATTTCAAAGTTGACATTCAAGCTTCCAAAAGCTTCCACTTCATCTTCTTCTAAACATGTTCATAACAATCTTTTGAAGCCTTCCATTCCATCTTCCTCCAAAATTATTTTTCTACTTCATACATCTCAACCTCAAGCTATTTCATCCATAACTTCTCAATCATTCAAATTGAGGTGTGTTTCTTCAATGATCTTTCCCACTTTCACACCTACCCTTCTACAATCTTTTATGGCGTATGCTTTTTTACTATCCATCCTCCATCTATCTAATCAAAACCTACAAACTTGTCCTCCATCTACCTCTCTTCTTCCTACAATCTCCCTTCCATTACCCTATCAACATCTTTGAGCATACCTTTCTATGGTATCTTCTTATCATGACTTACCTTTCCTATAAGAGTGCTATGTAACTTGAAAAAAAAGCTAGACCTATTTCTAAAAATTCCAAAAAAATAGGAAAAATAGAAAAAATGAAAATGTGCCTTGGTGAAAACCACTTCTTATGGCACCTTGGTAGCAAAAGTAGAGACAAATAAATTCATCCTATGGTGAAAATCATTTCTTGTAGTGCCTTGGATAAATACCATGATGAAAACCTAGCAAATAGGCCTCATGCATAATTTTTTCATAATCCATTGATTCTCTCTTTCTCTTTGATCTTGACATTGTTGAGCTATCCAAGCACCTTAGCTATCTTATCTATCGCTCACCCCATCATTCTCATTCACTCATATCATTCATATCTAACTTTATCCCTATTGTTACCTTATCACTATCCTATGTAGTTGACCCCTTGGTCTTGATCACAATACAGAAAAACATAGTTCTCATAGGTCTCTTGGCATGCCTAATCTTTTTGAATTCATGGTATCTTGATTATTGTCTTCCACTACTTATGCCATATTCCATCTCACTTATTGGCTTTCTTGTCTTATTAAAAACCTACTTTATATGGCTATCTTTACCTAGCTTGGGTACTCTTGGGGAGTTAGTCTTTGATGGTCACTTTCACTTGTCTCGTACTCCTTTCTTATCCATCTCTCCTTATCCACCAACTTGTTTCTCCATCATGTCCTATACCTTGCTAGACATTCGAAGAATATGATGTCATATTTCTTGAGAACTAGTGATATCTAAAAAATTCTTAAAAATCTAAAAAAAAATCATATATGATGCTAAAAAAATCCTAAAAAGTAGAAAATGTCCTTAAAAAATGAGCATCTTAGTGAAAATCTACAAATAGGCATTTCAATGTATCACCAAAAAAATTGAAAAAAGTCCTAAAAAAATCTATCAAGTGGTGAAAACCTAAAAGCATGCACTACTTGAGACCCTTGCACCTATGTCTATCAGTCTCAATCACCCACTTTGCAACACATTTCCTAGCTTGGAATTGTTTATTGTCCTTGTCTTGGGGGCATAGTTGATTAGCCTATTGAGGTTTCATTATTCATTAGGGTTTCTTTAACAACTCACAAAATAATGTTTCTCAACACTAAACCCCCACTTGACATCAAGTGTTTCTAAACACTTTTTAGATAGTCTACCTACAGTCTCTAATGTTGTGATATTTCTCACTATCAAAATATAGTCTTGAAGAAATGGTCAAGTGACTTACACACACACACTTCAAAAATTAAATGACTAAGCTATAATGAACTTTATCTACTTTGTGTTCTATCTATGATGTTTTATTTTCTATGTGTTCCCTCCCTAATAGTTTTTCAAGGATGTCATGGACTAGAAGATTGGGAGCATGTGGCATTTTTCTTGCTTTTTGCTTGTGGGTATACTTTGTTCATCTACAGTGTTTAAAGCATTCGTGCTTGTTCTATTTGACACTTTGACTTACAAATGTATCATCTTTGACTATTTTTTCAAGACCACATTTGGGGTTTATCCTAACACTTATGCTTTGATATAGGTGTAATCTTGTTATATCAAACCTAGGGATTCTAATCATAAAGTCATCTTGACTGATATGTCTTTTATGCTTAGATTAGATTTGCACATTCCTATCTAATATCAATCATATTCATATCCTCATAGTTTTACTAGTGATGATTGTATGATCTCATGATGTCCCTAATAAATGCTCAATGATAAAATTAGAGTCAAAATGTTATGCATTTCTTGCTAGTAAACCACTTTGCATGTTAGCTTGCATTACAAGTTCATTCTTTATCTTAGTCTTGCATTCCTACATATGAGGAGATCTCTCTCTTAATCTTTTCTTAGATATATCGGCTAACTACTTTCATATCTTCTTCACTTTCTTCTTGATCATGTCTTTTCATCTTCTTGATCTCTCTCTTGATCTCTTTGCTATCCTATCATCACATCTATATGAGCTTTTGACCTCTTCCACAATTTTGACATCTTGGATCTATTTTTTGGATTAAAATAAAAATTTGAGTTCATCTTGATAGTCAAAATTGCACTTCAAAAATTCTACCTTCTTTTATGTCTTTGAATCTTCACTAGGGCATCTTCATTTCTTCATGTCTCCATCATTTCTAAACTTCATAGCTACTCCAATTCACATTTCATGTCTAAAATCACCTTTCTACTTGATTTGACCTAATTTTCATGTTTTATCCTTCATGGTCAACTATGGTCAAACTAGGGCATTCTATCATTTCCTTATGGTCACTCTTTGGTTCTAATCATCTATCTATCATCACAGACTTTTCTATATCTCAATTTACTCATATCTAGCTCATTTCTACATCTCCCTTACCTCATTTCAATTTCAATCTTGAGGCCACAAAAATACTCTATTATCATTTGCTACAACTATATATTTCTTTGGAGCATATGTTTGACATTTTCCTTTAATCTTAATCTATATGATTTTCTTGGTGTTAACATTATTCTTGAGTGTTAACATCATCTCTTTCCTAAGTGTTCAGTACTACCACTATCAGGCTAAACATTTTAGGATTTGCTTTGTCTTTCTACATTTCAATCTTCAAAATTAGATATCTCCATTGCTATCTACTTGGCTTCTATTTTCTTTGGTGTAATGTGTTCCCACATTGATCACACATTAGTCAAAGAGGGGCAAATGTAATCACCTAAAATGGTCATCTAGAATATTATCCCCCTTCTTAGCATTTTGGCTAAATTAATTAATCATTTACCTAGGCCAAATTGCTAAAAATAAATTAATTTGATTATAAGCTATACTTTGACTATACTATCCTAACTTCATTTTTTGAATTAAAAAACTTGTCCCCTTTTAATTAAATAAAAGACGCCATTCTTCTAACCCACTTAAACTGCACACATATAGTCCTTTTTCTATTTTCAAAATTAAAAGAAAAGGCTTTGTGACTTTTTTCTTATATGAGAAGTCAACTTCTATTTTACTGTTTGACTTGTGTGTGTACACGGATCAATCCTATTTTAAAACTCCACCCTTGATCATCCATCATTTTCACCTTGATCTATACTATCCATATGACTTCAAAAGAGAGAGAGCTTCCACCTCAAATAATCCATATAGCTTAGTTTCTCTTTTTCTATAATCTAGTTCTCTTAGTAATTAGCTTGGATCTTGTAATACTTTCATTCTTGTTAACATAGATGCATTTTGTATTTCATATTAGCTTACTTCATATGTGCATTGCATTTAGAGAATTCTCAATGTAGACACTTTCATTCTTGCTCTTGTCTCAAAGAACCTCTTGTTGCATGGTTTACTAGTAAGAAGAGTATCTCTAATGCTTAACTAAGAACCTTCATACTTCAATCATACTCTCTTGCACTCCATGGATAGGGAGCTCTAAGTTAGCATCAAAGCATTTTGAACTCATGAAATCACTTGGATAGAAGAGTTTAGAGTGTGACACAAATATAGTGTACAAATGGAGGAATTGGTTACATAACACAGAGATATATGTTGGCATGATAAAAATGGAGATATAATTGACTGAGAGAGATGGATGGATATGTGCTATGTGATGTAGGAACAAGCCCTAAAAGCCATACAAAATGACAACTTGGAGATGTCAAAGGCCAACATGTAGATGAAGTAGATGTTCAAAATCAAGATCAAGGCAAGAGAAGTAATCAATGATGAGATTTACTAGGAGATATCAAATATTTAGAACATATTAGGCAATGTAGTGATTTTATTGAATCATAATCATTAGAATTGGTAGCATAAGTCTTTGTTTTATAAACTTGTTTTACATACATATAGTTAATTGTTAATTATTCGGTTAGTTGTAAATAAGGGACATATCATTTCACTATGTAACCAATCTAATGCTTATAATTATAAGAGCCATATTTAGAATAGGATATCATATCATATAGAATTATTGTCAAGACATTATTCTTATAGTTATACACAAAAAATCTGATTCTATTGTCTACTCTAGATTTTGTCAACCGTATGCACCAACAACACATGCAAAATTATGGTGAAAGTATCTTCAAGTTCAATACAAATGATTATGTGCTCAATTGATCTTTTGGTGATATCATTCCTATCTCTTTCATTTTATTTTCTCAGATCAAATATTAAAGGTTTTCTTTAATTGATAGTCTAGTTGGGTGAATGCAACAAGGGATTTCATTATTTAAAAATAGTAGTGATCTATTAAGTGATTAGTATACATTGTTGTATTATTAAGCTCTTGAGGGGAGTTAAAATCAATTAGATTAACTATTGAAGTTTTCCTGGGCATTTCAAATAGTTCACACTTCATTAAAGTGACAAACAATTTTTCTTAAAAGGATTTATATACCATATATGAATTCATCAAGCATTTAGGATTTATATAAATAGATAACATTTAGGAACTTACTACATTAGATATCATTTTCTTCTTTTAGCCTCTACCACCATTCGCTAGCTTGCAATCTTTTGCATCATTCTTCTCATTAGCACTCCCTCTTCTCTTGTGACCCCTACCAACACCTCTTACCTCAGGTTGGGGAAGTTTTACATCACCATTATCATTTGAACCTTGCTTTTCCATGATAGAATTAGAAGACTAGTATGCAAAAACTATGAAATTCTTCTACAATAAGAAAAATAAAATTAAAAAGAAAAATCTTCACCTCATCTTCCAATACAAATATTGGTGAATCAACATCTCCTTTGACCTTGATAGCCACAACATTAATCATTTTCAAAATTTGCACGATGAAATGGAAATTAAACCTAGAACAATCAAAAGAAGGAAAAATTACAACCATCAAAATATGGGGTTTGTATTTTGGTTATGAAATAAACTAGAAAAATGAATGCACATGCAACCTTTTAGCTATGATTAATCATGAAAGACTCAAAAAGAGGTATCACCTCTAAAGAAATATTGGAAATTCAACCTTATCAAATGGAAGAGATGTAGGTCTAGAATAGTTTAGCTTTCCACAACCTGAATTGGAGTCCCTTGAAGATGCTACATCCAACTTTAGGCGCATAGCACTCAAAAACTGAAGCTACATGCTTTAACATTTATGATAACCACATTCAAATAAATATACTACTTCAAGTTATTCATCATTAGCAAGAAACTAAACATAATCTATCAATCAAGAATAGCTCAAATAAAAATGAGTTCATTATTTTCAAAGATTCATTGAAAATATTCTAATTTAAAGAGGCTAGAAAATATAGTAATATTTTGCTTGATTGCAACTTCAATGAAACATTTGGGGAATTTGGTTTAGCCTACATGTTGGGGCACAATAATTTGTCTCAGATTACAATTATAGTTGGAACCCTCAGTTACCTAGCTCTCAAGTGTATGATGACATGAAGAACAAGCCCTAAATTAGATGTTAATAGTTTTGGGGTTGTTGCCTTAGAAATTGCTATAGGAAAGAGAAGAGTAGATGTGAGCTTGCAAGAGCATCATATAAGGCTTATGGAGTGGGTATGGGATCTCCATGGTCAAGGAAAAGTTTTGGATATTACAAATATAAATTTAAATGGGGAGTTTGAGAAGGCTAAAATGGAATAATTGGTAAGGATAGGGTTATGGTACTCCCATCCTAATCAAGTTTCAAGATCCAAAATGAGGAAAGTGGTAAAGCTATTGAAGCTAGAAGATCAAGTACCTAATCTTCCTCTTGAGATTCATATCTATACTATAGAGTATCATCCCATCATTCTAGACCTACAATGAATGGAATTCATTAATTAATGAAGTTATGACAGTTTTGATGGTTATGTGAATACTTCAATATTCTCTACTTAATGAGGCCAACCATGTGAAGGTGGAAGCTCATCTAGCCTCACCCCCCCCCCCCCCCCCCCCAACATCAATATAAATTCTCCATTATCATCTAATTATATACTATATGTGGGAAATATGGCCCTCAATTTTCACACACACTTCAACATGATCATTATATATGAAGTCATCCCTAAATGAACATTGAGTTGTTCATCCGAAACAATTTGGCAAGCCAATTTGTTGCCTCCTAACTAGATGGATTATGCTATTTCTCTTAGTATGAGAAGCTAGCAACTAGACCTCTAGTATGAAGGATTTATTTAAGCTAACTAAGAATGTAAGATTAATCTAAATGAGATATGGAAATTAATCCATATGAAATGCATATATTAAGCTAAGAATAAAAAGAGCATATTATTACAAATGAATCAATTTTTACACTAGAATGAGATTATAATGCTAGAAAAATGACAAGCTATGAATGTATGAGAAATGTGTATTTCAGCATAAATTTGATACTCTCAATTTGCAACCCCCATAATGAGGAATTGAGTAAAATGTGTATTTCAGCATAAATTTGATATTCTCAATGGTCAAGATCATGTAGAATAGACGGCTGAGATTGGAAATGAGATTTAGTTAGAGTGGAAACTTCCTTATATAGATGAAGTCAACCAATTCAGTTCCAAGTGTGAGAAAGAGTTAACTAAGTTAATTCTATTCCCATTTCCAGTTCACTTAGAGTTTCCATTTCTAAACTGAAGAGAATATTTGGAGAGAATATTTAATTTAATAAAAATAGAATGTGACCTCATAAATGCATAATCTTAATTAATTAAATAATTAAATTCAATAAATTAAAATGAGGATATATCTTATTAAATCAAATACATTTAATTCCCTTGTACATTAGCCAAAAGGTAATTTAAATTTAATTAAAGTATGAAGACTTATAATTAAATTAAATTTAATTAATAGGTTTAAAGTAGCTAATTTGAGTCAATACTTAGGAATTAAATAAAGAGTGTAATTAATATAGATTATGGATTTTCTACATTTGACACTTAGGTCAAGTAGCAATTATCAGAATTATAATTTCCTGGTAAAATAGGACCTAAGATTGATCAAATAGACTAGAATTGGTTTAGTGCAAAAAAGTGCTAATTTTGGGGTGTTACATTTCCCCCTCTTTGAATGAATGTGCTAGCATCACAATTGATTCAAAGAAATTAGAATTATGAAGCATAGATCAAGAAATGAGATTCATTCCAAAATTGATAATTCAAAGACCAATTGATAAGCTTTTCAAGGTTATCTCCAAAATGAAGTTTATCCTTAGGGGATCTAGATAGAACACCTAGATACTGAAGTTGATAATTTTTTAAGGTTATCTCTAGAATGAAGCTTAATCTTAGAAAATCTAGATAGAACACCTAGATACTAAAATTGATAAGCTTTTTTAGGTTATCTCCAAAATGAAGCTTAACCTTAGGGAATCTAGATAGAACACCTAGATACTGAAGTTGATAAACTTGTTAAGGTTATCTCTAGAATGAATCTTAACCTTAGAGAATCTAGATAGAACACCTAGATACCAAAATTCATAAGATTTTTAAGGTTATCTCTAGAATGAAGCTTAGCCTTAGGGAATCTAGACAGAACACCTAGATACACAAGTTGATAGAACAAAGATTGTAAAACTTCACAAAAAAAATTCGAGAACAAGACTCAATTCTCAGGAGTTAGGGTTATACTATCCTTATACCTTCCCATTATAAGATGACAAAATTAATCATGATTCATAGAATTATCCCTAGAATGAGGCTTAATCCTCAAGAGTTAGGGTTAGATTGTCTCGATACCTGTCCATTGAAAGTGATTTAAAGCAAGAACTTACAATTGTCTCCAGAACAAAGCTTAATCCTTTCGAGTCTAGATAGAACATCTGAATACTAGTCCATAAAAGATAACAAGACCTATCATGAGTCATAGAATCATCCCCAGAATGAGGCTTGATCCTCAAGAGTTAGGGTTAGACTGTCCCAATACCTATCCATCAAACTCTAATAAGGATTGTTATGATGTGATTAGCTGATCAAAAGATGAGATAGATGACATAAATCCCAAATAGAGGGAACAAAGATACCTCGAGTGATGAGGACATAAGATTCAAACTAAATTGTAGCTAGTTTTGAAAGATTCAATGATGTAATCATCTTGCCCCCTTAGGACCAAAATTGAAAGATGACACACTAGAACAGTGATGTAGAGTGGTATATTGAGAGATACTGAAGAAATCATAGAGTCAAAAGAATGTAGAAAATATTAGAAGAGTCTAAAGAAATTTGGAATCAATTTGGAGTGATTTTAAGGCCAAAATGACCAAGTTTGACCAAAGTTGACAAGAGTTGACTAGAGTTGACTTTTTTTAGAAATTTGGAAAATTTGAAGAAAACATAGTTTGAAAATATTCTAAGATTTACAAAGTATCAAAAAAATTGGACTGCTTAAGCATTCAATTGTGTTAGTCCCAAAATTTTAAAATGCAATTTTGAGTAGTTTAAGTGTGTCAAATTTTGAATTTGATCTCAAAATTGAGTTCAGAGAAAGCAAATTAGCTTGGGGAGTGATTTTTGCACCAATCAAAGCACTTTGAAAAAATTAGGTCAAAACCTATATAAGGGCCCAAAAGATCATTTTAGTTTCATTTGTGCTCTTTTTCCTTTGTTAAGAAGAGAGTTCTGAGGAGAAAGATGGTGGTCCCTATGCATTCACATTGATTCAAGTATTCTAGATGATGTAGCCAGCTGGTGGACTATAGACCTCCTATGAGTCATCGATAATCTTTCTTTGTATTGAATTTTTTTTGTGTTTTGAGTCATTTTAGCATGTTCTAATGTCATTTTAAGGGTGTTTTTGAATTTTTCATGTCAATTTCTGCATGAGGATATTGTTCCTCATGCAAGGCTAATCATCTTTTGTGTGAAGAAGTACCAAGCTAGTACTTCTTCGTGGGGGTGTTGCAAGATTCCTCACATGGAAGATACCCATCTCTCAGGTGAGAAACCCTATAATGGGTTGTTATTTCACTCATTTTTTGTCTCTTTTCCTGTAACAAAGAATTTTCTCATGCGAAGGTGTGTAATCTCGCATAAGAACATGAAATATCGTGCAAAAATCTAGTGTAAAATGCAAATTTAATGTTTGAAAATTAATTTTCGTGTTGATATTTTGCACTTTCATTCTTTGTGTTCACTTATCTAAGATTGATCATTTTCTTGTTGTTTTTGTGTGCATAGGTTAACTTTACCAATGTTGGATTTAGATTGCGTTACCAACCTTATGAGCCTTGCTATTACAGTTAGATGATGCCAACATGACACATATTGATATGCTTAAATTGTCATATCTTTGCCAAATTCCCTCATTGTTTGTGAATCACAACCTATTGACTACACTAGTTGAGCATTTGCATTTGGAGATGAACACCTTCCATCTACCCTAGGGAGAGATGACTATCACCCTAGAGGACATATGTAGAATTCTTTAAATCTCATTCCATGGGCTGTGAGTAGTATAGGACACAATGCAATAGACAAGTATAGAGGCACTAAGGGCCATTTTCCAAGATAATCTTATCATGGACAAAGCCATCAACTAGGATGAGCTAGTGCATACCTATGGTCCCATGCACAAGTTTCCATCAATATTAACCATATTTATTAGTTTCTTCCTAATACCAAATAGAGGTCAACATGGTTTAGAGTTCGGATGGGGATGGATCTTAAAGCTAATGCTAGAGGCACCCAAGTGATATGGATGGGGTTAGTGCATGCTCACCTAGTTGTTCCATGAGATATACTAGATTGTATACCATGAGAGGAAGAGCATGGCTTCTGGGGTCTATGTTCTTTAGGTGTGGACATGGAAGAATTTTCCTATTATCAGATCCATTTTTGTAGATGAGAGACAACCCTTAAAGCTGTACATGAGTAGATATCAAGGCCAACTGACCCAAATAACTCTAAGGAAGACTAGGCAATAGAGAGGTTGATTGGAAGACCTAGTAGAAGTAGTGTGGAGACTATCAAGGGAGATAGAGGCATGGGATGATGCACCCATAGAGTTGGGATACATGTTCACATCTCAACGATTGGTTGATTGTTTCATGTAGGTGATAGAGAGATTCCAATTGAAACAAATCTGGTGATAGTATGGTTGGCCACAAGACATATCATAGGAGTACTTTTCATATGCATGGCTTGCTATAGATGTGGATCATGTGTGATTGGCAAGGTTAGACCCAAGTCATTCGATGATTGGTGTGCGGACCATAGTGGCAACACAATGGGATTTCCTACCAGCTGTAGTAGATAGGGGGAGGCCACTAGATTATCAAGCATACTTTGTGATTCATCCCTTCCCTTGATTCATAGATCTAGTGGGTATGGTTGTACCAATATAGTCAATGTAGGTAGCACAACCACCACCATAGTAGCCATAGTAGGAGAGAGCTAGGAGGAGGATACCTCAGGTGCATATTCCTCCTTCATAGATGAGATTAGATGTAGATGCTAGTGGTAGTGGGATAGGACATAGATGTTTGCATATAGAGGCTAAGCAGCTAGCCAAGTAGGCAGAGTAGCTGGTGGGCACTGAGGTGATGTAGAATTAGACTATTGCCAAGCCAAAGGGTAGAGATGCCCTAGCACAGACCTAGGATTCCCTTAGGAGATCAAGAGATTGAGTGAGGATAACATAGTAGTATTTGGGGGAGTTGCATATATAGCTTGTTGTGAGAGACACTAGGATAGTAGAACAGGATTAGGAGATTCATGACTTATGAGAGCAACTAGAGTGAGAGGATCACATGTCAAAGTAGCAGTAGGATGAGATTCGGTTATAGTCAGCAAGAGCGGCATACTACTATGCAGTGTATGCAGTAATAGTGGTCTCATGCCATAGTTTTCATAGTATGCAAGAGAGTCAAGAGGCACAAGACCTCCAACGAGACCAAATATGCCTCCTCCTCCTCCTCCTCCTCCACTAGCTAGAGAGGAGGGAGAGGGACAGAGTTAGCTCATTTTGCTTCAATTTTTCTTTGGCTATGTATCAATTGGTGTGCCAGCACTATTTTGTATCATTTTTGAGATTAATAATGCTTGAATAGAATTTAGTTTTACACCAATGTACACTTGACTCCATATATATATGAGATTTTGATTCAAGTACCTTCACATATGTCATCTTTCTCTCTTTATAATTTGTTGTACATGGGATGTTTATGCTATGATTATGAATGCAATTTTGATATGACGTATGAACCTAGTATAGATGAGATGAACCATGATAGTATGTATGAAATGCAAAATGTGAATGAACTAACATCTCATGTAGTGTTCCATGAGAGAATGAACCAAAGAACTAAACTCTTGTGTAGTCATGTTGATAGTGATAGGTATCTCATGAATATTGAGAGAATAAACCAAAGAACTGAATTCTTGTGTAGTCATGAAGAAACATGATACTTTGAAGAAACCAACAATTCTTCATCACAAAGACCATGAATAAATCAATGATCAAACCATGTTCGTATGCAATGTAGCACTATGCTAGATGCAACCCTAAGTTTGGTTACCAAGCTTCAAAAATTATCATCACTAAGTGTTTAGAAAAATCCCATTTGTCATATAATTCCCACTAACATTGAAATTGTGGGAATATGAAGAATAAATATGTTCTACTTTTGTTGGGATGAAATGTAAGCATTTGACGCACAATAAGCTAGAATGACAAGAATATTTGTCCCTTTTAATGTAGAAAGCTAACATAAGCATCAGAATATAACCACTTAAATGACTAGAATGTTTCTTGCATGTAGGGACACTAAACACATGAGAGATCCTTCTTATGCTAAGTAATCAATAAGTATTCTATCCACAATGACCCTTGCATTCATAACCTAAGATAGAAGTGTGCTTGGTATACGTGTAGTAACCCATACATTCACTTAGTATGATGAGTATTAGTATTTACTGTAGTACTCCAACAAGCAAGGAGAAGAACCAACTTAAATGAAGAGTCCATATAAAATGAGTTGAGGTACACATGACCATCCAGTACAAGATAGAGGCTCTTATAGTGGACACCCCTTTTATATGGATGCTTTAGATCATTGGAACTAAACCATCAAATAGAAAACAAGGAAAATATCATGCCCCCAATCCTTGCTTCTCTAGTCAAAATTGACTTCATCAAGTTGCTAAAAGAGACATGATAAAGAAAAAGTAAAACAACAAAGAAAAGCTGAACATATCCCAAAAAAGTTCATCATTTTGAGGTCAATTTTTGTGTTATAGGATTGATGTCAAGTATCAATATTCAAACATATGTGAAATAAATCTCTTTAGTAGGGTGACAATAGTAGGAAGACACTATTGGAACAACTGGTTACTAAAGTAAAAAAGGAATCTTTAGTAAGAAGAACCTTGGTAGGAAACTGAGAAACAATAGATAAACATAGTTAGGATAACCAGTAACTAACATGAGAGATCTTCCATGAGAGGAATCTTAAAAGTGACACTAGCGATAGTAGGCAAACACAGTTAGAACAATTGGTGATTGATGCAAGAGATCTTTTGTGAGAGTAATCTCAAAAGTGACACTAGCGACAAAAGGCAGATATAGTAGAAAAATTGGTGATGGACACAAGAGATCTTCCATGAGAGGAATCTCAAAAGTGACACTAGTGATAGTAGGCATGTATAGTTAGAACAACTAATGATTGATGCAAGATAGATTCCTAAGACACTATAGGGTGTTTCCTCTAAGTTATGATAAGATTCAATCCATGGATGCACGAGAGAAAGAAACAAACTAAAGTAGGAGAATAACTATACAAGGAGCTAGAAGAGGCACTACAAGATATAGCATTTTGAAACAAGAGGCACCTATTTAATAGGTTTTCATCTTCTTGGCAAAGGTTCTCTTTTTTTCTCTACCATGATACATGTTTGCTAGGTTTTCATTAGTGACACTTTTCTATTTTTCTATTTTTTTTGTATTTTTCTCTTTTTGATTTTTATTTTGTTTTTGAATGAGATCACCTAGTTGGAAATCAAGTGGCTTAAGTTTCTTATTGTAGCTTCTAGACATACATTGTTGATAAGATCGAAGATGATCTCACATCACTTACCAATGTTCATCTAACAATTATAGCTCTTGAAGCTAAGATATTTTGTAGTCATCATCAGTAATGAGGCCCTTCATGGAGATTCTCAAAGTAGGAATATCAACCTCAATTGGAAGCACAACATCTGCTCCATATACCAAATAAAAAATCATTGTACCCATTGGAGTTGTAATACTTGTTCCATAATCCCATAAAGCTAGATTAATCTAAAGGTGTCAATCCCTTCTAGATTTAAGAACTATGTAGTGCAAGATCTTAAGGATTACCTTGTTGGATTCCTCTACTTGACCACTACCCTGGGGGTAATAAATAGAAGACCAATGTTGTGTGATTCTGAACCTTTTGCATAACTCCTTGAGATCTTTACTTTTAAACTATCCTCCATTGTTAGTAATGGTGGAGAAAGATACACCATACCTACATATGATGTAATTCATATTAAATAGAGCTATAGTTTTGTCATTTTCTATAAAGATAGGGACTTCCTCTACCCACTTAGTAAAGTAGTCTATAGCTATAATGATGAACTTGTGTCCATCTGAAGAAGATAGATGAATTTGAACCACAAGATTGAAGGCCCATTTTTGGAATGGCCACAGACTAATAGATGGAATTAGCTCCTTGGTTGTAGCATGAATTATATTATCCATGGAGCTAGCATTGTTTGTAGGACTTGGCATATTTGATTTCCTATTGCTCCATATTCAACCAATAGTAACCGGCTCTAATAAGTTTACAATCTAGTGTCAAGCCATTAGAGTGAGATTCACAAATACCCTCATGTACATCAATTAATGTGAATTTGGACTCATTGGCTTCTAGATACCTAAGGAGTGTTCTGTTGAGACCTCTCCTAAAGAAGTCATCAACAATAATGACATACTATGAAGCATTGAAGATAAAGTGACATTTTTCATTCTAGGTTAGATTGTTTAGGATGGTTTAGTCATACAGATAAGAGTATATATGATAGTAGCTAGATGAGTCATGTCCTATAATATAATAGATCATCCAAGGTTTAGGGGAATCATAGGTAGGCTAGAGTAATATTTCCACTAGGAACTCATGTCAGAAATCATTCTCTAGCATTTGTAACATAGAAGCAAGAGTACCCATTGCATTGGTAGCTTTTTTGTCTGCCCAAGGAATTTGTTGAAAAGTTATATGAGAAAAATATTTCTTTAGGCAATGAATACCTCTATGGAATTATGAATAAGAGCCCAACACTAGATCCCTATTGTATCAAGGAACTGTCAAAGAATATTACCAAAGTTTGGTACATTAGCATTAGAATTGATTCATTAGGGAAGTTAATGTTAAGTGGGAGAAGACTCTGCATTGGTTCTTTCGCTAATTGATCAAAAATCACTTGTCCTTTGATAGCGTTTCTCTCAATATATTGAATGTTGAACTCGCTTAAGATCATGATTCACTTAGCTAACCTTCTTGTTAGAGATGCCTTGCTAAGTAAGTACTTCAGTAGATCAATTTTAGCAATGAGTTATGTAGTCTAAGTGAGCATGTAGTGTCTCAAATTTTGGGAAGCAAAAACAACTCCCAAGAAAGCCTTCTTAATGATATTGTAGTTCATTTCACAAGAAATCAGCATGTGACTCAAATAGTAGATAGCTCTTTCCTTGTTATCATTATCTTCTTGAGCTAGAAAAATACCAAGAGATGATTATATTGTTGAGATGTATAAAATAAGAGGCTTCTCATAGATAGAAGGAATCAAGATCTGTGGATTAGCTAGGTATTGCTTTATCTATGTTAGGCTCTAATTGTAATCTTGGATCTAGTTATATTTCACACCTTTATGCAGAGTCTTGGTAAAAGGTTGTGACCTATCTACTAGCTATGAGATGAATTTGTGAATAGATTGAAGTCTTCCTTGTAAGCCCCTCATCTAACTGATATTATGAGGTGGAGTCATGTCCATGATTTCTTGAACTTTCTTTGGATCAAACTCAATTCCTTTTGCAGACACAATGTAACCAAGTAATTTCCCAGATATTACACCAAACATGCATTTATTGGGATTAAGTCTTAGAATTTATTTCTCCATATGGTCTAGGATGGGTCCCAAATCATGAAGGTGAGTGTTTCATTTTGTTCTCTTAACCAAGGTGTCATTGACATAGTCCTCCATAGTCTTATGCATCATATCATGGAAGATTGTAGTAATTGTCCTATGATACATGGCACCAACACTTTATAGACAAAAAGGAATCACATTCCAATAGAAGGTTCCCCATGCACAAGTGAAAGAAGTCTTTTCCTAATCTTATGTTGCAATTTTGATTTGATTATAACCAGAAAATCCATCCATGAGTGAGTATATTTCATATCTTGCTATCATATCTACTATCATATCAATGTGGGGAGTGGAAAATTATCCTTTAGACATGCTAGATTCAAATCTTAGAAATCTATACAGACTCTAATAGATTTTTCATGCTTTGAGACTAGAAAAATGCTTGATACCCATTCAACATAATCAATAGAATGGATGATAATAGCTTTTAGAAGCTTTTCCAATTCAACTTTTACAAGTAGTGCAACATGAGGATGCATCTTTTGAAGTTACTGCTTGACTTAACTCTTGGTGCAATAGATAAATGATGCATTATGATATCAGTATCCAAGCTCGGCATATTTGAGTATGTCCATGCAAAATTTATCTTTTCCTCTTGGAAGAAGGAAATTAATTCCTCTTTTTCTTTTGGAAATGGCTACTCTATAAGATGTATCATGTGAGGTTGCTCCTCTATTCCCAAGTTGATTGACTATGTTGATTCTATCTTGACACTAGTGATCTTTCTTGAAAATGACTAGGAAGTGCATCAGATATCTCATTGGTAGGTGCCTTAGAGAGGTTTTCATCTTTCATTTTTACTATTTTAGGTTCTACTACTACTATAATATTTCTTTCACCACTAGACCTTCTATTTATTTTATTTTTAATTCTATAACTAAGATATTTGATGTCAGCTTCAGTCATGTTAACACTTTGTTCACTAGTGGAAGATGTTACAAGTTTGATAGCATTTAAGTAGCAGGCAAGAGCATAGTCATTTTGAAATGTAGAGACTTCACTAGATGCTTTGGAATTCTAGGTCTATGAGCTTGGGATAATTGAATGAAAGAGATGTGGTGGGTTCAATAGTGTTCGCAATATAATTATCAAATGCTTGGACAAGCAATTCAAGATCTAGAGTGACTCTGTCCACAAGTGTGTTTGAATTCCTTTGAGTCAGATAACATAATGAATCAAAGAATTGATGACACTAGTTGAATGAGACTCATTTGACCTAACCCTAGATGATTCAGCTACTTCAAGCTAATTTTCATAGATATTCACTTGATCTATATCTTTGTCTATAGTTGCTTTTGAGAGAGTAGAATTCATACTCTCGAGAATTTGTGCTACATGGGGAAAGACTATAGAATTCCCCAAAAAATATAGGGACAAGCTCTCCTTCATCATCTAAATTTTTACAAAGTTTCTCAATAAAAAAAGAAAGACTAGACTCTCCTTGTTCTTTTTGAATACAAGAAGAATCAACAATGTTGTCAGAAGAATCACTATCAATATCCACGATGTTTACACATGGTACACAATCATCTAGTTTTATAAAGAATTTGGTTAGATCAATAGGAATTGGATAAGGACAAGGATCCTCATCATCAATGTCATCCTCATGGTCAGCTGACTTAGCTTGTGACTCATGGTCAGATGAACTTTTAGATTCTAGTATAAACTTATCAATCTCTAGATGGAAGGAATCTTCTTGAATCCTAGGATAGATGTATCTCAAGACCTTCTACTTATCACTTTGACAGGATCAATCAAACCATTTTTGTTGCATCTAATTGGACCACTACCCTTGTAGCCAAATTGTTTTATAATTTTAAGACCTGGACCATACTTTTTAGGAGTGATTTCACGAGACTATTATGTGAGGTCAACTAGAGTTTCCTCTGTGTATATCCATGTAGCAATGGCTCTATTTTCATCTTTCTCCTTTGGAGGTAAAATAACTTTGACAAAGGTATCATTGTACTTAGTTTGAGGTGTTACCACAAAAGGTCTCTTTGCTTTAGATGGTCTACCATAATGACGAGAAGACTTGGGAAGACATGTCAAAGATAGAACTAGTTCTATGTGATATTCACCCATTCCAATTTCTTTCAGCTTGAATGACTACTTGATTTGTTTCAGCTTATTATCATTGTGGTCAGTAGACTCACTATTAGTAGGTATAAATATTTTAGTAGATTTTAGCATGTTACAAGTATAGCTAGTATTTGCAAGTATTTAGACTTTAGAGCCGTGAAATGGAAACTTTATGCATTGATGGTAAGTAGAGGGCACATAGAGCATTTCATGTATCCACAATCTTCCTAGTAGGATGTTTTTGTTGGAAATACAAAAGGATTAACTAAGAGGGGGGCGTAGTGAATTAGTTACTACTAAAATAAATCCCAAATCCCTTAGATGTCAATAATAAAATTTAGACTGAGAAAACTGATTACTATTGCTACTTAATAAACACATAGAAAATGTTGTCACTTGATAAATGTAGAGTGTGAATTACTCTTAGCAGATCTTAAAACATTAATAGTAATTAATTTGTAAGTATAAGAGAAATAAAATGAACACATGAGACACCAGGATTTAACATGGAAACCCAATTTGGGAAAACCCACCAATGTAACTAGTTACTATTTTTCACTCTTCTGAAGTGAGCCGTATTAGGAACCAACCCTATTAAAGGTTACAAAACACACTGTTAGGTGTGACCCTGTTAGAGGATTTTAATCACCCTACTAGGAGTGGCCTTGCAAGAGATCTTAAAAAAATTCAATGGAATTGCTACCTTGTTAGAGGATTTACAACTAGCTATTAAACCAAATCTGTTAAGAGATTTTAGATCATCGCTACAATGGTTAGAGAGTAACAATGAAATGACCTGATTGTTATGCAACTGAATTGCTGAATCCATATCTCTTTTCTACTTAAACTTGATCCTTCCTAATCAAATATTACTTTTCTACTCCACAAGGATACCTACTTATCCTTCAAGTTTTCTCCCTCTCTTTTCTTCTCAATTCAATCAACACACTTGAACACACACTAGAAGTCTCGACTTGATCTTTTATTTATACCTTTCAAATTGTCAAGTCATCCCAAATTCAAGTTACTATAACTAATATTCATCATCATAGTTGGCTAGAATCAATACATAAAGTAATTAAGCTTCATATTCCAAAATAAGAAAATCCTTCATAAGCCAACCTTGCTCAGTAGAAATTAACTTTAGAATGATTTCTTGTGTTAACTAACAAAAGCTTGGTTAAAATTTCAAACTTGCAAAAAAAATTTTGCAACTAAGTGAATTTAGTAAATAATAACTCTATCCAACTTTCCCTTCATTAATCGAGTGAGCTTGGTTAACACTCTTTTCTACCTAAATTCCTTCAATGCCTAAGTGAGCTTAGTAGACACTATCATCTGTTCAGAGTAAACCAGTGAATGCTTGGTAGACAAAGATAACTATCTTCACTAACCAAGTTAGCTTGGTAAGCATTGTCTATCAATTGATATGACATTTGTGTAACATTAAAGAAAACACAAAATTAATCAATTGTATCCAACAATCTCCCTCTTTGGGATTGATGGCAACACAACATGTTATAGCACAATGAAATTTTGAGAACAAGACTTCTTCTTTATGTTTTATTCTTCCTATTCATAACTTCTTTTTAAACTTCTCCCTCTACAAAATTTCAAAAAGATAAAGATATGATATTAAACTTCTCCCTCTTTGACAACATATGCCAAAGACAACACATGCCAAAATTGTATCAATGTACCTTGAGTACTGATTCATATGCAATATTCTCTTGATTATGCTACATCAACTAATTAATCTTTAACTAGGTTCTTATTGATGCATCAGTAAACTTTACTTAGTGAGCTTCAGATAGGGGAATGACCCCTAGCTTACTTCTTAGATACAAGAATGCATCCTTAGGTAATGGATTGGTGAATATGTCTACAATTTTTTCTTTTGTATGGACATATTCCAATCTAATTTCTTTGTCCTACACTAGTTCTCTAACAAAGTGATATTTTATAGCAATGTGCTTTGTTTTGGAATGCATTACTAGGTTTTTTTATATGTTGATTGCATTGGTGTTATCACAATACATGACTACTAGCTCTTTGATTTCAATCTTCATTCTTTCTAGCAATTTTTTGAACCAAAAAATGTTCAAACAATTTACTATTGCTACTACATACTTTGATTTTGCTATGGATTGGGATGTGTAGTTTTCCTTCTTGCTTGTCCAAGATACTAGCCCTTTACCAGGAAAGAAAGCTCCACCACTCGCTCTTTTTCTGTCATCAAGATTTTTTGCCCAATCAACATCAGTAAATACTTTTAGGTCTAGGTTTCCTCCAAGTTTGTACCATAAACCATAGTCTTTAGTACCTATCAAATATATCAAGATTCATTTGATTGCCATCATGTGATTTTCTTTGGGTTTAGCTTAGAATCTTGCCACTATCTCAACTACTAAGGCAATATCAAGCTTTATGTGAACTACATACTATAATTTTCCAATCATTTATATGTATAAGGTCTGATCTACTTCTTTAGAGTCATCATCTTTGGTAAGCTTAAGTCTACTACACATGGGGGTGCCAACTAGTTTAGAATCTTCCATACCAAACTTCTTGAATATCTCTATTACATGATTTGATTGGGTGATATAGATACCATTTCTATTCTATTGTATCTACAATCCAGCAAATAATTTTATTTCACCAAACATGGACATCTCAAACTTTTTGTTCATTTGTTCTAAAAATGCTTTGCATAGGTCATCATTTCCTATTAATAGAGTATCATCTACAAATATCTCTGCCAACACAATTTTGTTATTTGGTCCTTCCTTGATGTATAGAATACTATTGTCATTTTTTCTCTGAAAATCAATTTGTATCAAGTAGTTATGTAGTCTTTCATACTAGGCTCTAGGAGCTTGTTTGAGACCATATACTACTTTGTGTAATTTGCAGACCATATCCCTTTTGTCAGGATCAACAAATACTTTTGGTTGTTTAATGTAGACTTCTTCATCAAGAATTCCATTCAGAAATGCAAATTTAACATCCATTTGATATACTTTGAATACTTTGTGAGTTTCATATGTAAGTAGGGTTCTAACACCTTCTAATCTTGCAACAAGAGAAAAAGTCTCACCATAATCAATTCCTTCTTCTTGAGAATAGCCTTTACACACTAATCTAGCTTATTTTTGAATACCCATTTTGTTCAAATCATATTTTTATATTTAGGCCTAGGAACAAGAGTCCAAGTTTTATTCTTTTCCATCTATTCTATTTCTTCATTCATTTCCTCAATCCAACTTTCATTTTCTAAAGCATCCTTAAAACTTCTAGGTTCAACATCAACAAGTAAACATGCACCTTTTAATTTGCTTCTTGTCATAATACCTTCTGATTTATCTCCAATAATCTGATCAGGTGCATGATGCCTTCTTACATACTTGGCCAATACAGGTTCTTTGCCTTTTGAATTAATTGCACTATCTTCATTTTGAATTTCAACTTCAAGCTTGAGTTGTTTAGACTCGATAGCTTCAAAATGTGACTTGGGTCCCTATGACTCAGTTTGTATTTCTTGCAAATTGGTAGCTATGTAAGACTCAGGAGGTGAAGTCCCCTTATTGTTAGATGTGCTTGACAATGTATTAGGTTTGAAGTAAACAAATCTTTTGTAATCTTTTGGTTCCCTTTTGCTTTCTTCTTCAATATTTTTTGCAAACTCATCAATTCTCACATGTGCACTTTCTATGATTTTATGAGTAGACAAATTCAAATATTTATATGCCTTACTTTTGCAAGAATATCCAAAGAATATACCTTCATCACCTTTCACATCAAACTTGTCTTTTCTAAACTCTTTCAAGATATAACATTTACTGCCAAATACTTTTAGGTAACTTACATTGGGTTTTTAGCCACACCATAATTTATAGGGAGTTTTAAGTGAGTCCTTCTTCAACTATACTTAGCTCAAAGTATGAACTACGATTTTGATGGCTTCCTTCTAGTATTTGATAACAAAATTCTTTTCAATCATTAGATTCCTTGCACAATCCATGATGGATTTGTTTCTTCTTTCAACTATTCCATTCTACTTGGGGGTGCCAAGGGTTGATACTTTCCTTTTGATTCTTTTTTCAATGCAAAAATTATTGAATTCATTGGAGATGAATTCACCACCTCTATCTAATCTTAAGCATTTCAATATTTTTCATATTTCTTTTTCTACTCGTGCTAGATACCATTTGAATTTCTCAAATACTTTTGACTTTTCGTAAAGATACATAACAGTCATCATTCTAGAGTAGTCATGAACAAAAAAAATAAAGATTTTTTCTCCACTATAACTTTCTATTCCAATGGGTCACACAAATTAGTATGCACAATTTCCAAGACATCTTCAGATTGATAGTTTTTTCTCTTAAAACTAGTCTTTTCCATTTTGTCAATCTGATATTTTTTGCATAATCCAACATTTCGTTTCTTCAAAGCAGGGATACCTCTTACTTTTTTGAATTTTCTTATCTTGACCATATTATCAAAGTTTACATGACATAGTCTTTTGTGCCATAACCAGCTTTCTTCCATTTGAGAAATAAAACATGAGTGATCACCAAGATCAAGATAAAATAGGTGACCTCTTGTTTGTTTTCTCGATCCAATCAAATTCCCTTTTTCATCTAGTAGTCTTGCCTTGTCATTCATGAATTCTACCTTGAATCCAATTTTGATTAGCTATGCCACACTTAGTAGGTTATGTTTCAGCCCTTAAACTCAATAGGAATTGTCACATACAAGTATATTGGTTAATAATACGTGACCTTTCCCTTTTATGTAATAAGGTTCATCGTTTCCAAACCTCACATTTTGTTTTGTCTCCAATCATATGAAGTGAACATCCATTATCTATGATCCAAGTGTCATTTTTACTAACATGAGAGATAAGTGCCATCTTATCTTCTTCTTAATTAGATTCATCTTTTACATCAATGTACACTATTTCATTATCACTAATATCGGAATCTTTAGCCATAAAACAAGTCTTCTTACCTTTGTCTTTGAAGGATTTGTGACTTTTGGATTCCTTCTTGCCTTTATAATTGTGGCTCTTCTTCTCATCCTTTCTTTCTCTATTTGGGCACCTAGTAGCAATATGACCAATTTCTTCACATGAAAAGCAAATTAAAGGAACTTTACCTTTGTACTTTCCTCTACCTCTACAATATTTCTTGGCAAGTAAAGCTTCAACACCTTCAAGATCACTATCAAAATTTTCCTCTATTTCCTCTTCACTTTTTGACTAAATGACCTTTGTTTTCTTTCCTTTTCCTTTGAGTGAAAGTTTATCTTCAAATGTGAACTCAAAATTTTTGGAAGCTAGAACATAATTGTTGAAGTTCTCTAACTCAAAAGCTATCAATCTTCCTACTAAGGCATCCAAACTTAACTTGTGATTTGGATCACACCTCTTTTCTTGAATAGAAGATACTCTAATTGCATAGATAGGAAGCAATATTCTAAGAACTTTACTTACAACAACTTTTTCCTTGATTTCTCCTCCAGAAGCTCTAATTGCACTAACACTAGCTTTGATTCTTTACACATATTTGGCAACATTTTTATCTTCTCTCATTCTCATTTGATCAAACTATCCTCTAAGGCTTTTTCCTTTGGCTCTCCTTACATTGTCATCACCACCATAGATGTCCTTTCTCTTGTTCCACATATCAAAACTAGTTTTACAGTCTTTGATCTCATCAAATTCATCATAGCTGAGAGTAGATGCAATATTAATCATCATGATGTTATGGTTCTTTTTCTTAGCAAGATCTGCAACAAATAATATACTAGTGGGGGTTTTGTATTCTTCATCAAGGTATTTGTAGCCTGAATCATTAATGGTGGCTAGATGAAGTTTCATGAGTCCCTGCCATGCTGAAAAGTTGTCTCTATTTAGCTTTGGAATCGCTCTCTTGTAAGACATTCTAATCTTTAGCTTAGGTCCTCAAAACCTTTCTTGCAAGAATCAATTGCTTTGATACCAATTGTTGGAAATATAGAAGTAGTAACTGCGAGGGGGGGGTGAATCAATTACTAGTAAAATAAATCCTAGATCCCTTAGATGTCAATAATAAAATTTATACTAAGAAAATTTATTACTACTATTACTTGGTAAACACACAAAAAATGCTATCACTCAGTAAATGCAGAGTGTGAATTACTTTTAGTAGATCTTAAAACATTAATAGTAATTAATTTTCAAGTATAAGAGAAATAACATGAACACTTGAGACACCAAGATTTAACATGGAAACAAAATTTGGGAATAACCACCAATGTAACTAGCTACTATTTTTCACTCTTCCAAAGTGAGCCCTGTTAGGAGCCAACCCTATTATAGGTTACAAAACACACTGTTAGGTGTGACCCTATTAGAGGATTTTAATCACCCTAATAGGAGTGGCCTTGCAAGAGGTCTTAAAACAATTCAGTGGAATTGCTACCTTGTTAAAGGATTTAAAATAGACTATTAAACCAACTCTATTAAGAGATTTTATATCACATCTACAATGGTTAGAGAGTAACAATGAAATGACTTGATTGTGATGCAACTAAATTGTTGAATCCATATCTCTTTTCTACTTAAACTTGATCCTTCTTGGTTGAATATTACTTTTCTACTTTACTAGAATACCTTCTTATCCTTCAAGTTCACTCCCTCTCTTTTCTTCTCAATTCAATCAACACACTTGCACACACACTAGAAGTCTCAACTTGACCTTTTATTTATACCTTCAAAATTGTCAAGTCAGCCCAAATTAAAATTATAATAACTACTATTCATCATCATAATTGGCTAGAATCAATACATAAAGTAATTAAGCTTCATATGCCAAAATAAGAAAAATCATTCATAAGCCAACCCTGCATAGTAGAAACTAACTTTGGAATGATTTCCTGTGTTAACCAATAGAAGCTCAATTAACACTGTGAATTTACATAAATCCTTTGGAAACCAAGTGAATTCAGTGAATAATCACTCTATCCAACTTTCCCTTAATTAACTGAGTGTGCTTAGTTAACACCCTTTTCTACCTAAATTTCTTCAACGACTGAGTGAGCTTGGTAGACATTGTCATTTATTCAGAGTAAACTAGTGAACACTCTGTAGAAAAGGGAAACTATCTTCACTAACCAAGTGAGCTCAGTAAGCACTATCTATCAATTGATATGACATTTGTATAATATAAAAAACAACACACAATTAATCAATTGTATCTAGTAGTTGTATGCTAATGCAATGTCAAGGAATTGACAAGTGACATCCCTTTCTATAGGACCAACTCAGAGAGGCAACATGATAAGACCTAAAGATTTATGCTTGACTTTGTTATATGCCTTGATAGTTATCTTGTGACAAGGATCAATGGACTCTTCAAAATAGCCCAATTGTCTGAGCAGAGCAGTAGAGACAATGTTTAAACTAGCACTATTATAAATGAGCATATAGTGGATATATATCTAGTGTACCATGAATTCAATGTGTAGCAATTGATTATGTAGATGACTCACTGAATTGTCATCCTCCTTGGAGAAGGACATATAGTAAGTAAAGATTAGATAACCTACCATATATTGGAACCTATCAAGATTAAGATCTTGAGGTACGTTTTCCTTAGTGAGGGCTTTGTCAAGAATTTTTCAACATGCAAGCAGGTTTTTGAGAAATTGAAAGATCATGATTTGAGCATATGTTCATTGTAATTGATCAAGGATACTATAGTTAGTAGCCATAGACAATGTTGTAGCTTTTGTTCCTTTGCTAGATGGACCAGTAAGAGGCTTTTATTTTTGTTGTTCTAACTTAGGAGTAGAAGGCACAGGGCCTTTGATTACTAACTTGGTACATGAATGAGTAACAATGTTGGCACAAGATTGTGATGGTTCATTGTTAGATGTATTGGAAGTAAGGCCCCTTAAAGAAAATGGTTTCTTAGGTTTATTTTTTTCCTATTTTCCCTTGATGGTGATAACATCACAATACTCAAACTCCATAGGTTCAATCATGTGGACTATCTCATCATCATTAGAGTACGTATAGTTGATCTTGTTATGAGATTTTTTCTTTGTGTTTTGTCCTTTTTCATAAGATAGGAATGGCTCCTTGAATGCCTTATGATCTGAGTTCGTGTTATGTCCATCCACCATAATGTCACCATTGTCTATTAAGTCTTGAAATTTGTGACACAGGTTGATGTAATTGCTAGTTTTGTGACCTTTTTCTTGGTGGTATTTGCAAAATGCAGTTTCATTCCACCAGAGGGGTTGTGGTTGTGGATCATAAGGATGGGAGTTATCCAATGGAGAAATGAGTTTGTTTTATAGGAAGGTATTATATACCACATCCAAAGGCTCAAAAAGAGGTGTATATTTTCATTTTTGGTGTGTGACCCAACATGAGTTCTTCAGTTTGTTTCCAAATGTCTTGTTGTTAGAAGGAGGTTTATCAACATTCTTATATGCTTTGAGATTGTTCATGAGATTGAAAGTTTCCTTAGCAGGTTTAGGAGTAATATTATCAATGACTCCATCATGTGCCACCTCTCAGTTCTTGTTAACATACTTATGTTTGTCCTTATTATAGGTTGATCCCTATTTGGTATCCTTTTAAAGGGTTATGTTTCCCTTTTTGACTATGAATTCCTCTATCTAGATAGCTTGTGTAACCATATCTTCAAAGGTGCATGGACCTTGAAGTTGAACATTATACCCAAAGTCAAGTAAAAGATTATCAATGAAGATATCAATTTTTTCCATTTTTGAAATCTTTCATGAATATTTGGTGTAAAGTTGTTTCCATCTCTAAAGGAATGTGAGGAAACATTCCCTAATTTTATATTTAAGGTTACACGAGTCTCTTATGTTAATTAGATGTTGTATGTTGTGGGAGTACTATTGGAAAAACAAGTTAGCAATCTCATAGAATGTTTTGATACTAGTAGGCAATTGTAAAAACCATTCCATACCTTGACCAACTAGACTTCATGGGAATAGATGCATGAGACATGTCTTATTATGCATAAATTCCATAGATAAGGCATCAAATTCTTGCAAATGATCTTTGGGGATTGGAAGTTCCAAAGTATTTATCATACTTGGGTAACTCAACTCATCTTGGAAAAGGAGGCATGTCTATACTCTTGTCAAAAGGAAATGGACAAAGTGATGGGGACACAACCCAAGCACAAAATGGACACAACAAGAAAGGTAAAATTTTATTCACTGTGTAAATATGCTAATACATTCAGTATAGAGAAAACAGACTTCAAAACATTGCCTTAGGGCTTACAATATCATAAATTTGGGAATAAATTCTTCTCCTAGTACCTTCTCTCAAACTCCACTCCGAACTGCCTTTTACAATGCCAAAAATGTTCTTAAATAGACCCTAAAGGGTTAAGGATTAGGAATACATTCTAGAAAGTGCTATTAGGCATCCACTGACCAAATAGAAGGCTCTAGAAGTCACATTAGAAGTCAGCGCAAAATTAGAAGAATCAAAAAATCGTAACTGAACTTTCGGGAGGCATAACTTTTGAATCGTAGCTCCGATTGATGAACCGTTTACATTTTCAAAATGCTCTCAAAGCACTCTATAGCCTTCTGGGCTAGCTTTGCTCATCCCCCATTTTTTTGTCCTTTTCAAGGTCATTTAACGCCCCTAACCTGACTTTGAAGCTTTCTTAGGATGTCTCGAAAAATTGAAAAACTACGATAACTTTCAAACCATGGGGCCTTTTGACCTGATTCTTTTTCTGGAATGCTCTAAATTACAATTACATTCATCTAGCCAATTTCCACCTTCTTTTTAACCAAAATAATGGCTCAATTACATACTCCCATTTTTTTGGCATTTACACGTATCCCAAAGTGTTTAAATACTCTATCCTAGAACACTGATAGTGGAACTGTGAGAGTTGGAACCTTTATTTGACCCAAATGGGTATCTAGAAATGAAAACACATGAAACAAAAACTAAGTCTAAGTATATTTTTTTGGTTGACATAGGATTACCATTATACCTCTGGATGCTCCTGCATCACAAAGAGTGTCTAAGGTGTATTTTTTTGTAGGTTTTTCCTTATCACACATCATTTGGGGTAGCTATTCTTGTATGATCTTTAGTTTTTTTTACAACTTAGGCATTTTAGTTTCCTCTTTAGGTGTAATGATTATTTCAACATTAAAGTGATGAGGTAGCTTGGCTCCCTCTTGAGAAAGTTTGAGAAATTATTCTTCTTTATCTTCATTAAGCACCATTTCCATGACTTTCTAGAAGTGTTTATCCTTATGGCACCTTTCGACATCTTCATAATTTATCTCTTCATTTTCCTCATTCTCATCAGTAAAAGGTTCTTTACATATTTCATTCCTTTGGTGATCTTGTTCTCCACTATATTCTCCATTTTATAGGTCTTGATTAACCATTTTAGGAATGTGATAAGTTTTCATGTATGCTAGTTGAAAAAGTCATTTGAATAAGAATTCAACTATGTTGTTTGGAGATGTATGAACTTTGCTAGTTTTAGGATCCTCTTGATACAAGGGATTCCTAGTTTGTTGTAAGTTTATGGACTAAACACGAGGTAATCTAACATGTAAAGGAAATCATGAAGACTTCTAACTAGATGAACTAGAGACAAACCATGTATAAGCTAAAAAGCATCTTATGCCATGATTATGACCCCTATCTCTACCTTGTCTAAGTCTATGGAGATAAAATGTGTTTCCTCTCCTTGTTGCCATAGTTATAGACAATGATAAAGAGGAAAAGCCTAGACAAGGACCACACTAGAATGTAGCCTCAAAAAGTGAGATAAGAGTGTTTTATACTTAGGTACAAGTCATCTAAGTAATGGCTAGAATTGCCAAGGATTTTGACTATTGTGACATAGAGTATGACAAACATGGAAGTACAAGAAAAGATAATTGAGTGAGGAGACTAGTTCATGTGTAGATCACAAGTTGTCAATTAAACAAGAAGTCATTGTTTGACACTATTTATAGACATAGAAGTAATCAAGTGTTCTAGACAAATCAAACTTGGAGCATTGATAACACTAATATAGCAATTTGATAGTTTTAGGACAAAATCATTCTTAAGGATTCATAGAGAACCATGCAAGAAATTGTGATGTAGGAAAAGATTTAGAACAACAAAATTTGACCAGTCTTATCATGTGAGGACTTGAACAGAGTTGCACAGTGATTTGATAGTTTGACTAAAAAAGGCAAAAATTTGGTATAAAAGATAGTGCAGTAAAATCTTGAATGGAGGTATGCAAAGATTCACACAAGGAACTACAAAGAACCCCATGAGGAAGTGCTAAAAGGGAATTTTCTTGCGCAAAAATTTGCAAAACTGGGCATGAGAAAAGGAATAGACCAATAGGTTTTGACTAAATTTGAAGAGATTTCAAGTTGTTTTAATAGTTTTGAATCGAAGGTTGATTGTGTTGACAAGTTTTAGATATATATTAGGATGGTTTTCAAGATTTGGATAACATTTTGGTTTTCAAATAGACAGTTGTTTTTAGACACAAGAAGTAGTAGTCATAAACAATTCAATCAAGGACAAAGCAACTTGGAGGGATGGGAGAGTCTTGACCTTTTATTTGTTTGATAGATTTGGACAATTTTAAACACTAAAAAAAGACACATTATATCCCTATAACCAAAAATAGTAGAGGAAGCAAAACCTTTGTTTCACAACTTATGTGCATGCATTCACCTCACACAGTCATGTCACCCCACTAGAGGGTGTCCATATTTTTGGTGTATTTCAAGGACTAAATAACATAAATGCTAAATGAGCACCCTTGTAGTAGGGGTCAAGCATGTATACCACCTTCTAGCATCTAGGTACATGCTTATGTAAAATATCTATAGGAGAGATTCTTCCCCCTCCTTGCACAAAAATTATGCCCCCTTTCAGAGGTGAGTTGGGTAGCAACTAACTAAGAGGTTTTTACTTGGCTTCCATTCATATTAACCCCCAGTGGCTTTGCAAATGAAGTTGAGGCCAAAATCCCACACCAACATCTATAAGTGCAATACTTGATTAGTAAGAGTAGGGCCAATGCCAACTGGTGTAATATATAGAGCCTCTTCTTGATATGCAATATCAAAATGAAGAAGAGGAAATTAGTTTGGCTTTAGAGTCTTTCACTCAACAAAGCTTCTTTATTATAGTGAGTTAGAATCTCTAGCAAAAGGAGTGTCCTCACTTGGGTCATTCTTGGAGGTTGGATAGCTCCAAGAGGCCCTCTAAAAGGTTGACTCAGACTGGTGATTCTAATCTAAGGGTCAAAGTTTCTAATTTCCCTCAAGGGGAAAGAACATACTCCTCTACCTTGTCACCTTACCCAAACATGCAGAACATGTTCATGACTGAGTTAGCTTGTCAATCTTGACTTGTCTTTTCTCAAAGATTTTTATTTCCTAAAAGGAAATCATCATCTCTTTATAAAATTGACTCATACAAGAGAACCACTATATTGCTTGTCTCCTTTGGGTACCATCTTCCAAAGGTGTCTAGGTTTATGATTTACTCTTGGGCATCACTTCCAAGTAGCAAAGAGCATACTCCCCTATTCCTTTGTCTGGAGCTATATGAAGTACATGAGCCCTATTTAAACTATGTGTAAGAAAGCAGTAAAAGAAAACACAATGTTTGAGTGGGTTTAAATTGAGTCTTAGACATGTGTATCTTTGACAAATGTCTTGCAATCAAACAGTCAATACTATTTCAAGGGTTTGTAACAAGGTCTCTTTGATGAGCATCCTACAAACCACTATTAAGCTATTGAAAAATTAGAAATCAAAATAAAAATGCTTCAAAAACAATAATTAGTTAAATCATGATGATAAAAACTAAATCTAAAAACTACACTTTGTATTTGCTGATGCAAAATTTCACACAAAATCTTGTATAGGCCCGCATGAGAAAATGTCATCTACCACATGAGAAACTCCATAATTATCCACTCTTTTTCTTGAGGAAGTGTAGTAAATGGGGTAAAATCTCAGTTTCTTCACATGAAAAAGAGATTTCTCATGTGAGAAACTAGAGTACTGTAAGGATGTCAATGGTAGAATATTAAAATATGTAGAAAAAATAAACAAATGAGGCCAGAAATTTGATTTCTTGGCGCCACAGTGGGTGCCAAAAATTTATGTAGGAAATGTGAGCCTCGATCTTCACACACACTTCAACATGATCATTATATGAAATATCATCATATAATAAACATTAAGTTGTTCATCAAAAACAATTTGGCAAGCCAATTTATTGCTTTCTAACTAGCTAGATTATGTTATTGCTCTCAAAATGAGAAGCTAGCAGCTAGACCTCTAGTATGAAGGATTTATTTAAGCTAAATGAGATATGAAAATTAATCTATATGAAATGCATATATTAAGCTAAGAATAGAAAGAGCATATTATTGTAAATGAATCAATTTTTAACACTAGAATGAGATTTTAATGCTAGAAAAATGACAAGCTATGAATGTATGAGAAAATGTGTATTTCAACATAAATTTGATACTCTCAATTTGCATCGGCCCCCATAATGAGGTATTAAGGACTTCTTAAATAGAATCCTAGAAATTGATCAATGCTCAAGATCAAGTACAATAGATGGTTGAGATTGGAAATTAGATTTAGTTAGAGTGGAAACTTCCTTGTACAGATGAAATCAACTGATTCACTTTTGAGTGTGAGAAAGAGTTAGCTAAGTTAATTCCATTCCCAATTCTAGTTCACTTAGAGTTTCCATTTTTGACCTGAAGAGAGAATTTGGAGATAATATTTGATTTAATAAAATAGAATGTGACCTCATAAATGAATGATCTTAATTAATTGAATAATTAAATTCAATAAATTAAAATGAGGATATATCTTATTAAATCAAATACATTTAATTCCCTTGTACATTAGCCAAAAGGTAATTTAAATTTAATTAAAGTATGAAGACTTATAATTAAATTAAACTTAATTAATAGGTTTAATGTAGCTAATTTGAGTCAATAGTTAGGAATTAAATAAAGAGTGTAATTAATACAAATTAGGGATTTTCTACACTTGACAATTAGGTCAAGTAATAATTATCAGAACCAAAATTGCCTAGGAAAATAGGACTTAGAATTGTTCAAATAGACCAAAATTGGTTCAGCATGGCAATGTGCCAATTTTGAGGTATTACACATACTTCATTCATTCATTCATCCATTTATGAACTATAATATTCAATCATTATAATAACATAACATTCATTAATATGTTATTAAACCCATTAATACACAATACTAATCAATACTTCATTAACACATAAAAATATTCATTAACATGACATAAAAATCAATATTAATATGCAACATTCATAGATAATTACTTAAAACAACACTCTTTCATTATTCACCAAAAATTATCAAACAAGGTTTATCAAAGAACATTTTTGAAAATCATTTCTTCTTTTTTCCTTTCTTAGGTTTCTTAAGGAAAAGGCTGATAGGAGCATCAATATCTTCCTTATTCTCCTCCTCTTGTGGCACATGTAATGTCAAATTATGATGCCACCTTTTTCGAGGAGCATGAGGCTACTGCACTAAAGGGGGCTCTATTGCAATAACAAGTAAATGGATTAAATCGGCATGCTCTTTTTTCCTTTTTTTACTATTACAAGTATTTCATTAACCAGTAGAACATAACATGCATTTTTCTTACCTTACAATGCCACATCATGTACAATAGCATTTTGATTGTTGCTACCTCAACATCTTGAACACTTCAAACATGCTCTAATATATTCAAAAAAATTTTACACATCAAATTGTAATTGATGTTAAATTAATTTCATAATTATGTAATTAATTTCAAATAGAAAATTAATACCTCCACCATTATGATGCACATCATGGACTTCATCACACATAGATTCTATGATAGGATTTTATGGCTATAATGAAATGTTATGTGCATTGTTATGCAATCAATTTATGTTGGAAACCAACACCAAAAAAGAAATCTCTCAAATAGTCAATTTGATTTACTTTTCATTTGACCAATTTACCTATGTTTCATTTGGTGCACTAGATTCTTGGGTATGACTTTTAGATTCTTGGCATAGGCATGTGACCACAACTTTATAGCCTTTTGTTAGGGAAATTTTCTATCTTCATCTATGTGCTCTACATTGAATTATGTGACTTGTGTGTTTTTCTTAATATCATTAGTTTTCATGTATGATTTGATTATAAAAAAAATTTGCAACATTATATAAATGTTTTATATGAAATTCCATTGTTGCTACTTACAAGTCAAGAATGAAGATTCATATAGCCACCAGAGCCAAGTTTGTGTTGGCCAACCTTTTATAATCTCACTTTTGTAGCTTTTGATGATTCTTGAAGTTTATGAAAAGTTTGAAACATGTTAGATTATATATTCACAAAGATCACTAGTTAGTGCATGATTACATTCTACTTAATACTATCATGACATATCTTCCTTTTCCCTTTTCTATTTCATTTCCTATTCTAGGTAGCCTTTTCTCTTTTGCAACTTCTAGTATTTCATTCCACTCCATTGGTGGAATCATAAGAGGATGCTCGTACTTTGGGTTATCCTTTAGACCCCTTCTATATTGGTCCCTCATAGTTTTTATATGTTTGGATGCTCTTTTGAGAAGTAGGATACTATCAAAAATAATTTTTTTTGCCAAAAAGGTCCTCAAAAGATGTAATGAGCTAATTTTTTTAGGACCCTATTCATTCCACCTTAAAAAAAAATTTGTTAGATCAATAACTTTAATATAGTACAATAAATGGAAGAAAAGAAAAAAATTATAGCAATGATATGAAACTATGTACCTTTTACAAATGGTGGGTCCAAATGGCTTCAATGCCATTTCAAAAAGATGATCATAGAAAACATTATTTCGTACAAAAACATCATGGGAGTATTTTTCCAAAATGAGTTATGTATAAGTAAACTACAATTACACTATTACAAATAATTATTATTTTAAATAACTTGGAAGCTTTGGTAATTTTAATGGATATATAGCTTTCTTGTCGAGCAATAATGTCCTCACAAATGAACCAATACTAGTCACATGGGTTACTCTAGGAAATGGTTTAGCTTTAGTAGTACTAGTCTCTATTGTGTACAAAATAGGTCCATGAGTATAAAATCCATCAAAAAAAAAAACAATGCATGATTAGCACCTTAAAAAATATAGAAAATCAAGGTTTTACCAGCTCTACTTGGCATAGTTGAAGATGGATGCAAGCTCCTTGTTGCTAACAATGCAGTTGGAAATATCATAGCAATGATCAAAGGAGGTGTCCACACTTCACCATGAGCTAAAGAATACATTTTTAGAAAAGACATTTTCAATGGATAAATATTAAATGGGATACCAACTAGAAGCATCCAAAAATCAAAGTTAAGTGTTATAATGTTGATGAAAACAAACAATGTTACACTTGTAGGGCCACAATCTTCTATTAGTGCTCATATTGTTTCACATGTAGCTAGTGAATGTCACGTATGGATTTTGTCATTTAGAGAAATAAATCCAACTCTCTCATCATATTGGTATGGAATGATTGGTTTCTATGGGAGAAATGGATAGCTTCTTATTGTGGTTACACATATAGATGATATGTATGGAATGATGTCAGTTGAAGCTATAATTGGTTTCTATGACTGGAAAGAAATATTTATCACATTGCATTTTTTGGTGTACTAGAGTTAATTTTTATATGCTTACTAGGGTTATCTTTGTATAAATGTAGTAGTGCAAAAATTTGATGCATGAATATTGTGTACAACCACTACATTCTTTCTTCACATAGGAGTTGTTTTATGGACTTTGGAGCATAAATTAAACTATGATTTTTAAGGACATCCAAAGGAGAAATCCATGTTGTTAGCAAATACATTTATAACATTGTTTATTTTCATTTTCAATGAATAAGGATCAAAGTTAAGTGTTATAATGTTGTAAAGAGATAGTGTTACTTATATGAAGGTTGTGTGCTACAACCCTCACCATATTGACCATGAGGTGTCACAGGTGTCACAAAATCTTGTAAGAAGAATACATAATATTTTGGATCATGATCCTTAAGATACTATAAAATAAAAACATATATTGAACTTTTATTAATGCTTAAGATTAGTTATTGATTACCTTCAAAGAATTGACTCTAAGTATCAATTCTTCTTTCAATGCCTCTGTCTCCTCTGCTATGTTTCAGTCAAGGAAAAGGTTAAGAATTTCACCAGTATATTTTTTTATAAGTTTATGGGCCACGAATATGGGGTAAGTGCTACATGCAATTTTATCTTCAAATGACCCCTGAGTTTTAGATCATATTTGATTTGCTATCATTTTTGCTTTTCCCTATAAAAAAGTATCAAGTTGTGAAATCAATATTAGTAAAATTCCATCAAAATAAATCCAAATCCATAAAGAAAAGAACATAATAATATGACATTTATTTCTATATAATTTGTATAATTACACTAGTTAAGGTTTACCTTCAGTGAAGAAGGTGTGTGAGCTGGTATGTCCCTGCTTGTGGCTTGTGGTGTATCCATGTCACCCTATGAAAAAGATTAGTAATTGTTAGCAATCGGTAGTGAAATGAAAGTAATAGAATTACCAAAAAAAAATATTAATAAAATAGTAGATTGTATATTACAGTCAATATTAATTGGAGGCAATTGGTTTAAATGTTATACTTACTAGTCCCATGATGGATAATTTTTTGTATAAAAATGATTCAATTTATAATCTATTAAAAGCTCTTCCCTTGCACTTATTGATTTTATTGAACATACAAAAACTCAATTTTCCTCATGTGCCTCAAATATACTATTTGGCCACTTATTAGTTGACACATGTTGATGAATATTTGTAAATATTACAATATTGCCTATTTCTTTTGGCCTTCCATCAATATACATAATGAGCCTTTTACTTTGACCATTTTTTTGCATTGTATATAATTTCGTGAAAATACATACCTACACATACTTTTTTATATATTGCATAAACTGCATTCAATTCTTGTAATTGTAACAAGATCCTACATACTCTATCAATTCAAGAAATTTATTGTAACTGACCTTTATGAAATCCATGAAAAATAGGCCAAAAAGAATGTAATGAAGATGGAGCTATGTGATATATCCTTTCATTAATAGAGAAATTAGTGTTAACTAGAGTAGTTTCTTGGCTACCCATTCTTTTTGAAGATGTTTGTACCTTAAGGGAACCTTCCTATCACCTTTGTTATCTTTATCATGAGAACATGACCCCCCCTTAGCAAGAAAAAAATGCATTTGTTTATTGAATTTTCTTCTAATATTTTAACCTCTAGTTGATCTCCCTATTTTATACCTATTAGATGTCTCACTTTTATCTTCTATTCCCTCATTTTCCTCACTCAAGGAAGACAAATCAAACAAATACCTATTTGGTGATACCTATAATTCATAAAAGGAGAGACATAATAGGACTAAAGTTGATGTTGATTGTAAATAGAATATATGAAAATAAAAAATTGTATCTATAGAGTCTATTGAATTATACATGTCGATCCATGTGATCGTGCAAGATCCTAGCAGAAGGTATTTTAATAACCTACATATGTAAATCATTTATCTTAAGTTAGCAAAAAATTACATGATATATATGCTACACATTACATAGAAGACAAAAATTATATGATGCATTCATCAAAATTATTTTTTATTTTTTAATTCTTTACCTCTACTTTATGTGTGGTAGCTATGCAATATCATTGTATATACTCCATGATAGTATAGTTCAACACATAATAACTTAATTATAAAAACATAAAATTCACACAAATTTCTATAAATAAATCATGACCCCATCATATTTTACATTGATCATACCTTGACATATAATTCATTGATCATTATCTTCATCTATGTCATCATCATCACCATCATCATACTTGTCACTTTGATCATCATCATCACCACCACCATCTCCATCATCATCATAATCATCATCTTCATCACCATTATCATGACCATCATCATCATGAGAATCATCACCTTGACCATCACCATCTTCATCAACATGATCATGATCATGATCATCATCACCATCATCATCTACATCACTAGAATCATCATCTTCTTCTTCTTCTTCATCATTGTGTAACATTATTTTCTTATCATCATTTACTTCGTCTTATGATTCTTCAGTCTCTTCTTCTTCCATCACATTATACTTTACTTACCTTCCTCTTGGATCATGTCTAACAACAAATGACAAACCAGATTTATATGGAATACCAAAGTTAAACACTTTCTTACATTGGCTTGGAAGAACATAGGGCTCATCTCTAACTAGCTCAAATGACCTTGTATTAGTAATTGTAAATCCACTATCATGTTCAATAGAAGTCCTATTAGGATCATTTCAATTCAACCATAGCTTGTACCATTTGATGATAAATAGAACTAATTTGAATGAATTAAAGTCACACTCAAGTATATTATCCAAAATGTCATAGTATAGATTTTTAGATTGTTGAGAATCTATGTCATTTCTAGATGAAATATTGCTAACCTTGAAGACTGTACTTATTCCAAAATGAAATTTCTTTTTTGTTCTGTCTAAATTTTTTATGTGAAATTTATGACCGTTGTAGTACATATCTTTGTGGTGTTTGATCAACAATTATTCAAACATGTCAATATTATTTGCATCAATTTGTGAGTTGATATTAAACTTATGGTTCATGATTAGTAATCTTCTACATACCTTTCTATCTCTTAATCCATATGCTAGATCAAGTACCATTGGCATAGTATTGGGATCTCCATTATGATGAGCTTCTTTAGCCAATGATGCAACATCATCCCATGTTAATGAGAGACCATTTTCCTGAGACTGTTGAATCCATACCATCATCTAATCAATATTATTTGCAATATACAAATGTAATGCATCCCACTTATGAACAACTATAAAGAAAAAAACTAGACTAGTTAGGAAAAACTTATATTGATGATGGATAAAAATTAATTGACTACAATAACATCTTATAATTACCTCTCACTTTAATCAATCTACTTGTCCCCATCAAGTACTCCCCTTTGTATCTATTAATGGAGTTGGGATCACAAATGTGATCTACATGGAACTTTGGTGTAAAATTGGGAAGATATTCACTATTGTACACCATGGTCTAGTATAGCATATATCCCTCTACAATAGAACCCTCAGAATGTGCTCTTTGTCAAACCAATCCCCTCATAAATTTCAAGTGTCTCTCAACCATCCACATTGACCTAGCTTGTGTAGGTCCAGATAGCTCAATCTCCTCTACTTGATGTATAAGGTAGTGTTCTTGAGCATTGAAAAAGGTTGAAGCTAGACACTTTTACATTTCACACATAAGCTATGAAATTTTTCTCTTCCAATATTTAATATCTTTTTTTTACCAATTTCTTCAAATAAAAATATATAGTAAATTACATAAAAGGTAAAGCAAGTTATAAATATAATATATATACAAAAAATCTAAGAAATAACACTTCTAACCTCATGTATTTTAATTGTTTAATATTGTTTCCAAACTACTATGATATGGATAGAGGTAGGACGTACTACAATCATTAAAAAATGATTTTTTCAATATATTATGAAATAATATAATAGGTACTACATGAAATTTTACTAATATATTGTAAATAGAGAACATGACTTACCTTGACGAAGGTATGCCAATCATGTGTTTTCAACCCTGGGCCAAAATCACCTTTCTTTGTTACAAGATTGCTTCCATTTGTCACAAATCCTATCAGAAATTTCATTTTTTTATGATTTCTTTTAATTCATCTCTTTGCTGCTCCATTAATAACTAAGGAAGGGAACTCATATTTATGTAGTCTCCATTGCTAATTGATTCAATTAAATTTGTAAGTGCATGATTAGATTTATGAATGTCATTAAAAATTTTGGTAATTCTTTCTCTATCATGCCTTCCATCCAAATTTTTTCATAGTGTCTTTGTTACATTCTTTCCAATATGCATAGCATCAAACAAATACACAATTGGGAGATCTTTGTAGTATAGTAAAATACTAAATTGAGTACGATAACATTTTATTCTTCTAGGAAGTTGGTCATTGATGCCTTGAAAGCCTTTACAAGCATCAATTATATCATTATTCAATAAAATACAATATCAAAATATAAATTTCAAACTTAAGACCACAAACTAGACATTACCTTGATGATTTAGTCGATCATATTCTAACTTCCATAGATCAAGTGTCATTCTTCATGGCCTTGTTGTCTAGAAGCTTCTTTCCCATTAAAAAGATATTTTTCAATAATTTAATACTTATGATTATTTTGGAGAAAGTTCCTAAACTCATCAAACACTTGCTTTCCTAAACTTCTTGAATGACAAGATTTTATCTTCGGACAACAAACTCGACATGTGAATTTTCTCTTTGTTTGAAGACCTAAGAGATCATATACAATTGGATCATGTCACTAATACATTTGGAGTGAAATTGCGATAGAAATTTGCGATGGCAGGAAAATGTTATGTGTTTTTGGCTTCTTCTTTTTTTCAATTATAACTCGACAACATCGCAATTGTGATTCTAAAGGGCAAAAATGTTAGAATTGCGATGCTAATGGGATATAAGAAAAAAGAAGAAGAAAAAAATGTTGCTAATTTGAAATTTTTCATGTTCAAAATCGACATAGCTCTGCGCATGGTGAAAGGGCCAAGGTAACATTCGGAGGACTCTTACCATTGTAGTTTTT
Source organism: Cupressus sempervirens (assembly GCA_028749045.1). Taxonomy (NCBI): domain Eukaryota; kingdom Viridiplantae; phylum Streptophyta; class Pinopsida; order Cupressales; family Cupressaceae; genus Cupressus; species Cupressus sempervirens. The sequence continues at coordinate 104,065,108 of CM053783.1, forward strand.
ATTTTTGTTTTTAAGTTTGATCTGCTCAAGAAAATGTGATAGAAATAATATATAATATTACCCATTCCACTCCCCAAACCTAGAGCTAGTCCCTAACGAGCATCATTTCATCCCTCTCCTCTTCAGGCCGGTAGTAGAGAATCGCCACCAAAGGAGAGTATCAGTTAGTTGAAATGGATTTATCGATTCCAAGCTAGTGTAGAAAGATTATTCCGCATGCTCAATAGCTAGTCAGAGTGTACTATTCTAAGGCAGCCCTACTTACTTATTATTGTTCGAGATGTGCCTATAGAAATACGAAAACTTTTGCATAGCCATTCTCCTTTCCTGAAGCATTTTTGTAGTATAGTCTTGTGATAAAACAAATTATTCATATCATGAATTGTGAGGGAACCATCTCGGGCTCCTCACTCATACAAATACATTGAATAACTCGAGAGGTATGTAATATTGTAAAGGAAAAGGGTTAAACCATTGTTGTACTAAATACCACTCATATTATGCATAACAACTGATGACTAGTAGTCCTTATGTATACTAGTGTTAATTCTGAATGCTAAAATGCATTTCACCCATGAATGTCAACAAATAAAAATGTACGATTCTAAGTGGCCTCACAACTCGGTGGTGATATTTTGTCATATAAAGAAATGAATAATACCATGCTACCATAAAAAGGCCATGGCAAAAAACATGTGGTTCAATAGTACATAGTAATCAGTTATAATTATGTCAGTCCACTACAAGAAACATTCATTGTATGCCACTGCAAGTATAGGAAATGCCCTTATATAAGGTGCTATCACTACTAACACAGACCCTACTCTCAATATAGAAAAGGAAATGTTAGAAGAGGGTATGAACTTGGTCTATTTTCTAGTGTATATTCATAATGCCATTTCCTATTTAAGACAGGGATTCCAAATTTACAACTACTACCGTACATAAGTGATGTTTATATATGGTACTTTTTCATTAAATGCATGGGTGAAGGATGGGTGGTGGGTTAGATTAAAATTGTACAAATGAAGAAAAAATGGACAAAGGATATCTTGAGCCATTGAACAAGTGTGTATGGACCCACTTTTGACTCCTATGCTTCAGATGTAAAGGGTAAGATCTTTGGTTGTCTTCAAAACCCCCACACCAAAATAATAATAATGCAAAAAACCAAAATCAATTATATAAAATGACTGACACAATTTTAGTTTGATCTGCCCAAGCAAATGTGCCCCTCTATTAGTAATGAAAATATCATATGATGACAACAAGAATGATAGAACTACCAACGCTCTCAACATACAAGTTAGGATCTGAAAGACTCCTCTGAAAGCCATGTGCATCCAAGTAACTATCAGTCTTGGTGTACCATGCTTTGATAGCCTACTTAAGGCCATAAAGAGTCTTCACTAGTATGTGTTACTGGTGCTCTTTGTATAATCGGTGCTCTTTGCATACAACTTTGAAATCTTGAGGCTGGGTCATGAATACTTCTTCCTCCAAATCACCATTGAGCTGCAATATCATTTGATAAAGAGTGTTCTTGAGGAGGGCAAGTTGCAAGTTAATAACTGATACTAAGGTGAATCTGGCTGATGCATTGACAAAGATGTTACCAAGGGAGAAGTTGAAATTTTGTAGGACTTATCTTGGAAATGTCAAACTCTAACAATAGGCCTTCAACAGGGGAATATCTCCAAAGTTTTACAACAATGGTTATGTTTGAAGTGGTAGATTGTTGGATAATGAAACCCAAGAGTCACCAATTTCTTCCAATTGTTAGAGGCTTCACATTCTTCATTTGAGATCTTAATATATGTGTGTGTATGTAGATAATGTTTGATTCATTGATCATTGTAATGCTAAAGCTTGCTACTGTAATTAAAGCAAAGATATTAATAAGAGATTTCCCCTTCTATAAAATTGGATGTAGCCATCTTAGTGAACCACCATAAATCTCATATTTTGTGTATTGATCTTGTTTGTGCTTTTACATCTAATTTTGGTGTTTGTTTATTTGCACTTTGTTATCTACAGATATGGCATTGCTCAAAGGAAGTGGTACAGATAGATATTGCTCTAATCCTGAACATTAGTAGAGCTATTCTTCTTGGTAAGAAAGGTTTTAGAAAAAGAGCTTGCATGATTTTTTCAATAAATTACCAACCAATTATATGCCATTTTTTTCATATGTTAAAAATTAACCCATAAAAAATTGCCTATGTCTAGTTCTACAAAAAAACTCATTCCATTGAGGCATTTTTTTCAAACATATTTCATGTATCCTAAGTCTCACTAGAAAACTGTCCAAATCTTTAGATTCCTCAATGATTCTTGAAAACTTATCAATTTGGATCTAGTTTTTAATTTTTACTGTCTCAAAAATTCTAGTAAAGTTTTCCATGCTTGCAACCATTGAATTTTCAATAAACAATATTTCATCTAGGCATGTTGCAAAGCACATGGCATGCATTTTGCATTCTTGCTAAGAAAGATAAACATCATTTTGATTCCTAGGATACTAATTGTTGGAAAAATATCTTTAAAAATTGAAATGAATGATTTGACAAATTTTATACCTGTAATCATAGAATTCCAAGAAACTAAATTTCGCTGAGGCATATTGTGCTAAAGCCATTACCCAAAGGTCTAAGGAATCGAAGCTATAATTAAGTTTTGATACCACTTGTTAGAGGATTTTTGTTGCACAAAAAAACCAATCTATCAATGCCTGATAGAACCACTCAACTTATAGTACACAAGAGGCAATTAATCCCTTGTAATAAATCCTGAGAGAAGTGTTGAACATTTTACTAACAATTTAGTTACAATAGTATCAAGCAAATGATTTTGCAAATGAACAGCAAACTAAGTGGTCTTGATCTTGGTAGAAGCTCTATGATTAAATATAACTCATATAAGTGACCTCTTGGAATGTCTGAATACTTCATCCCTAAAAACATTATGATGACCTCTTGGAATGTTCTTGGAATGTCCTAATACTTAATCCCTAAAAACATTATGATGAGTGCTTTATGGACAACTTAAGTTTATAAAAAATCATATAATTTATACAAGGTATGAAAAGAAGTTCCTACTTGAGAAACGTGCCTTATTAACAATTTCAAATAGAAACATAGAAATGGGAATAAAAAATATAAGGTAATCATAAAGATCAATGATTCTAAAGAAGTTGGTTTGGCACATAAGATTCATGTTCATTGCATTCAAATGTCTTCATTTATGACTTGATGTTCCTTGTTGATTCATCCATGTAAAGGGTATTCAAGGATTTGTTGCTGATACTCTGATACTCACTGTTGTTTCACAAGAGATTTTAAGAAACAACAATATCCCTTCATAAATGATGGACGTTAATTTAGAGCCCAAACTCTGGAATCTTAATATTCATTACAAGATCATAGGATCAATGTGTGAGAAATTTCATTTGAGAGGATTAAACAAAATAATTTTTCTTACTTTGGAAGTATACTTTAATCTTTTAGAATTCACTCTTTAATCGATGGCATTAGTGATGCTACACAACATTTATTCTTAATTGAACATCTTGAAAATATTTATAAAAGATATTATTCATATTAAAATAGATATTTATAATCGTATTGGATGCTTAAGTTTTTTAAGGTTGTTAAAGATTTTTTAACAAAATCAAAATCTGAGAGCAGCTAACTTTTTTGCAAGTAGACTTATGAGATGCTTCAAGTTATTTTTTAGCTTGGTTGTCAAAGATGATAATTTGATCGAATTATAGTGAACCATTTTCATATGAATATGAATTTACAAATTACAAGTTTCACATAAGGAATTAGATATTCTTGGTTCGCTAATCCTTTCTACTTTGGTTTTTGATCTTTCATATTTCTAATCTAAAATATATATTTTTGCAGTTGGAAGCTATGCCAACTTGTAGTTTGTCATAGAGATTCCTAAACCTATCTAATCTTTAAAAGCACTCTCTATAAAAAATTCCCTAAAAAACCTTTATTAGCTTACCTGAATCGAGTAGTACATGCAAACCAGACCATATTAATCATGCATGGAAAATCATCTTGTTGTATGCCCAAGGATGAAACTATAAGGTGTATGGAATTAGCAGTGTGTAGTTCTTTCTACCAAGATTCCCTAGCTTCTAGCTACTCATGAATCAAATCCTTTCATGGAAATCTTCTCCACCCCTGAGGTTTGAATTGGAGTCTTGATAAGTAAAAGTTTGACCCCTGGGATTGACCAACTAAAAATAAAATAAGATAAATCTAGGGAATCTCCGCCAAAGATAGATATTACCAAAAAAAAAATTACTTTTCATTTTCTTTTCCCTTGCATAGGGACTAACACTGTCCACAAGGACTACCTTTGGAATATTGGTAGTAAAATAGTCCAATAATATAGAAAAGGAAAAAGTTCAGGATTTCATACTGCAGGTGTCATTTTTAATATATCCACAGTTCTCATAACTTGTAATTGGCTTTCAAAAATGTCACCACCTCTTGCTGAAACACAAAATCAAATGAATGTCTCAGAATTAGTTTCCAAGTTAAGTTAATCTGAGATGGTGTAAGAACTACCATGCCCAGGTTATATTTATGTAATTGAACTAGAATGCTTCTGGAATAAAATTGTATTAGAGCTTTTGTATCAATTGATAAGTAGGAGATACTTGTGTTCCAATTATCAATTGTATAAGAGCTTTTGTACAACAACATTTGTATCAATTTATCAAATTATACTTGGTGTTCCATCATTAATGAGGACTGTGATTGAAATGTTGATTCTGCAAGCATTCTAATTCACTATAATGTACTGTAGATATATTGTCCTTTGATAATTGGACAAACCCTAAATGTGTGTAATGCATGGCTTTAGTGTTAATATGTGTATCTATATAGTTCTTCAAACTAGATTCAATTTCTGTAGGAATAGTAGAAATGTGCTTAACGAGCATATATATCATCAATTGCAAGTCATTTCATCATTTTTTGTTCTTAAATATTAAAATTGATAAAGGAATAATTTAATCAGCAAAGAATTCATACTTTTTTGACTGAAAATAGTTAACATGAAGGTACTATATGTGAAGTATCAACAAACCTAGTTTTTAAAACTTTTAATTCCAATACTTGCACAAACACTGGAGAGAGATTTTCAATGATAGGCTTTTATGAAAGACCTAATTCTAATCTAACAAATTTATTAAGTATAAACAACCCTATTTTTAAAATTTTTTTACTCCAATCCCTGCCCAAACCCTGGAGAGAGGGGATTTCAATTAAGGGCTTTCATGACAGGCCTAATTCTAATCTATCTAATTAAAAACTGCAAAATCCAGTGAATTCAAAAGAAAAAGTTGGCATAGATAGTGGATTGCCTAGAGAGACTGGGCTCCCTTAATTTGTGCAAGAAACATATGAGGAAGACATCCTAAGACTCAAAAGCCTCTATTTTGATCCATATGTGGAACAGAGCAGTGTGACGAGATTGGGTTGGTCAAGAGCCATCTGATCAATCAATCTATAGGACCCATCACCCTCTCAAAGGTATACCACTGAAGAATTTTACCCACTCGATGAAATAAGGATTCTCACAATAGGGAATAAGAAAGTTCAAAATATCTATAAATTTTTTTCTAAAACAAAGAATGAAAAAGCCAATATCTAAAAGTTCAATTGATAGCACAAAAGGGAGAAAATGATATGATTCTCTAATGACTTGATTCATTGATGACCAACAATAAGGATTAATCAATACAATACATGTAGATGTGCCTGAATATAACTAGGAGTAATGCAAGTGATGAACATAAGTTATAACAACTAAGCACATGTCCACCAAAGGTGGATTATCCTCCATTGTGGGTGAAAGTATGTGCAACAATGAGAGGATAAGAACACAATGATGGATCACACAAAGAGAGGTGTGAGACAACAAGTGCTCAAATAAAGTGCAAACTGTTAGATGTTTACAAGACAACTAGTATGAAAACGCATTATTCTAAATAAAATAAAATAAAGACAAATTAGTAATATCTAATTAAACTAGAACTATCCTCTATCAAGACTTAAAATTATGAAGACAGATAAAGAAAACATTTTAGGAGTGATACAGCAAGTCTTACCAATAGACATAATAAAATACAACCTGCGGCTCCAGGGAATATAGAGTACCACCAGTACAAATTATAAAACTTTGGTGCATCAATTAGAAGTAATGGAAAACCAACAGCTGCAAAATATATTATTTTGAGTCAAATAAGCCATTCTTGGGACTCCTAACCAGGATTTAGAGGCAGTTGCTCACTACTTGCAGCAGATTAAGTTATCAAGAATGAAAACCACAATACAATGTGATTCAAAGGAAAAAATGCTATGGAAGAAAGGAAAACCAGGAGGATGCAGAGAACTGGTGTATATCATGAATGCCACAGATGCAACCAATGCAACACTGCGTGCAATCTAGCTTGAGCCAAAAATAATGAGAACAATCACTCCAAGAAGTGCACAGTCGATATAAGATACAAAGATGTTGTACTTATGCAAATAAAATTCAAAACCTTGTTAATTTAACATGCTTTTACAATGTTTTTTTGTAGTTTCTTAAGATGCTACAAAAAAAATGGGTTTCAAGAGTTTTCAATCCTACCTGTGCAGCTGGTGCTGCTGGAGTACTAAACAAAATAGCACAGACGACACCAAAGGGTGCAATAGTTAATTGCAACCCTTTAGGTGCAATCATCTTGTCCACATATCCCATAATAGACATTTCCACAAATGCCCCTAAATAATAAGTGAATAAGCTAAACTGATCAAACCACAAACTACCAAGAAATATTCATATTGGTTGCAGATATATGTTGGATTACACTGATTATATAATACAATTTACACTAGCCATATAAGTTAGGAATCTATTAAGTGTCCAAAAAAATCTTTAAATGTGCAAGATGTTGATTTCTCAGGGTTTTGAACAAGACATGATTATTAGATTACTACAATCCATTTCTAACATCAAATTTTGTTTTTGGATTCAATCGTATATGTTTTTTTTGGGGATAAAGAACATAAACAATGGATCCTAAAACAAAATTTGATATGTACGACATTATTAACCCAAAAAAAAAAAAAAATTTAGCAAAGCAAGCTGTACAGCTAAATACTTAAACATTTTTCTTTTGATATTTTCTAGAGTGACTGCTCAATCCTGCAAGTTTTTCACAACCTAAGAAACATTCCCAAACATTGCTAATGTGGGGCAAGAAGCCCTTGGACTTATTCCTCAATTCTGCGCTGGAAAATGAAATGATCAATTTGAATTTACTCCATTTAAATGATTTTTATCCAAGTGCGTATGCCAAAACATGGGTTTACAAGTTTTTCCACTATGTTCTACTTCTACTGCAACTCCTCTTAAGTATCAATATGTACTAAATTGGCTCTGAGACTATTGTGAGTTTGATGAGTTGGGTAGTAGAAGAAAGGCAACTAGCAATTGCAAAAATTGAGAATAGGAACACCACTTGAATTACAAAAAGGATGACAGACTCTCACCCAGGATTGGTATAGATCATGTTCTCAGGAGAGTATGCTTTCTCATGTGAAGCCAAGTAATGACATAACCAAAGTACATGGCACTTATTTTTCTCTAGAGCATGCAATGTCAAGAACAAAAACACCATAAATTCACATCTATCTACCAAAAATTTAATATAATTTTCTAAGTTCTAGTATCATATTTTGCCAAGACCAATACATAATGTCTCAGTCACACCCAATACCCCAAAAAGAGTGCCCAATAATAAACCTGATGAACAGCTTCATAGTTTTTGAAGCCAGATGACAATGCAAATTTTGAGCCACCTAATGAACAACTTCACAGTTTCTTGGATTTAAGCAAAAATCATATATATGCATGTTCTTGTGTTTAATGTCATATGTTGCATAGTAATTAATATCTCTTGTACAGATTACATTGATGTTGGTATATATTATGCTCTCTTCTGTATTAGAACATTCTAACCTTTTATTTATGGATATGGTGCTAGATTTGGTCACACTATAATTTGTATCTGGTGTCTCATTTTTAATAGCTGGTTTAGTAACTACATAGATAAGCTTAATGTGATTGTTATAAAAGTATTGTTATGTAATGGTGTTTCATGTGTTGGCCAAGGCTAGTTTGAAGGCCACCCACTTCAATACCCTGCTAGCATTTAAAGATATGGAGTTCTATAATATCATGAAAAACAATCAATATAAAAAAGCTCATTCTCTTTGTAACATTTTTGGCTTTCATTTTAATTTCATCTTTTCTTCTATTGTGACAAGCAAGCTAGAGAGAAGTGCTATATTGAAAGCCATATCATGTGCAGGATTTAAAGAAACTATTGAACCTCTAATTTGTTTGACTGGAGGTAGATTCCTGATTCTTTACCTTAGAACACTATCATCTTCAAAATCCTATATGAAATCTATATGACCATTTCATTTCTTCAATATGCCCTATGGATGTCCCTATCTAACTATATATCTTTTAATTGCATATAATAGCTAATTTATGTGCTTTTTCATGACTATGTTTGACTCATATAATTGTGATCTCTCTAGCACTATGATGTCATTTAATATGTCTTGCTAAAGCTTGTAAATTTTGTTCCTTTTGCCATGTCATGTAATATGTCTTTCCTTGTAGCTAGTATGTTTTGAAATTGCTGTTAGGCCTTGTAGCTTGTATAATTTGATTACTAGAGAGCTTCTACAGCTAAGCAAGAAGGTCATTGCATGAGTTATAGCCGCACGCTCGGGTATGAAAATTGTATATTTTTTAATCTAATGTATATTTTAACTAGACTTTTAGCTTATATGTTTTGAAATTTCTTATAGTGGTTTAATGTTGTAAGGTCTCTTGAAATAAGACCTTTAGGCAGTTGGTCAAAGTTTTACAAATAATCTTATCCACAAATTTGCCTAGAGAAACTGATTGAATGTTATAAAAGGTGATTGGGTTAAATGTCTTAGGAATAAAGTAAAAGAAAGTATTTTTAAAATATTAAAGTATTTAGCTAGGTCTAAGAAGATTTGTGTACTTTTGACAGTTTTTCTTAGTTTGTGAAAGTTGTAGACCAAAGTTTTCATAGCACAATTTTTGCTTCCTGCGAAGAACGATCATGTCAAATAATATAAGTGAAGAACAAAATAGGAAGATAATCAATAGATTGTGGTCTAACTTGAAAAGAAAAGGTGATGGAAAATGTTATTGTCCTTGCAAAATCTGTAAAGGTCTTAAACTGTAGAAGACTGCTAATCAAAATAGTTAAGAGACACTATAGGGAGAATGGTCACATTGAAGGGGGGCATGACTATCATCCACTAGTAAGTTGTTCATTATATCATTTTAACAATGTATATAAATATGAAATCACTTGATGATTAGTTGATGATCATGGTTTATTTATGTTAATCAATTTTATATAGTTAATCTCCCTAGGGAAGTACATGATATGAACCACAACAATCTGAAGAATATGGTTTTCGAAGTGGAGGAACATGGAGGTGTGAATATCCAAGGTGAAGATAATGATCCCATGGAAGATGACGATCATGCACTAGAAAACATAATTAAAGATGATGGTATAAATATATTGATCCATGACACATTTAGTCCAAGCATATCTGATCATGATGATGATGATAGCCTTGATGTACCTCTACTTGAGAAGGCATACAAGCCCCTATACAAAGACTCCCAAACAACTCTTCTCTCTGTTGTATTGTTGTTGTTAAACTTGAAGGTTATGAATGGTTTATCCAACATAACAATGTCACGTATGTTAAGGTATGTCATATATTTCTTTATAGTTAACAAAGGGTGAATAATGTACCACTAATATTATTTATATTAACAACTTATTTTTTTTCTGTAGATTGACAGGTGAGTTTCTATTACCACCATCAAATGTTCTACCTCTCTCATATTGAGAATTATCTGCTGTTATGAAAGATATTGGAATGGAGTATCAAGTAATAAATGCTTGTCCCAATGATCATATCATATATTATAAAGAACATGAATTTACAACACACTGCCCTGTATGTCATACAAGTAGTTATCAAATAGATCGACTAACAAAAAAGGTGCCTCAAAAGGTTCTTTGTTACATCCCCATTATTCCACGGATGCAACAATTATTCAGGTGTAGTTGCTTGGCTCAATTTATGGATTATCATGCATGCAATAGAAGTCAAGATGACATTATTTGAATCCTTGCAGATGATTCAACATTTATGCACATAGAGGAAAAGTGGCAACACTTCAAAGAAGAACCTCATAATCTTAGGCTTTCATTGGCAGCGGACGGTGTCAATCCATTTGGAGAGATGAGATCTGTTTACTCGGTGTGGCCTATTTTTGTTATCAACAATAACATTCCTTCATGGATGTCAATAAAGAGGGAGCACATTATTTTGGCAATTATTGCTCCAGGTATCTTATCATTTGATGGTTATTAATTTACATGTACTTACAAATCTTGCAGTAAAATGGTCACAATAATTATGTAATGTTACTGTTCATTCAAGTAGGTAAATATCAAGTTAAAGATATGAATGTATATATTGAGCCTCTTATCGACGAGTTGGAGTTATGGAATGGTGTCACTATGTATGAGGTATCTAGACCAATAGGACAAAGACAATTTCAATTCCATGCAATACTTGCATGGACAATACATGATGCCCTAGGGCTAACACATTTTTGTGGTATGTTATAGTGAATTCAAGTTGTTCATGATAATTCTAATTATAAAAATCAACATATTTAATAAACTAATTATATCATTATCTTGTAGGTCTTCAAACAAAGGGAAAATTTGCATATCCAGTTTGTGGTCCAAAGATGAAATCTCATCATTCAGAAAGTTTAGGAAAGCAGGTGTTTGATGAATGTAGACACTTCCTCCACAAGAATCATAAGTATTGAAGTACGAAAAAACATCTTTTCAATGGGAAAGAAGAGACTACATCAAAGCCACGAAGAATGACACCTCACCTATGGAAGTTGGAATATAATAGAATTAATTGTCGAGCTAATATTGTTCCACCTAATAGTTTATGTTTGTAATTTATATATTTCTATTGTGATTTTTGTTTACTAATTGTGTAATTGATGATCATGAAGGTTGTCAAGGCAGTACTGACAACCTTCCAAAGGGACTAAAAAGCTATCCCAAATAATTTAGTAGGTTGCCCTACTATGAGCACTTACAAATTGTGCATTTGTTTGATACTATGCATATTGGAAAGAATATAATAGAGACATTGTGGAAATATTGAATGGAAGGTGTGACAAAGAAAAAATTGTCAAAATTTGTAATGACATTCATGAATCCAATCATGCATTGAAGAATTTCATTCATTCAAATAGCAACAGAGATCAGATTAATATAAGTTCCCTTCCTTGGTTATTAACGGAGCAGCAAAGTGATGCCATAAAAGAAGTCATACGAAAAATTCAATTTCCAATAGGATTTGCTCGAACATAAAAAATCTCATATAAAAAAAAAGTGAATTTGGGCCAGGGTTCAAAATGCATGATTGGCATACTTTCATCAAGGTAAGTTATGTTCTTCTATATTTACAATATATTCATAAACTATGTGTACTATTCGTTATGTTATGTTAGAAAATAATGAAATGTTTGGTTTATAATTACTGCAGTACATGCTTCCTCTATCTCTCCCAGAGCCCTTCAACAATAACATCAAACAAGTGATATATGATCTTGGAAAATACATGAGGTAAGTAGTAATATCTATTCAATTTGTTGTATATATTTATTATATTCATGATTTTTTTTTCTTGCTATGTAATCTATTGTATATTATTTTGTAAAGTCTCGTATCTATATATTTTTTGTGACTTGAATCTCTTAATGTAGGTGGTTGTCATCTAAAGAAATCCATAAAGAAGATACAAACTATTGGAAGAGAAGAATTCCTCATTTACTATGTGAAATGCAAAAGTGTCTACCTCCAACTTTTTCCAATGCACATGAACACTACCTCATACACCTAGTTGAGGAGATTGAATTGTGTGGACCTATACACACTAGGTCAATGTGGATGGTTGAGAGGCACTTGAAATATTTGAAGGCTTTGGTTTGACAAAGAGCACATCTTGAGGGTTCTATGGTAGAGGGATATATGGTATACCAGGCTATGGTGTACATTACTGAATATCTTCCTAAGTTTGCATCAAATATCCATGTAGATCGCATTTGGGATCTCAAGTCTTTTAAAAATTTAGAAGGGGAGTACTTGATGGGGAAAGGTACATTGAGGAAAGTGAGAGGTAATTATAAGATGTTATTGTAATAAATTATTTCTTAATCTTCAAAATAAATTGGTTATAAGTTGTCTATTTTTTTTTGTACAGGTGCTCGAGAGTGGGATGCACTATATTTGTATATTGCAAACAATTTTGATTGGATGATGGTATGGATTGAACGATTTCAACATTCTGGTTAGACATTAACATGGGAAGGTTTATCTTCATTGGTTGAAGAAGCTCATCGTAATGGAGATTCCAATGTTATGCAAAGGGAAATAGATTTAGCACATGGTTTAAGAGATTTATAGGTACGTAAAAATTTATTAATCATCGGTATGTTTATCAACTCATGATACAATAATTTTGACATGTTTCACATATTATTGCAGGTTAAACACCACAAGGCTATATTCTGTACTGGTTAGAAATTTTGCGTCAAAGTGTTGGATGATACAAAGAAAAATTGTGATTTAGGAATAACTGCAGTCTTTCAAGTGACTAATATTTCATCTAGAAATGACTTACATCCTCGAGAGTTTGAAAATTGATACTATGGAATTTTGGATGATATACTTGACTGTGACCTTAGTTCCTTCAAATTAGTACTCTTCGTTGTCAAATGGTACAGGCTACGACTTAATCCAAATGATCCTGATAGAACTGTTATTGAACATGATAATGGATTTACAATGGTTAATAGAAGGTTGTTTGAGCTAGTTAGGGATGACCCCTATGTTCTTCTAAGCCAATGTGAGCAGGTATTTTACTCAGAGGTTCCACATACACCGGGTTGGTCATTTGTTGTTAGACATGAATCAAGAGGAAGGCCAATAAAGTATAATGTGATGGAAGAAGAAGATATCAAAGAAGTAGAAGATGATGTAGATGTTACTACTGATGATGATGAAGAAGATGATGTTGATGTTGATGATGATGATGTTGATGATGATGATGATGATGATGACGATGATGACGATGATGATGGCAAGGATGAAGATGATGATGATGATGATGATGATGACGAGGATGATGATGATGATGATGATGATGATGGTGATGATGACAACGATGACGATGACGAGGATTATGATGATGAAATTTAGAGGTATGACATCAATCCTTAATCTATTTAATATTCATTTCTTGATAGAAATATATTTGTCTTATATGGTTACATAGTTTATTCATTATCTATTTAAAAGCTACAAGTTTCAACTAGAAATAGAATATTGCTAATCTAAATTAACTATTAATCTAAATTAATTAAATAAAACTATTTAAAACACATATTGATGCTTGAATGTATTGAGCCTTATTTTCTTTCAAGTCAAAATCATTTGTAAGTGTTTAGTTTAGAAAAGGGAATTCATTAAATATCTATAAAAGGGAGTTGTACCTAGAATAAAATTCATAGGGAAAACATAATATAAGGGCTTAGCCCTTCACTATGCCTACTTCCCTAGTAGGCTTATAATGTGAGCTTGATTTAAGTGTTATATTGTGTAACTTTTAATGTTTTTAATTTTTATGCGATGCTTATGATGGATATGATTATGATTATGCTCATGATAATTGAATTACATTTGCAAGAAACTGAACCCCTTTCAGGAGCATCCTGCATAGTCTCATGGATCGACAGGTGTAAGTCAATACTCCTTATAGACAATATATTTAATAGACTTATCAATAGTAAGATTTATGTCTTCTAAGGTCTCTCCCATTTGTAGGAACCAATGAATAGGTATTTGTCAAAAGTGTCTTCCTCAAGTGAGGGAAATATAGGAATAGAAGAGGAAAGTGAGACATGCAGTTTATTTAGAATAGGGAGATTAACTAGAGGTCAAAGGACTCGAAGGAAATTCAATAAATGCATGAAATTTTTCCTTTCTCAAGGGGGGTCATGTTCTTATGATGATGAGATGGAAGGTGACATTGAGGTGTCGTTGAGGTACCAACATCTACAGAAACATTGGGTACCCGAGGAACTCCCTCCAATAAGCACTGATTTTTGTGTTAACGAGAGGATATATCACATAGCACCATCATCATTACATGGTTTGGGCCTACTTTCTATGGACAGCATAAAGGTTTCTTTCAACAAAGTTTCTAAATTGATGGAGTATGTTGGACCATGTTACGATTACAAAATTTGGATGCATATTGTTCAATAAAAAAAAAGTATGCATAGGTAATGCCCTCTCGGAAAATTATATACAACAGCTAGACAATAATCAAAGTAAAAGTGTAGCTATATATATTGATGGAAGGCCAAAAGCAACAGGGAATATTACAAGTTTTATAAATAGTACATGACCTGGGTCAACTATAAAACAACCCAATAGCATATTTGAGGCGCACGAGGGAAATCGTGTATTCATCTGTGTGATAAAATCAATACGTGCAGGGGAAGAGATTCTTATTGATTACAATTTGAACTGCATAGATACAAATGAGGCTACTATCATGGGGTTGGTACATACTATTAAACCAACTTCTAATCAATGACTCCAACATACCATTTAGTCAATAAATTTTTGGCTAACATTTTTATACTTGATCTTTGACATAGGGGCGCAATATGGAGCAACCACCCAAAGGGGATGCTGGAGATGTTCCTGGCTCATCTACACATGAGCAAGTAAAACTCATTGTAATTGTGCAAACTAGATAGAAGAAAAATGTTACTTTCTAATGTTGTTTTCTTCATTGTTTTGGAGTAATTTTGATAATACTAATACTATTGTTGTCACAGAGGGCCAGTGGTCAGAGGGAGGGAAAGGAACCTGCAGTCCCTCAGTAGCCCGCCCCTGAGGAGGACCCTTTTTTATATTGATTTAGCAGAGACCGATGACCCGATCGGTTCGATTAAAAAGTTGCTAAAGAAAATTGGTAAACAAATTATACGTTTGGCAACCATTAAGCCTACTACTTAGGAAATAAAAGATAGGAAATCTGAATTGTTGCACACCTCTGAAACCTTAAAAATAAGTATTAATGAAAATTTTAATTATAACAAGAGTTCAATAATGGTTTTTTATGTTATGCTCTTTTATGGAATTAATTAAAATATGTATGCGTTGTCTTTACAAAGTTTTTTGTGTGATTTTGAGCCCCATTCCCATGATGAGGGTGCTGCAGGTGGTTCAGGTAGATTGCATGTTCTATTCCCCACTTGTGTTTTCAACTGAATATATATAGGAATTGTCATAATCATTGAAAATACATGCTCGAACAATCCTTTTTTTTCAATGATCTAACAATCTTGTCCATGCTAGTCCACGCGTTCTATATTTATGCATGCTCTAACAATTTTATTCTTTAGCTTTAGATCCAATAACGATGCCACCTCCATCTAGGACAACCAAAAATCTCTTTCTAACTACTGAGTCAACAACACGCAGCTTACAAGCATTGAATGTTGCACCATCTACTGGTACACAAATCCCTCTTTTTCTCTCTTTTGTTATGTGTTTATGATGTAGATTGTAATGACCCCCCTTTGGTAGTTACTCAATGTTTAAACTTTTTCACAATTTTTTTACAACTATTTATTTGATACGCCTTTGGTTTTTATAATTCATGTGAATGATTAACCAGACTCACATGTCTACTATCTTTTAACTCAAACATTACTTTTTCATGTATTTTTAACATCTTGCATGAATCATCACCTTCAATTAACTGTTACAATTGTTGACTCCTATTTAGTTACTATTTCAATGAGTACACCAATTCTGCACAAATTATACTTGTTCATTGCAGCCTTAACAAATTTACACTAACCACTAATGTTGTCACGGCTTTTAAAAACTTTGTTATGGCTTAATACATATCTGGTGGGCATGCATGGTCTTTCCTATAGATAGCAGTGAATGTGAATGTGCTTCCTATATGCCAATTCTTCCACCCACGAGTTCCAACAAATGTCTACTTCTACTTAACCTATTCTTGTTCTACCATATCGATGAGGAATGGAGCTATTAGCTTGCATAAAAGGGTATGGGTACACATTCTTGCATAGTATTCTCAACACTGACACATAGATGTATAGCCTCATATCCTTGTGATGCCTCAGGAAGATCATGTGTTTCATTAGATTGTAGCAACTATAAATTTTCCTATTTGTTCCTTCCTTTAGCTATCTTGACATTAATCACTATTTGCATTGGTAGCCACATGATGAATTGTTATACTTTTCTTCTTCATGTCTATTCATTTGACTATCTTTTTCTAATCTCTTTTATTTTGTTATGTTTTAAGGTCCAATTCCTTTCTACCTAAGCCTATATCCCTCATGTCATGACCTGGCATACCTTTTGTGACTATAGAGTGGTCAATTCTTTCATAATTAAAATGGTGTGCATACTGAGCTGCAACATCTTCACTATAATTAATCGATAAATACATGCATTATGGCTCCTATTTGATAGAGTATTTCCTAGTCCTATCATGTTGAAAGTGGAGTATATTCTCGAGGTACAACATTGTATAGATGCAACAGATTGACTAGCTTGGAGGTCGAAGCCATTATTTGAGCTGTATAGCTATAAATATCTCTTTCCATGTTCTTACCATGTTTATGTTTACAAAATTTTCAAAAATTTTGGCCTCAAATTCCCCATTATCTTAATATGAATAGTTGTCCTTTACTCTCTCCAGTTGAACTCTGTTTAGCACTTGGATGACCAAGCCATGTTTTGTTTTTGATATTTCAAAAGACTATCTTCCATATATATCTGCATGGAAAGCCCTCGATTTGGAGAAATGATGATCAAAAGTATGCCATCACAAGGTTTAAAACATATATGGTATAATAATTCTACAACTAGCATTAAAAAGCACTTTCTTGAGCTAGTTTTTCCACATTGTCAAAGAATTCCTTTTCAAGAATCCACAGTGACATTTTAGAGTTGGTTCTATTCCTTATTCTATCTGTATGGACCATTGCACTAATGCACCTGGGACTACACAAAATTATAGCTAGTTGGAGAGGAAATAAATGTTAAGATTCAGGATCATTGATTAGATGTTCAACCATATCCAGTGAAATTTGATTTCCAAGCAATTCCCTTCTCTGCTGAAGCTTTGCCAATTATCTTGCAGCAAAAGCTTGATATGCTTCCATAACAGCAACTTTAACTTACCCCTTCTACTTGATGGCAAGTGACTTGACAGACAAGTCACGAGATTGCATACATCCTTGAGTAGTATCTTATTGCCCAGATATCAAAAATGTATCATGACTAGCCTTTAAACCATCTTCACATTAAAAACATTTTTTTCCATACGGCTTAGTTGAAGGCTGAAATGATACTTTAGCATGACAATTAGATTCCACAAGATGGCTCTCAATTTGTTGTATATGAGGCTCCTACTATTCTTTTTCAAGCAAAGAATGTGATTGTTAGACTTTCAAAATGAAGGCTTTCTCTTCCTAGATAAACCTCACTTAGACAACATGCACTTGATTTTTTTTTTTTAAATCTCTTTTAACATTTTAGCAAACAATTTGTATGCATTCTCCCCAACTTCAGCTTCTTTTGGCATTATGCCAAACAACTCATGCCTAAGTTGATGCCACGATTCACCTTTTGATATTCAAATCCACTGAAAATCAATGTTCTCTATGTAAAATTTATGAGAATACTCATCAAAACTAATGGATGATTTTTTGTAAGGCTACTTTATGACATTCTTGGAGCGGACCACAACTAGAATAGCATAACAACTAGAGGTTAAAAATAATTCTTGCAGTTGTATGTGCTATCAAAGTTCAACAGTTTTTTTTTTTTTACAACTTTTTAACATCAATTATCATTTGTTCTTTTATACTTCGTGACAAAGACTTATGAAACTTATGAAATTTTTTGCAATAGAAGCTATAGCATCATTTCCTAGATGTTCCTATGTTCCTAGTATGGGAACGGTGAAGGATGTCATATTGATTGTCAGCAACGATGAAGGCATTCCATTAAAAGTAGCCAAAGTTCCAAGTACTTCAAAGTTATTATTCTATAGTTATATAATAGAAATTTAGTTTTTGATCACTCTTCATCAACTAATGATCCCATTATTGTTTTGTAGGGAATGATGCTTTTTGGAGAAAACTTGGTGATGAGTGTTTGCGAATATTCAAGCCCACCTTGCATACCTAGTGGAACATCATTTCCTAACTAAAACCCCAAACCACTATTTTGATTTCATATCATTGCTAGAATAGTTTTCCTTTTCATCCATTTCTTGAACTATATTAAAGGTAGCTTCACTTCATTTATGAGTCTAACATGTTTTTTTTTACTTAAAAGGTGGAATAACCAAGACAAACTGTTGAAGGATGATCTTATAGAGAGCATGACCCAACTCTTTGGACCTCGTGCATTCGAGAGAAACAAGCTCCTTGAAAAAGCTGGTTTATGTTTGAAGTATATTAGGGACTAGTACAAAAAAATTTATGAGATAACCCCAGGTATGAGCATCCACCCTATGTTCCTAAGGCTAAGTGGCAGGCTCTGATTTTGGATGGAAAGTATAAAGCTGACAAGAAAAATAATATTACACCAGTAGAGAGTACATCAAGATATGTGATATTGTCAAGAATCTAATTATGTATTAGTTAACCTCTATATTTATACTATCTAACATATCTCAAAATTTTCATAGATTTCTTGACACATCAAAGGCAACAAAGGCAAGACTAGAAAAGAATGGGACACACAAGCTCGACTCTAGTGGTTTTTTGAAACTTCAAGCATGAGTTGTAAGTATTAGTAAATGAAATATTGTATCAAATTTTTTATATATTGTGATGGGAAATGCTAGGATAGACTAGCTTGTCTACTCCTGATCCTCAACTTTTGTAACTTTTGTATTTCCTTTTGATATTTTAACTACCCTCCATTGGTTGATGAAACAATGCAAGTAAAATTCACCATACCATGCAAAAATTTAGGGCTAAGAGTTCAAGAGATGCCTCATAGAAGAGGATAAGAGAATTGGCTTCCAACAAGGCTATAGAGCTGTGGCTGAATGGCTATAAGCTGAAATTAGTGTGGAAGGTTCTAATAATGATGCATCTAAGCCATAAGTAAATAAGCTAAATGAAATTTATTTCAAATTGAATACTTTACCAATTAGTCTATTTGATGTTAAGTTCCAATATAAAGTGAGCATATCTGTTTTAAGCAAGCAATGATAACAATGCGTAGGATGATGGAATGTAGCCTGACAATCCTTCTACACAATTTGTGAATGCTGAAGGTTCGCATGATGTGCATCCCAGTGGTGGAAGTATACATTTGCTATTAAATTTTTTATATGTAATTGCAATTGGTGTTTGGATTAACATAACATTTTGTATAGCAGCTATAGAGGATCGAGGGGTTGATGTTCATGAGCATGTTGATATTGAGTCCATACAAAATGATGTGGTCAGATCACGTAAAGAGCACCATAATTATGTTATTTAAAATAATTAAATACTTGTAACAATTATAATAAATTATTTTTAATTTAACTCTTTTATTTTTTATTGTAGAGGACCCCCCCTTGCAACAACATAGGAATTTGAGATCATCAAGAATAGAGAAAAGAGCAACTGATGAGGGGGGAATTGATGATGACACTGCTGCTCCTCTTAGAGCTTACATAGAAAAAAGAAATAGAAAGAAAAAAAAGAAATCATTGTCATCTACATACCTTAGTTGATAATGACAGAATTTTATCTCTCAATGAATTTAATTATGTGCTAATGAATGTTCATGAATTATGTGTTAATGCAAAATATTGATGAATGTTGCATGTTTACGAATCTAATGTGTTAATGAATGTTATCATGTGATATTGATTGAATGTTACAGTTTATTAATGGTTGAAAGAATGAATGAATGTTAGATGTTAACTATTGGAAATAATGAAGACTAACAAGGTTACTGAGAGGGGAGGGGTGAATCAGTAATTCTAAAATTTTAATTCAATTATGCATAATAATATTTTTACCAATCATCCATCTAATCTACTGTATGCATGAAAAGATAAACATTTGTAACACATGAACACACAGATTTGGTGACCCAGAAACCTTCCAATTAGAAAGTAAAAATGGGGTGGGGATGATGCCCACAAAACTTCAATACTACAGTATAAAGTTGGTCAGTTAAGGCTTACAATGAGCACTTCTGATGATCTGCCCTGTTAGGAGCAAGTAGGATTGCTAGATCTACCTTGTTAAAGGATTTACAAACATACAATAAAGTATGCACTCTATTAGGAGATTTACAAAAGACTATCAAGTCTACCTTGTTACAGGATTTAGTAAACTGATTCACTTGTTAGGATGAAGCAGTGGATCTAATTACAACTGATTGCTGATAAGATCCTTTGTGCTCTAATCACCTGATGTGATGGATATATCTTTTCTGCATCAATGTTGACCTTTCTATATTCCTTTGTTCTGCTAGTGATTCGCTTTCCCTCTTCTCAAATTATTGCAACATAACACAACCAATGATATTGAACATCTCATCATTTCAAATGATATATACCATTACAATATTTACACTAGCAAGGTCGTCCAAACACAAGTGAACAAATATTACTGAGTCGGCCAGATGGAAAAAAACTCGGGTTCCACAAACTAACTCGGTGACCTTCTGATACTCGGCATCCACTATAATACTCTGCATCATCATGCACTTGGTAAGAGTAGAGGCATGGTCCATACTAATCATTCTAAGTAGCTTGGAACTCGGTAACCATTGGTGACTTAGTGAATATTGTGTCACTCGGTAAAAATTGAATCCATTGATAACATTCTTCACTTGGTAAACACTGATTCCTTCATTTACCTTGTTTACCCAGTAATCACTGATTCCTTTGTTTACCTTGGTAACTCAGTAAACACTAAGTTCTTTGTTTACCTTGATCACTCGGTAAACACTAAGTTCTTTGTTTACCCTAATCACTCGGTAAACACTAAGTTCTTTTGATGACTTGGTGAGCACTGACTGCTTGGGGAACACTGTTCTGCTCGGTAACCACTAACTGCTTGGAGAACACTGTTCAGCTTAGTAACCACTATTTTTCATGGTAACCACTATGAACTTGGTAAATACTACTAAACTACCCATTTTCTCGATTTCCAAAGGAATGCTCGGTATCAACTATTTACTTGCAGAATTTATAAGGTAACTGTTGAATGCTCGGTGTGAACTGTAGACTAGGTGATGAGCTCAGTAAGCATTTAGAATTGAATAAGTGTTGTGACTAATGAAAAATATATCATAATTCCAACAATCTCCCTCTTTGGCATTAGTGACAAAAATACTTATGAACCTAAACTTATATACAATATCTGACATACTGACAACTGATTCTACTGAATATACATGGCTTCCTTACATATGACTCCCCCATAAAATATACACAAGGTATTTACATGAGTTATATGAATTTTATTTATAGTATCTCTTTGTCCATTTTGTACATTTATCTCTCCAATAATTCTTTCTGAATATCTCTTTCTCCCCCTTTTTGACAATAATGCCAAAGAATTAAAAAAATGTATTTACATAGAAACACCAAAATGTGAGATAAACTCTGAATATACCTAAAGAATGAGTTGCAGAGTCTTATCCCAATTCTCTTACAGGATTTTGCATGTGGATAGAGCTATTTGAACTTCTGCAAAAATTTCAATCACATGGTCTACAACGGAGAAATTGTTGTCATGGATCAATGTTTTTGAATGGGCAATGTGCTTTTGCATTATGTCCATGATGGGAAGGATCATATTTTGAATATGTAACAATGTAGATTGGATCCTTGACTCTTCTCTCAGCAATTTTTCTTGCTTTTCTAACAAAATTTGTATCCTGAGGTGATGAGATGAGGTTGAACTGGGGTCAAGCTTTAGGTTTTGTGTGCTTGCCTTCAGATCCTCATCTATGTTATTCAATTTCTCTCTTATCTCCTTAGTATACTTGGTAACATCACAGAGCTTAGAAAAAAGAGATTTTACATAATTAAAAGAATTTTCAATATTTGCCAAAACTGTGGTTAATTAAACCTATTTTATTGCTATGTGCTAAGCAATGTGCTCAAGCACCTTATTGTCAAACTTCTTTTATGCCTTCTCTATCAACTTTTCTTGACCGGTGGTATCCTCATTGAATTTATTGATTGCCTCTTCTAATTGTAGCAAAATGTGTTGAGAAGTATCAACATCAACACCTATAGCCTCAGTAATTATATTTTTCACTTCATCAATAATTTTAAACTCTCTATCTCTCTCATTCCTTAGTTGTTTCTGCTTTGCCTTCAATTCTATGTGTTGACTGAGCAGTCTTATTTCATCAACTGAAGCAGTATCCTTATCTATCTTTGGAATGAAAATTTTAGTATCCAAGTCTACATCCTCATCAATTTTCTTGCCTATAAGCAAAATTTTTAATGGAGTCTTTGGTTTTTCTACTGTACTAACATCTTTGTCTTTGAAAATAGAGACAATGGTTGATGAGGTTGGACTGGTTGTCAAAACTGGAATAGGACCAACTAAAGGAAGACTGAGAGAGGGGCTAAATGTATCCAAAATTGATATGCTTCTCAGAATTGATGTGCATACCAAAATATTTACAATTGAAGAGCTTACTGGTGAAAAAATTGGTGCTAATGTAGCTGAAGTTGACAAAATTGGAGAGCAAATTGGAAAACTTACTATACATATTGTATGAGTAATAGATACTTCTGATGTGGTGATTGCTGTAGTGGATGACTTGGTAACTGAAGAAGTTGTCTGCAGCTTGGTAGATGAAGTGGATGTATGTAGCTTGGTAGATGAAGTGGTAGACACTTCAATTGATGATACCTAGATCTGAGATGTGGCAGGTGCAGATGATATATCTGATGTAGTTGTGACCAAACCTGCTGAAGTTGACTCCAACCTTGATGATGTCATAGTTTTAGGTGGAGAGTGAGGAAGGGATGCAATAACTACTGCTACAATTTTCACTAGATCATCTTCCTCCTTATCTGCCTCTTCATCTTCTTCCTCCTTGTCTTCTTCCTCTTTCTCCTTTATCAGATCCTGAAGATCTTCATTAGTTACATCCATGGAGATGGAATCATTACCTTGCTCATCACCATTGTCATCATCCTTGATTTCTACTAGGTCTACACTAGGCTTATGTAGATGATAGATGTTTTTCCACATGTTTGTAGCATCATTTACAACATGTTCAATTTCTTTAATCAAAATCAAACAAGTGTGGAATTTGATCATCATTTTACCTTCATGGTTTTTTATTTCAGCTTTTACTTTTGCTCTAGTGAGACTTGGGCGGAGATGCTTTAGAGATTGCTCATAAATATCTTTTACCATTTGGGTGGCTGACTCCCATCTTGGTTACAATCTTTCCAATAGTTCTTTTGAGATTTGAGGGTCAATCTGGTTTGGGGAGTATTTCCATTTACCCATCTTGCTGAGTACCAGTTCCTCAATCTGCATTTTCTCAGCATCAGTTCTTGTTTCAAATTTCAATGCTTTGAAATTTGTGATGCCAACTCCTTCCTCCAATTGTTTGAACCTTTGCTCGAATGAGGGTGCAGGCTTGACTAGTATAGGTTCCTGCTTACCTTTCTTGGTTCTTCTAGAAAACACTACAGTAGGCTTCTTTTTAGGTTTGGTAATGATTACCTTACCTTTTTTCTTTGGTTGTTCTTCTACAGATTCTTCTTCTCCTCCTTCTTCTCCTCCTCCTTCTTCTTCACCTTCTTCTTCTTCACCTTCTTTATCTTCACCTTTTCCCTCGGTGAGCATAAGAGGACCAATAGAAATTTTCAATTTGGCTATTTTCCTCTTACCCTTACTTATGGCCCTTGGTAGCTTGATTTCAAGCTCAATTCTGGCCTTAGCTACATCATAGGTTCCAAAAATTTGTTTCCTAGGGTCTACTAGCTCATTTACCAGTGCTTCTATAATGTCTCTGGCTTCATCAATATTTACCTCATAAGGAAGAGGTTTCACCCATGCAACTCAGGGTCTGACTGCCTGAATGTATACCTTGTCACAGTCAACCATGAAGCATACATCATCTTTGTAGTCCTCAACAAGCTTAGGAGGGATTTTGAATTTTTTATTCATCCTTTCTTTGAAGTCTTCAAAATAATTATCCATAATACTATCAAAATTTTCACCCATCTCTGCTACAAACTCATTTATCTTTTCTCCATACAACTGTACCTTTTAAAGGGAAAAAATTTTGTACATAGAAAAATAAACAAACTAACAAAGAACCAAATTTACAAGAGTTGGTTTTTGAGGTCCTTATATTGTCCATGTTTTTATTAAGTTGTTTTAGCAGCAAATCTGCTAGGTCAAACTCCATGTTTTTCTTCACAACCTTATAGGCTAAATCTACAGCCTCACAGGGCACGCTATTCAATCTACTAGAACTATACATCTTATATGCAATTAAATAAATTTTGAATCTTAACTCTACATCAGATACATTGTTAGGTTTTAATCCTCTGCCATCCCATTTAGCTAGGGTTAACTTCTAAAGTTCATCCCGACTTAGGGTTTTGGTGGTTTTTGATTTTCTTAACATTGACAAACCTGTGATCTTATGAATCATCTTCTTTGTTATCAAGATGGGTTGCTCTAACCACAACTGACCATTATGCACATGACTTAAAATGTATCTTATCCATTTCATTTGAAATTTCCTTGGAAGGTGCGAGATATGGGTCAAACCTTTGGTTTTCAGATGTTTGAACTCGGGTTTGAGGGTTCCATCCATACACTACTTGGCTAGGGCATTATCCATATCTAGTGTCCCTATTTCTTGAATAGTGCATTTGAAATGAGTAGGAATGTCATTTATAAGTAGTACCTTTGGTGGAATTTTTGATTGGGCTCCATGTGGGTCGAGCGATTCAGCTATGGTGGGAATGAGCTTGAAACTAGGTGCTTTCCATTCTACTCCCTTCACAAGCATTTCAGAGCCTCTCTTTGCCTTGCTGATGCTAGTGCTTATGGATGCCATTGTTGTTTGGTGAGTGAATAATTTTGTTAAATAAATTCTTCGCTGGAAAATCACTTCAAATAGCTTGAACTCACTTTCACACTCTTGGAAACTTTTTCGCTCTGTATATTCTAAATTCGTGGTGAAAAATGAGATCAAATTCTACCTTTTTGATGAAAAATTTGCCATTAATGCTCGGGTATGAAGGTAGCTAAGATGACCTACGGTTTTTTAGATAGTCACCGACTTACTCGATAAACCTTACAATTCCTTAAACAAACAAAACTTTTCACATTACCGACCTAGCTCGGTTAAGTCTGAAACCAACCTTGCTCGATAGATGCACCACAGTGAACTATGTCTTGTATCTGAATTACTGATTTGTCATTTGCACTTCTACATTCTAGAACTACTTAGGATATTGCTTGAAGATGCAGTCCTTGATCCCCTTTTGATGAGTCTAATTAGAAATGGTGGAGTCACCCATTTTTTGAGTGACATAGCCATTATTTGAATTTTCTGGCTCAGTAGATTTTGGAATCCACTATTGTCTCATCTATTTTCGAATGTTGTCAGCTCTAGCTTTCTTTTCATCTTCAATTCTTCCTATATTCATGCAATTATTGGATATGTGACCAAGTTTGGTACATGTATAACATCTTATAGTAGTATCTTTCTTCCTTAGGTGATGCCTTGCACAGTTTATTCCAATGTGTCCATATTCTCCACAATAGTGACATCTGCACGAAGTATTGTAGTCCCAACCAAATATTTCTTTGATAACCTATTCTACTAGATTGAATGCTTTGGATCTACATTTAGATGCCTTGTGACCTTGTTTCTTGCATTTGTGACATTTGCCTTCAAACTTTGGTTTTTCTTTGCATTCATTTGCTTTGTGACCATGTTGATTGCAATTGTAGCATTTACCATTGAATTTTCCTTTACCATTGCTCCAACATCTATTAGATGTATGACCTAACTTACCATAGTGATTGCAAGTAGGTTTTTGATTCTTTTGGGTACCCTGTTTGGAAGATTCACCTTCTTCATTGTATCCAAGGCCTGCTTTACCCTTTTGTCTATGAAGATTCTGCTCATTTTGCTGATTCAATTGATCCATATCTACTTGAGATTTTATCATCCTTTCATTGATTTGTTTTTCAACATTTAAGTCATTTTCCAAAATTTCATTGATTTGTCTTTTAGATCTCAGATCACTTTGTAAGCTTGCATTGATTTCTCTTTTAGTGATTAAATCATTTCTCAAACTTTCATTCTCATATCTTAGATTCATAATTTCTTCATTTGCATTAGATAGTTGTCCTATAAGATCTTCATGCTAAAGGGATAGATTATTTCTTACCTCTAAGTCTTCATTTGCCTTGTTTCTCTGTTCCAAAACTTCACATAACCTGATGGATTGGATTTCTTGTTCTCTTTTGAGCTTTCTTACTTTTTCCTGCAGAGAACCATTCTTTGCTAGGAGTTCCTTGATTGCTTCATTAGCTTCATTTGAACTAATTGATGGTAAAAGGTCTTCAATTGTTTCTTCAATATACTAATGATCATTCATTTGTCTTGCAAGTTCCTTCCTTCTTTTTAGAGATTGAGAAAGATGCTCCTTTGCTTCTTTGAGTTGAGTCATGGCCATTTCCAAATCTAGCTTTTCATTCTCAATAGATTTGTCAAGTCTGAATATCTCCATTGTCCTTGATCTTTGCTCAAGCTGTCAAACTTTATCCTGAGAACCACAAAGCTCTAATACCAATTGTTGGAAATAATCAAGACTAACAAGGTTATTGAGAGGGGAGGGGTGAATCAGTAATTCTAAAACTTTAATTCAATTCTGCATAATATTATTTTTACCATTCATCCATCTAATCTACTGTATGCATGAAAAGATAAACATTTGTAACACATGAACACACAGATTTGGTGACCCAGAAATCTTCCAATTAGAAAGTAAAACTGGGGTGGGGATGATGCCTACAAAACTTCAATACTGCAATATAAAGTTGGCCAGTTAAGGCTTACAATGATCACTTCTGATGATCTGCACTATTAGGAGCAAGTAGGATTTCTAGATCCACCTTCTTAAAGGATTTACAAACATACAATAAAGTATGCACTCTGTTAGGAGATTTACAAAAGACTGTCAAGTCTGCCTTGTTAAAGGATTTAGCAAACTGATTCACCTATTAGGATGAAGCAGTGGATCTGATTACAACTGATTGTTGATAAGATCCTTTGTGCTTTGATCACCTGATGTGATGGATATATCTTTTTTGCATCAATGTTGACCTTGCTATATTCCTTTGTTCTGCTAGTGATTCGCTTTCCCTCTTCTCAAATTATTGCAACATAACACAACCAAAGATATTGAACATCTCATCATTTCAAATGATATATACCATTCTAATATTTACATTGGCAAGGTTGACCAAATGGAAGTGAACACATATTACTGAGTCGGCTAGATGGTAGAAAACTCGAGTTCCACAAACTGACTCGGTGACCTTCTGATACTCGGCATCCACTATAATACTCTGCATCATCATGCATAGTCCATACTAATCATTCTAAGTATCTTGGAACTGGGTAACCATTGGTGACTCGGTGAATATTGTGTCACTCGATACAAACTAAATCCATTGATAACCTTCTTCACTTGATAAACACCGATTCCTTCATTTACCTTGTTTACTCGGTAATCACTGATTCCTTTGTTTACCTTGGTCACTCGGTAAACAATAAGTTCTTTGTTTACCTTGATCACTCAGTAAACACTAAGTTCATTGTTTACCTTGATCACTCAGTAAACACTAAGTTCTTTTGATGACTCTGTGAGCACTGACTGCTTGGGGAACACTGTTATGCTCGGTAACCACTAATTGCTTGGAGAACATTGTTCAGCTCGGTAACCACTATTTTGCACGGTAACTACTGTGAACTTGGTAAATACTACTAAACTACCCATATGCTCAATTTCCAAAGGAATGCTCGGTATCAACTGTTTACCTACGAAATTTATAAGGTAACGTTGAATGCTCGATGTGAACTATAGACTAGGTGATGAGCTCGGTAAGCATTCAAAATTGAATAAGTGTTGGGACTAATGAAAAATATATCATAATTCCAATAGTTAACAAGGAATGTAGAGTGATGTTAGGGGGAGGGAGGTGGGGCCAAATGAGCTTCCACCTTCACATGGTTGGCCTTGTTTAGTAAAGATTATTACACTATTCTAGAAACAAAGTGAAGCTCAATAAGATACTAAATATTTCTCTATTTTTTCCTATGTTTAGACTATTGTCCTATGCATCTAAGGCTTCGTGCTTTGAACTGTCATGAAGTTTGAAACTTGTTGCTTTTTTATTGCATCCTTGGATCTTAGCACTGTCTTGGGACTGTGTTATCAGCAATGATATGATTATCATAATTAACTAGGGACTAATGTATTATCGATGCCAAATGTATTAGTGAATGGGAAAAGTTGACTAATGAATTGCTAAATAATATAAAATTCTGATTAGGCCATGAAAAAATCATAGACAAATTCATTCAAGAAAAGCTTAAATTTCTCCAAACATTAGAACAATGCAAAGTGAATTAACCATATCTAAAAGGTGATATAGTAAATGTAGCTGGGAAAAATTTGCTAAATTTATGCTCAGGTTGGCTGCATTTCCCTCTTCTTCGTGCAAGTCTTTTCTCTTGCACCTCAGCATGAAAAGGACCATTCTTGTTATTTTTTTGTTTAACTATTGTTTTTTCATCGACTAGGATGGGGTGGGCTTGCAAGCACTGGGTTCACAATGAAAGCATGGAAAATTTCATGAACTTTCTATGTCTGTTAAATCACCGTTAATATTAATCATTTTGTCAATGTAGAATACATATTTTGTCTATTGTTATGTTCAGCCTAGATGATATGCATATGATATAGAGTAGATCTTAATTTTTTGATTTGCAGCTAAATGAGAGTATTGGTTGCAAGGAAAAGAATATGGAGATTAAGAAGAAGGTTCTAATTTTGTTTGCAGTAATATGTAACTTTTGTATTTGTGGCTCCACAAAATGAGTTCATCATTTTCTTGTATTATTCTTGGTTGAATTATTGATCGGTCACGATTTTCTTGTATTAGTCTTGGTTAAATTGTTAATCAGTATCAGTGAGTGCCAAAGTAATTTGGATAATGAATTGCACAACATAGACTTAATGCTTGGAAGTTATAATTGTTTTTTATATATGAACAGTGCTTACATTGAATTTATTTTGAGATAATCAATGTTCAAAAATTATAAGAGATTTTAGGAAGTTCGTGTCTAAAAATCAAACACAATATATTATTAAGGATATGAGTTCTCTGCACTCCATTATAATTGAAAGTAATCTTGTAGGTTAAACTAATTTAATGGATCTCAATGACCTATTGTAGGTTAAACTAATTTTATGGACATTTCTAATCACACTCAATAATGTATTACAGAAAGAAAAAGGATCCAAAAGTTTAATCAAAAAACTTGTTTTCAATGTGTGTGCATAGTTTTCTTCTAATTTCCTCTTACTAATGTTATATGATGTGCTAAAGTTTTCTAAAGAGGAACATCTCTATCTAACTTGGTTATGCTTGTTGTGGGCGTGATCTTAATGTGGACATCCAAGTTTTTCTAGAGTTACATGCATACTAAGAATCCTTAATGTGGAAGGATTTGAATTGATATTACCTATCAATAGAATTATTTTCAGTGGTACATAAGGGAATAGTCTTTTCATGATCTACCAGTCTGAAAACTGATTTCTTTTTTCTTGAGGCAATGTTGGTGTGCTCAATACCTGCTCTTGATGCTTTGATATTTTTATATTCATGTTATTGGTTTTAACTACCTAATGTTAAAAACCACTACTTCAAACCTACTCATCAACTTGGCTCTGAGTGCATGATCAACCTACTTTCTTCCATCTTTTGTTGCTGAGAAATGTTTTCTATTACTCCACCTAGTGTTTCATGTTGTTTCTATACTGTCCTTGACAACCAACTTACACCATAGCTTATGGGAACATTTCCCACAATCTTCATTCTAGATTAAAAACTATCACATATATTCAATGATTTCTTTCTTCCTAGTTAACAAATTAATGGGTATTATATCTTGTTATACACACCCATTGACCCTAAGCACTGATTTGTGTGTGTAATATAACCAGTGATAGTGCCACACCATGGTAGATTCATAAGGGAGGCAACAAAATCTCCCACAATAGCGACATATGACTACATAACTATGGGAGGAGGAATAGCAGGATGTCCACTGGCAGCAACACTTTCATAGAACTTCATAGTATTGCTTTTGGAAAGAGGAGGGAGCCCATATGGGAATAATAACATTACAAGACTAGAGAATTTCTTAGCGAATCTAGCAAAAAATTCCCCAACGTCGCCCTCCCAACAATTCATGTTAGAGGATGGTGTATACAATCACAGAGTACATGTGTTAGGAGGAGGAATTCATTAGTCAAATTTTCCCATTCACTAATACATTTTATTGCATCCTTGGATCTCAGCACTGTCTTGGGACCGTGTTATCACCAATGATATGATTATCATAATTATCATAAGGTGCTAAAGAAAATTGGCAGAGAAATTATACATACTCAACATCTCACCTCATTGTAACTGAGACTAAATTGGAGAGTTCAATCTTCAAAAAAAATCGCAAACCTTACTTTGATTTCCACTTTTTTGTTTCATGGATTGTTTAAGCATTCTACAAATCTAGTCCTAATGTCATTGTTGTTTTTTCTTGTGAGGGTATATGGGTAGGTATGAAAATTGTGCGCTATTTTGATGGGAAAACTTATGAATGGGTGGAAATAAGCTGACAGCATAGTATTATGGGTAAGGTAAGTATTATCTTCATGCTCAATTTTCCTTATCCAAGTAGAAAAGTATACTATTTTTTAAAATTTCCAATCTAATTATATAGCTCTAGAAATAATGTATTCATAAGGCAGAATGTTTACCTATCTCATCTTTTAGAATTGTCGATTGTATCTCTCAAATCTTAGGAGATTAGTTTTATGTGATGATAAAAATCTTAACTGAATTGAATCCAAAAACCAATCACTATGATTATAATAAATAGTAGAAATTTAATATCTGATTCTCTATAATTTCTAACTTAATATAAAAAAATTGACTGAAGCTAAATATCACATATATCATTTTTGAAGGACTATCAATAATCTGTTATTATAGGAGTGAATTCTATAGACATTAGTAACATTTCAACAAATAAAGCTAGCACGAGTCATCAACCATCTCGAGTGTTGAGTGTTCGATCAAGGGATAAGTATTTACCGCAGTCCTATTATTACTTTTAGAAATTCAAGTCATGCTCCTCTAAAAGAATAGAATGCTTTTTCCTCCTCTATTTTAAAGAATAATAATGGTTCAGATGCAAGATTTTTATTAGAATTCAAGTTATTTTTTGTTTATTGGCCTTGATAGGATATTTTTTGCTACGTTGTGCAGTGGTAAGTGTTAAACTTTAATGCAATGTTTAAAAAGTCTAACAACATTGAATGACATACTAGATTCGATTGGTTGTAATTGGAGGTTATTACATGTTGGAATCATTTAGGAGTATAAGAGAGAGTCATCCTATGAATGGCAGTTCTAAGCTAATTTTTTTCGTAGGCATGCCAAGTTTTGGGGCATCGATAAATGAAAAAAGATTTCACTCCAACTTCACTTGGTGAGCTGACGACCTGTAGCTTGAATTTTGCTCCCTTCTTTTCTGTGAGTAGTCAATAAGATCTTTGAAAGTTGAAAAGAAGCTGCTTTAAGTCCCCTTTCAATCAGCTCAACAACTTTTCAAGCTTGCAATGTGACAATTGTTCAGAAAGTTATTTTTTTCTTTCTAATTTCAAAACGCTAATTTGTGGTGATTTTTAGCGATGCTCAAGGTTCCATTTGGCTCAAGGCTATCAAAGTTTCTACAGAGGTATGCAAGTTTGAAATTCTTTGATATTGTCTCAAAATTTGGGCTCAATCAGAATAAAATCCTTTTGCTAATGTTTTGAAAGAATAATAGATTGTAGATTATTTGTCAAACTGTAAAGTTTTGTGATGATTTTGAGAAATTATCTATGAATAGAGGCTATAGATGCCTGCAAATGCTTCATTATAGACTCGTGTCTAAGTTCCTATGTGTGAAGCTATTAAGCTCAATTAATGATTTGATTTCTTCACCAAATTCAGCTTTAATACGAACTAATTCCTTTGCTAGTCTTTCTATGCTTGAGAATTACTATTTTTCTTTGTCAATCTGGAAACAGTTAGATACTTTAGATGTTTCTTGTAAATAGAAGGATATCAAGCCATTCCTCAAATAAAAAATGTAAGGTACATCCTAAAAATTTCCATGAGGCTAGAACATCTTAGGTATAGTTGTAGAGAATTAAGAAAGCATGGATGCTAAAAATGTATGAATTTTTTTTTTGTTTTACGACGTAGTCATCACAATTACGATGTCTACCACTAGCTTAGCAATGAAATGCTATGGTGGTGATGCCAACTACCATCGCAATGCTAGTGGCAGACATTGCAATTGCGACGTCTGCCACAAGCATTGCGATGGGTTGACTTGGCGGTGATGCCAACTTTTGCTGTAATTTTTTTTTTTTTATGGCATAGCCATCACAATTACGACAACCATCACTAGCTTAGTGATGAAATTGCTATGCCAGCAATGCCAATTGCCGCTGCAATGCTGGTGGCAGACCTCACAATTGCGATGTCTATGACAAGTACTACGACAGGGTTGCTGTGGCGGTGATGCCAAATTTTGTCGCAATTGCCAAGTAGTCCATCGCAATTGTGACGTTGGCCACAAGCATTGTGATGGGGTTGATGTCACAATAAAGTGGTTGTATAGTGACATATAAGTATCATAATTGTGATGGCATGGGATAGATTTTGTAATTTATGACTAAAAAGAAATGACGTCTATTACTGTCCCAGTGGTGACACATTTTCTTTGTAATCGTGACACATAGCCATCGCAAATCAATGCCAAATGTATTAATGTGTACAATTATCATGTGAAAGCTAAACATACAATAATAATGTGTAACCACTATAACAGACTAAAAATATTATGACCATAACAATATAACATACTACAAAAATGAGTTAGCCTAGGGGCATCATGTATTGTCCATACAAGCATTGTATGGAATTGAAATTGTCTTTTTCATATTGGTCTAGAGATTTCATACATAGTGAACCCATTCCATAACTAAAACAACTCACCAATAAGGGAATCAATATAAACGTTCATATCTTTAACTTGGTACTTACCTAATAATTGAATGAACATAAAAATTACATAATTATTATAACCATTTTGATGCTCTATTTATAAATTAATTTAGATAACTATTAAATGATAAAATACTTGGTATAGTCATTGATAACATTATGTACTCCCTCTTTATGTACATCCAAGGGGGAATATTTTTGTTAATAACAAAAATAGGCCAAACTAAGTAAATAGATCTCATATCTCCAAATGGATTGACACCATCCTCTGTGAATGCAAGCTTGAGATTACGAGGTTCTTCATTAAAGTGTGCCATGTTTTTTTTATCTCTTTAAATGTAGAACCATTCACATGCATTTTCATAATGTCATCTTTAGATGTATTGCATGCATGGTAATCCATAAATTGTGCCAAGCTAGTGCACCTGAATAATTGTTCAAGACATGAAATAATGAGAATGTACCAAAGAACCTTGTGAGACAGCTTTTTTGTTATTTACTTTGACCAATATCTAGTAATATGATAATCAAGGCATTCTGTTGCAAATTCATGTTGTTTATGATATAGAATGTGATCATTGAGACATGCATGCATTGTCTAATACTTCATTCCAATGAAGATAATTCTTGGTACGAATGACGTAGAATGTTTGATGGTGGTAACAAAAAATCACCTATCAACCTACAACAATAAATATGAATTGTTAATATAATGAATAGTAATGGTATGCTAACATTGAAGATGAAAAAATGGCATACTTTAGCATATGTGACATTGCTACATTGGATAAACCATTCATAACCTTCAAGTTCACCAAAAACACTATAGCAGAGAGAAGTTTTGTTTGAAAGCCTTGGTATAGGGACTCATATGACTTCTCAAGTATAGGTATATCAAGACCATCTTCATTATCATTATCAAATGTGCTAGTACCATCATCATGAGTATCTTCATCAGCTCCACCAATACCATCTTCTTTAATCATGTCCTCTAGCACATTATCATCTTCTTCCATAGAAGTGTTATCCTCAGCTTGGATATTGACACCTCCATGTTCCTCTAGTTGGAAATTCACATTCACTAATAAAAAAAAAACACGTCCCCCTTCAATGTGACAATGTTGTCTATAATGACTTGGATCTGTTGAGATTAGAATTCTTCAATTCTTTAAGCCCTTACACTTTTTTCAAGGAAAATTACATTTATCAACTTTTCTTCATAATAGAGACCACAATCTATCAATTGTCTCATTATTTTTTTTGGGCCCATATATTGCTAGGTGTGGTCTTTCTTCTCAAGAAAATATATCTAAAAATTTATATCTACACATATGGTTTTGAAAGTGTTGGAAATGTTTTAAAATTACTAAGTTGGGGGTGGGGGGGCGTAGTGAATCAGTTATTCAAGGTCTAGATGTCTTAATAAAACTTTTTCGGTAATAATAGTGATCCCATCCAAACTAACCATGCATCCAAGCTACTTACTTATTTTAGCAAGTTATTAAAAAGTAAACATGCAAGAATGAAACATGAAAGATCAACACATAACATAGTGATTTATGTGGAAACCCAATTTCGAAAAAACCACGAGTAACATGCTACTCCTTTCTCACTCTTTTGAAGTGATGCCCTAACTTTGGAAATATTGTCAAAGAGGGAGAAATAGAAAAAACTAATCAAATCTACAAAATCATGTATGTAAAGGGAGAAATAGCAGCTAAGAGGAAGAGCAAGACTGATAAAAGTGGTAAGCTATAGAAAAGAGGGAGTCATACAGAAACTAATCAGACATATAGAGGGAGAAATAGCATAAAGGAAGGAGAAAGGAAGCAAAAGAAAAGAAGTTAGGATAGCAGATTAGAGAGGGAGTGGAACAAAAAGAGAAGACAATGTATCAGCAAAGAGGAAGATATGAAAGCTGATGAAAATAGTAATGGTAGAAAAATTCTTTTTGGCATTTGACTCACTATTTTAACCTAGTTAGCATTTTGATAACTTGGTCGATCAGTATGGTTTTTCATTAATGCCAAAGAGGGAGATTGTTGAAATATTATTGAAAAGATCATTATCAAAGAGGGAGATTGTTGAAAAGAAGGGAGATTGTTGATAAATAATGTTTTCAATCATTGTTTTGTCACTGATGTCAAACCTGCTATTTTCTTTGGAATGACAATTGCTTATAAGATCCAAGTACTATCACTTAGTTGATTGATGAAGAGGATTTAATCAATAAGATGTAACAAAAGAACCTAAGGAAAATGTTGAGTTGTGGTTTTTTAATAAAGTACAAGGATCAATTAAGACATTGGTAAAATGATCTATTGACAATACACTTGAAGATACAGAGGTTGGTCACATTTAGAAACTCTAAAAGGATAAGTTCTAACAAAGCTATCTGAAAAGCTTGACTAAATTTATCAGTGACTACTGAGCAAGCTAGTTCATGCCAAGCAAATATTTAGTAAGTGCCAAGCAAATGAAAAATCTAGTGTGTGCTGAGTGAAACAGAAGGAGCTAAGCAAGTTTGAGTCTTGAGCAAGTAATAGGTGTCGAGCATCAGAAAACTTAATTGATGCCAAGTGAATCTATAGTAGGTTTCAAGCATTAGTAAAACATAGTAGGTGTCAAGTAACATAGTATGTGTCAAGCATTAGAAATTCAATTGTCTCGAGCTACTGCATTATTTGAAAAGTCAAAGATTTGCTAGATCTAAGCCAACAAGTTTGTTACCTTGAAGTTTGTGAACCAGATGGAAGATAAGGATGATGAGCTGGTGGCACGGAGTTTTAGATAAACCATTTTTGGGTGAATCCAGGTGAATTCTTTATGATGTTTCTAGATGGAAGAAGATAAGGGGTAGATTCATTGAACCTTACCTAATCCATTTGAACCAAAAATAAGAGCAGGAAGACTAAGAGAAAGAAAAGTATTCCAAACTTTTATTTAAGAAGTTATAGTTCAAGAAGAAAGGATTTCCAAGTGGGTAAGTGGTTGGTTGGAAATAGTATGCAATGTTAAAGAGAAGAAATTGAGGAGGAATATAGTACAGAGACTCTACTTTGATAGGTGACCACAAAGGTGACTACATTGGCACAATGAGCATGGAGACTCAAGGAGACGAAGCTTGAAAGGGTGAAAAGCTATCAAAGCTATAGATACTGAAAGCCAAGAAAATTTGTGAGGTGAATTGTGATCTAAAATCTGCAAGTTAAGTTGTGAGTTGTATCAGGTCAAAAGCCCTTATTGTTACTCTCTAGAAATTGTATCAGTTAGGGTAAAATCCTATGGACTTAGGTTGGTTTAATAGCCATTTGTAAATCCTTTAATAAGGTGGCATTCCAAGTGAATGTTCTAAAGTCCTCTAACTAGGCCCACTTTTAATAGGGTGGTTGAAATCCTTTAACAGGGTCACATTTAACAATGTGTCGTGTAGCCTTTCACAGGGCATCACTTCAACTAACCACATAACCACTTGGCAACCCTTGCTTCTTGACCTATAACTTCTTAAATAGAAGTCTAGAATACCTTTCATGCTCTTAGTCTTCTCACTCTTGTTTTTTGTTCGAATGGATTAGGTAAGATTTAATGAATCTACCCCTTATCTTGTTCCTTCTAGAAACACCATAAATAATCCACCTGAATTCACCCAAAAAAAATTTACCTAAAATTCTATGCCACT
This sequence comes from Cupressus sempervirens, assembly GCA_028749045.1. Classification (NCBI taxonomy): domain Eukaryota; kingdom Viridiplantae; phylum Streptophyta; class Pinopsida; order Cupressales; family Cupressaceae; genus Cupressus; species Cupressus sempervirens. The sequence goes on from CM053783.1 coordinate 104,102,474, forward strand.
AGTTCATTATCCTTATCTTCCATCTGGTTCACAAACTTCAAGGTAACAAACTTATTAGCTTAGATTTGGAAAATCTTTGAATTTTCAAATAATGCAGTAGCTTGACACTATTGAGTTTTTGATGCTTGGCACATACTATGTTACTCAGCACGTACTATGTTTTACTTATGCTTGGCACCCATTGTAGATTCACTCAGCATCAACTAAGTTTTTTGATGCTCGACACCTATTACTTTCTTGGCTCCTTCTATTTCACTCAACACACACTAGATTTTTCATTTGCTCAGCACTAACTGAAAATCTACTTAGCATGAACTAGCTTGGTTGGCACTCACTGATGAATTTAGTCAAGCTTTGTAGATAGCTTTGTTAGAACTTATCCTTCTAGAGTTTCTAAGTGTGACCAACTTTTGTATCTTCAAGTGTATTGTCAATACACAATTTTACCAAAGTCTTAACTAATCCTTGTACTTCATTACAAAATCATAACTCAACCTTTCCCTTAGGTTCTTTTGTTACATCTTATTGATTAAATCCTCTTCATTAATCAACTAAGTGATACTACTTGGATCTTATAAGAAATTGTCATTCTAGCAAAATAGCAGGTTTGACATTAGTGACAAAACAATGATTGAAAATATTATTTATGAACAATCTCCCTTCTTCTCAATAATCTCCCTCTTTGACAATGATCTTTTCAATTAGATTTCAACAGAAAGAAACATTTGATCACACTTCTCAAATTCTCCCAAATTATAATCAATGAAAAGTTGTTCACTTACAATGATCTTTGTTAATTATACAATATACAATACTCATTATTCAATATTTAATCAACAAGCTCATCACCTTAATATTTAATTGTTCATCTATAGTACATTTACAGTCAACATGGTACATAGGAGATCTCTTTATATTATAGTGATTTTCTATGAGTCATTGTAACCATGAGGAGTACTTGAGCTCACTTGAGGAGAACATTTTAGCCCAATTTTATAATCAAAGTATTTTATCTCTTAGCTCCTCAAGTACTACTATACAATCTGAACTTTTTGATTCTTACTCTCATTCACATCTAGGATAAATTCTTATGGATAGTTATTGAAACTATACCTCTCCATATTGCAAATTTCAAAGATTCATTAATGTTGATTCTCACTAAATTCTACATTCATATCACTATAAGCTTTCCTTTTTGGTGAAAATTAAGAAAAATTAAAATATAAAAATAAATGCAGCCCTATACCTTGAACTAATTTAAAAATTTAGATGAATTGATTATACAAGTTTAAGAGATAACTAAAGCTAACCCTAGAGTGCCCCTAGGTTTTATGAGAAAGTTGGCTATGTGGTATGTTTTAGTTATATTTACTTTTAGGATGACATAGTGATGAAAGCTAACCAATTATTGGTAATTTTGAAACATAAAATTTCATTACATGTGACCTTGATAATCTTGAAATGTTTTTGAACACCAAGTTATTTGTGATTGAATTATTGGGACCAAAGGTTGTGCCATTCCTTGAAGTTCACTTGATTTATATGTAATAGGATTGGATTGGTCATATGTAAGGTCTTCATTTAGATGTATCTGGTTGATATTTTTCTTTGCCTATGGATTTTGTGTAATAAGTTTTGGTATTTTTGATCTATCCATGAGGTATTTCACATGACCTTCATGAAAATTTTGTAATGGATAGTTATAAAGTTTAGCCATGTTGCAACCTCTTTTCATAATGGATTCCATTTTCTCTTGAAACTTTTTGGCTTATTTATCAAATTTATTTTGAAACCTTTCAATAAGGAGTATGTGAGATTCAAGTAATTGATCATAAGTTGTTGAGAGTGTTGTTTGTGTTTAGTCAATGGAGGTAATGTCATTTTAAGTGTATGTCATGTTTGGGTCAAATCCTTATGTTGAATCAAAAGATGTTTGTGAAGTTTCCATGATGTTTGAATGAAAACCTTGTTTTTTCACATGTATGTCTTGTATTGGGTCAAAGAATGTTTGTGAGTTTTTTCCACTTGAAATGTACATGGCTTAGTATGGACCTTGTTTCCTTGTAGAAGTTTGTGATCTTGTGAAAATTGGCATGATGTCTAAGGATGTATTCTAGTGCACCTAAGTATGAGGGGTGTATGAAAAATGCACTTTGGTTTTGTTTTTTTGGATTTTTTAAAATATAAGTATGAAAAAATGCACATTAAGGGTACGTATGAAAAATGTTTTTTGGAATTTTTGAAATTTTGGATTATAAAATTTTGACATCAACATCACAATCTAGGTAGAATTTGATGGACTTCAGACTTCTTTTTCTCAAGTTCTTTTTTGGACAATTTTGATCAACTCAACCCTCCAACCCTAAAATAGAAAACTAAAAAAATAGTTATCTTAGGAATAGTAGTGATGTACTCTCTAGTACAACATATTCACAATTAATTTACAACATATTTAAATTAGAATATGTGGATGATCATTGGAGGAAGGTCGAAGTCTTAGGGAAATTTAAATCTAATTCAATATAAACAATTTCATTTCAATGTTTGATGGGAAGGATAAATAGCTCGATAAGTATGTATCTTGTTTGTGTTGGATACAATTGTTCAATTATGTGTTGTCTTTGATGTTACAAAAATGTCATATCATTTATCAGTCAGATTTTACCGAGCTTACAAGGTTAGAAAAGAGAATTATAGAGTCTACCGAACATTTTTGGAGGTTACACTGTGAAGACAATTTTCTATCAAGCTCACTTGGGTGTCAAATGATTTTGAGATAGAGGTTAGTGTTAATGAAGCTCCCAAGGTTAACAAAGGAAAGTTAGCTTCTATTGAGCTCACAAGGTCAGTGAAGGAAAATCAGTTCTTACCGAGTTCACTCGATCTACGAAGGATTTTGTAGAGTTTGCAATGTTTACTGAGCTTCACCTGGTTAACACTAGAAACCATTTCTACAGCAGTATTTACCAAGTAGGTTCTGCCAATGAAGGATTTCATTATTTTGGGAAATAAAACTTATTAGTTTCATGTAACATTTGTAGCCAATTGATGTATTGTTTATTGGTAAATGAAACTTGTAATTGAACCAACTTGACAATTTGTAATGTATAAATAAAAGATCAAGTTGTGATTTCAAATGTATGGATGGATGTATGAATGATTGAGTATGCAAGTGAGTTGATTGTGAAGAGGAAGTGTAAGAAAATTTTGAAGAAGGATCAGATATTCTTGAGGAGTAGGAAAGTTGTATTCAATCAGAGAGGATCTAGTGAAGTAGAGTAGAGATCTGTATCAACAAAGTTCAGTTGCATCTCATTCAGGTCACTTATTGTTACTTTCTCACCATTGTCATAGTAATTCCTAAATCTCTAAATAGAGTTGGTCTAACAGCCATTTTGTAAATCCTCTAACAAGGTGGATAGTTCTATTGAATTTTTCTAAAGTCCTCTAGCAAGGCCACTTCTAATAGGGTGATTAAATCATCTAACAAGGTCACACCTAGCAGTGTGTTTTGTAACCTTTAACAAGGTTGGCTCCTAATAGGGCTCACTTCAAAAGAGTGAAATTTGATAGCTAGTTACTTGGTGGTTTTTCTCATATTGGATTTCCACATTAAATCGGGTGTCTCTTGTGTTCATGTTGTTTACATTTGCATGTGTATTAATAATTGTGAATGCTTAAAAATTAGTAACAAGTTAATCTATTGAGTTACAACATTTTACTATGTGGCTACCGAGTAACAATAGTAACTAGTTATTTAAGACATCTAAGGGATATGTGGATTTGTTTTTGTGGTAACTAATTCATCCCCTCTCTTAGTTACTCCATCTATAATTCCAACAATTGGTACTAGAGCCTTTTGGTGCTTGCAGGAAGGATTTCAAGGATCTAAGCTAAAGATTAAGATGTCTTGCAAGAGGGAAATTCCAAGGCTCAATAGGGATAACTTTTCAACATGGCAAGGTCTCATGAGACTCCATTTGGCTGCCATCAGAGACACAAGATTGAAATATCTTGATGAAGCATATGTAACTCCTTCTGGTACATTATCTACTAATGACATTACTGAGGAGAAGACTCATAACACCATGATGATAGACATTGTATCTACCCTAAGCTATGAAGAATTTGATGATGTCAAAGACTACAAAACTACCTTTGAAATGTGGAACAAGCTGAAAGATATCTATGGAGGAGATGATAATGTGAGAAGAGCCAAAGAAAAAAGTTTAAGAGGACAATTGGATTAGATGAGGATAAGAGAGGATGAAAATATTGCAAAATATGTTGAAATAATCAAAGCAAGTGTTAGTGCAATCAAATCTTCTAGAGGAGATATCAAAGAGGAAAAAATTATAATTAGAGTTTCTACAATTCAAGAAAGAAGATGTGGAGAAAATCATAAGATAAATTTAAAGGCCATAGTTGGAAGATTGACTACATTTGAGCTTGACAACTATGATAACTATGTTCCAGCTACCAAGAACATTGGATCAACATTTGAAGCCAAGCTCTCACTCAAGGAAAAAGGAAAGAAGATAAAGGATTCTCGGTTAGAAAGTGAAGAAGAATCAGAATAGAGTTTTGACAATGATCTTGAGATGGTTGAAGCTCTACTAGCAAGGAAATATTCTAGAGGCAAAGCGAAATACAAAGGTAAGGTTCCTCTAATCTTTTTTTCATGTTAGGAAATTAGACATATTGCTGCTAGGTGCCCAAATAAGTAGAACAGGGATGAGAAGAAAGGTCACAAGTGCAATGGCAAGAAAGACTTCAAATAATTTAAGGACAAAAATAAGAAAACATGTTTCATGGCTAAGGATTCTAATGATTTTGATGAAGAAAAGGATGAAATTGTTTACATTGTTGTGAAAGATGAGTCTGATAATGATGAGGAAATCGCACTTATTTCTCATGTGAGAAAAAATGATACATGGATCATAGATAGTGGTTGCTCTCATCGTATGATTGGTGATAAAACAAAGTTTGAACATTTTGAAGACTATGATGGTGGTAGTGTGAGGTTTGGTAATAATGAACCTTGTTGCATAAAAGGAAGAGGAAGAATCTCACTAACTAGAGAGCTTGTATGTGATAATGCATATTGGATAGAAGGACTAAAACACAATCTATTGAGTGTGGCATACCTACTCAATAATGAATTCAAAGTAGAATTCATGCATGGAAAGAAAGACTACTAGATGACAAAACAAAGCTAATTGGATCAGGCACACAGACAAAAGGTAACTTGTTCTATGTTGAACTTAGTGAATGTTCATGTTTTATTACTCAAGTTGAAGAAAGTTGGTTATGGCATAGGAGGTTCTGTCATGTGAACTTTGATAACTTGGTGAAAATAAGTAAATTTGAGAAAGTAAGAGGCATTCCTAATAAAAAGAAACCTAAGGTTGGTGTATGCAAGAATTGACAGATTAGTAAGATGGGAAAGACTAGCTTTAAAAGTAAGAACTATCAGTTTGAAGAAGTTTTAAAAATTGTACATATTGATTTGTGTGAACCTAATGGAATTGAAAGCTATACTAGTAAAAAGTTCTTCATTCTATTTGTTGATGATTACTCAAGAATGATAACTATCATGTACCTGAGAGAGAAATCAGAAGCATTTGAAAAGTTTAAGTGGTATTTGACCTAAGTTGAGAAGGAAACAAGCAAAAGACTAAAATGTCTAAGGTCAAATAAAGGTGGTGAATTTATCTCCCATGAGTTCAATAATTTTTGCATTGAAAGAGGGATCAAAAGATAGGTATTAGCTCCTAGAACTCCTGAGAAAAATGGAATAGCTAAAAGAAGGAATAGATCTATCATGGGCTATGAAATAACCTTAATGATTGAAAAGAGCATTGTTATCAAATATTGGAAGGAAGCTATCAGCACTACAGTTCATACCTTGAACCAAGTACAGCTGAAGAAGGACTCATTCAAAACCCCATGTGAGTTATGGTATGGCTATAAACCTAATGTAAGTTACCTAAAAGTATTTGGAAGAAAATGTTACATTTTGAAAGAATCTAGAAAAGGTAAATTTGATGTGAATGTTGATGAAAGAATATTTTTGGGATATTCTTGTGAGAGTAAGGCATATAGATGTTTGAATTTGTCTACTCTCTAAGTCATAGAAAGTGCACATGTGAAAGTTGAAGAGTGTAAGAATTTGGCTTAGGCCAGAATTCACCCAAGAACCAAAGAACTCAACACAAGCACGCAGTAGACCAAAATAGATAGAGTATGATTAGAATGATGATATTCATTCAAAAATTTGTTGAGAGTACACTAGGAGTGCTTGAATATAAAGGCCTCAGAAGAGCTTCTAGAATGCATAGAAGTCAACATCATGATATGTCATAGAACTAGGCACATGTCCACCAGATATGGGTTATCCTCCATTGAGCATGAGATTAAGTGTGATGATGTAAGGATAAGCCTACAATGGTGTAGCATGCAAATCAGTGGTGTAGACAATATGTGCTAAATGAGGAGTGTGGATAACTGTGTTGTCAACATGACAACTCAGTGAATGATGCATACTCCTGTGTTGTAGACACCATGTGCATAATAAGAGTTGCGTAACTCAATGAGAGTACACAAAATCCTAAGTGTCTCACCTAAAATAAATAATAAAATAATGAAAAATAATTAAATAATGCATTAAACTAAGTAAAACTTAAGTAAGTGTAATAAGTAAATACTTATTTACGCCAACACCCCCCCTTAAGTGCAACTTAGGGGAATGCCCTTAAGCTTATGAAATCTAGGATGAAATGCAATATGGGTCCCGACTACTAGGCCATATTAGGTAACCATGTATATAATGATATGCAATCTCTCATAAAGAGGGGAAAGAGGGAAAACCTCATGGGAAAAACCCTCTCCCAAAAAGAGAGATAAAGGAGGATGCATGGATGAATGGAGTAATCAAGACCCCCCCATTACAACATACATCCAATATATACATAAGATAATGATGAGAAGAGGAAGAGAGATAGGATGGGCTCCCCCCCCCCCCCCAAAAGAAGAATGTCGAATAGTGATTGCTCTGATGAAGAAGCTGATCCAAGACTGCAAAATGGTGTTCCTCCCCTTAGGAAGAAAAAATGCCAAGGGTACAAATGAGACGCTTCCACTATGTCTGGAAAGAATCCCATGAATAAGTGATATCTCTGAAACCTACTCAACTAGCTAAAGAACCTATCCCAAAGAACTGTTTGTCTCTGCAACTGATGAATAATCTTGTTGCAACTACTGATCATAAGTATCCACAATCACTTCAACTTGTGATGATTGATAATGTAGAGAATGAACAAGAGTGTCAGATGGAACCCTCATGACGACTAAAGAAGGTAATTCTACATCAATAAGAAGAGGTAGATCATCAATACGATCTCCAAAAATTTTCACTGAACCTATATCTAGAAGACTAGAAGTACCCTGTTGTGCTGGACCTATCACTGTGGTGATGTATGCATGCAGATTGAACTGATGAAGTGACCTCTCACTGTAACTATCGATAGAACTCCACATGTCTGAATCTATTGAAGCATTATCGCTGAAATCACTTTCAGTATCCACATTGTATGATCTGTGAAGAAGAGTAGAGGACAAGTGAGGTGAACTTTCCTCAAAATGTACATCCTTCTCCACAAGTATTTGATGAGTCTTAGGATCTAGAAGTCTATATGCCTTCACACTATCTTCATAACCAATGAAGGTATAAGGCCAAGATGACTGTGCCTTGCATCCCCTGGAAGATCTCTTTGCCCATGCAGGACAACCGAAGACTCAGAAGTGTGTCACAATAGGTTTTCTACCACACCATGCCTCAAAAGGAGTTTTTCCATCTAAGGTTGGATGAGGAGAATGATTAATGTGGTGAGTGACACTAGATATTGCTTCAACTTCTAATGATAGATAGAGAGACTTGGCATGAATCATGCAACTTGCCATAGAATTGAGAGTGTGGATCCTCAAAGCTGCAACATCTATCTTATGTGGACTAAATGATGGCAGAGTCTGAAGATCAATTCCCTCATTTCTGCAAAAGTCCATAAGTCTTCTATTCACATCCATGTTTCCATTGTCCATTCAGAGTACTTTGATGACTTTTCTGGATTTCCATTCTACATGAGCCTTGAAGTCTAGAAACCTGTCCAACACTTCATTCTTGTTATGAAGAAAGTAGACCCAAGTGAACCTTCAAAAGTCATCAACAAAGGTAAGTATGTAGTAAGCCTGATTAAATGCAAAAGGACCTGCTAATACCATGTGAACCATTTGAAGAAAACTTGTTTCTCTTGAAGACTTCCCTCTCTCTAACTTTCCCTCTAGATGCATATCCATTGAATCTATTGAACATTCACCTTTAGAAAAGTTGATTTGAGGTAGACCTTGCACCATTTGGTATGTGCAAAGTTGTTGAAGATAGCAATAGTCAAGATGACCATACTGCTCATGCCATAATTGCATGTTTGAATTAGATTGAGATAACAAGGCCTTTTAAGGAGACTTGGGCACAAAATGAGAGAAAGAGTACAACCTCTTGTGATCATTCACTTTCCCCACTGCAACCAAGGAATTGTCTTTGAGATTTTGCACCTGAATCAAGTCTGGAAGGAACTCAACTCTATGTCCATATCTAAGGTGAGTGATTTGGTAGATTGACAGGAGATTTGAACTTAGGTTTGGAACATAGAGAACCTCTTGAAACTCTCCATTTTCCATTTCCACATTTCCTTTCCCTTCAACTTCCATTTTGCTATCATTCCCCATGAAGATGTGTAGTACTCTTGAATGCTTCATTAAAGAAAAATCCTCCTTTGAAGAACCCATATGATATGAGGCACCAGAGTCAAATATCCATTCCTTTGAAGAGTTTGAATTTACCATGAGTGCTTGCCCTTTGCCCTTGGAATCTAAAGAATACCCTTTATCCTTGTAAGTGTTAGGCAATGGAACATTATGTTTCTTCATGATGTTGGTTAACTCATCAATCTTCTTGAGATAACACTCATGCTCTTAATGACTTGATTTCTTACAATAAGCACACTTCTTCTTCTCCTTATTGTTGTCCCCTTTCTTGTCGAAATTCAAGGACTTGCCTTGTTGATTGGATTGTGGTGTTGTCTTTTCTGCATCCTCAGATTTGTTTTTCTTCCACTTCTTCTTACCCTTTCCTTTATTTGAAGATTGTCTAGCTGAATGTTGAGAACGCTCATTCTTGGCCACCAATGCTTTGGACTGAGGTGATTTGAGAATCTCCATTGATTTCAACTTCATTTCTTCATCATCCAACAGTTTAGCATATTCATCAAAAGTGACTTTCTTATAGGTAGACCCTAAGGTAGTTTTAGAGGTGTTAAAAGAAGATACAAATATGGAATATTCTGATGCCATCTTGTTATGGTTGAGATAGATCAGTCTGTCATCTTTGATAGAACTCCCATAATCAGTAAGATTTTTCCTTAATTCATTCACCTTGATGATGAAATCATGTATTGAGTCATACAACTTAGGATCTAAGGATACAAGCTCATCTTCAATTTTGAACACATCCTCTTCAGACGTTTTACCATAAAGGCTTTTGAGGGTATCCCAAGCTTCCTTGGATGTAGTACATTTTTTAATTTGATAAATGATCTTATCATCTACCCCCAAACATATATCACCTAGGGCTTTCCTATCCATGGATACCCAATTTGAAATATCACTTGCAAAAATATTATCACATGTTGGTTTAGAAAGAGTACCATCTACATATTGTGAAACTCCATTATGCATTAAGTGATACCACATTTTGATTGACCACAAAGCATAGTTATGAGGAGTTAATTTAGGAAACTTAAAGTTTCCTATAATGCAAAAAATGAAAGAAAATTGCAGAAAAGAAAGAACACAACACTAAGAATGCCCCCCATTTTCACTAAATCAAGAAACCCCCCCAAAATAGATGCTTTGGGCACTTTATCAATAGTGCGATTACAATGGGCCACTTGCCAATTTTGGCCTTCGTGGACTTCTAATTTTGCTTATTACAACTCTTAATAGAGTACAAATCTGAAAATTTACAATGTGCTACAATGTGAAGCATTATAAAGCAAAGAGAGGCCCTATTGCTAAAATTGAATTTTTTTTCCACACAACACTATAATTTGATTCTATATTTGAAAAGTAGACAAAAAAATACGCACTTTCAAAAAAAATGGAACTTGTTTTCGACTCTAGATGTGCCCGTATGGAGCATTTGAAGTTGCAAAATGTAGGATTATCTAGGTTTAGTTGCCCAAAAATGAAATTTTGGAACAATCCTTGAACCAAAACTAGAAAATAGTTACACCATTAAAAAATATATAAAATTCTACCCAATTTCAAAAAAAATTGCACCTGATTTGGAGTCTGGATGTGTGAGTTATGGCCTCTTGAAGTCGGACTGCAAAAACCAAAATTAATTTGGAGAGGGGTTGCATTAGTGAAATATGAGGTTAAATTTGATAGTCATACGATCATCGCAAAAATTATAATTTTCCCTGGAATGATGTCTAGATGGGCGTCAATTTTAAGCTCAAGGACTTGATGATGTCAACAAATTTTTCTGCCCTCGGATGACATGGCAACTGGCGTGGACTCCGTACTATATGGATTGTATGGTCATAGATGTTGTGTAATGCTAAGGTGGATGTTGAGTGGGTACAGAGTTGTTGACGAGGTGAAGAATCGGTGCTGACTGTACCTACTGAGTTAGATGGGACTCGGATCCTGATTGGCCATGTCGCAAAGGAGGAAGTGTCTAGTTCTTTGCAAATAATGTGGTGCCATGTGTCGTGATAGGCAAGACACATGGAGGCTGGTCAGTGATGTTGCATGTGTGTACTTTGCAAATTCAGAGGGCAGGAGGGGATCACGCTAGATTTCAAACTTCGGCATCGAACTACACTCTACGGACGCTGATTTATTGTGGGTTTTAATCCCACATGCGTAGGGCCGATGTAGTTTGCACTTTATAAAATGAATAGTGCTTTGTAAATTAAACAAAGTGTAGACTTGTGGTTGGAAAGGGGCCCGTCTTTTGGTTATGCTAGCCGATATGTTGGGCAGGCTTAGTCGAAAATGTGATGGCCCACGGATTTGCAAAGGCACTTAGTCGCAATATGACTTGATTTAATGTAGTCATACTCGCAGATTAATTCAATAAACCCTACAATAATAATAATTCCACCACACCAAATAACAGAGCTGAGTTGGGGTGTCACTGCCCAGTTCAGCAAAGAAATTTCTCTGTCTCCTATTGAATCCAAAAATAAAATTTGAAAAATACCCAGATAGGAAAATAAATTGCAAAGAGGAAAAAATGTTTAGATCTGAAAAATAATTAAATACATCTAAAATTGATCATACCTGAATTGCAAATTGGGGCCTCCGAGTTCTAATTTGCAAAAAAATTATCCTCATGATCAACTTTCACCCAATATAGGCAAATTTATAGTCGATCTTCACCAAATCAATGCTTCGAACACAACAATGAGTTCAGATCTAGCTCTAGATGCTCCCAATTTTTGTGAATCCTCCAAATTTGTGTCGAGGTGCAGAAGCATGAATGGTCTCGAACTGCTATGTGATGAGAAACATCCTTGGCTCTGATACCATGTAAGAATTTGGCTTAGGCTAGAATTCACCCAAGAACTAAAGAACTCAACACAAGCACACAGTAGACCAAAATAGACAGAGTATGATCAGAATGACGATATTCATTCAATAATTTGTTAAGAGTACACTAGGAGTGCCTAAATATAAAGGCCTCAGGAGAGCTTCTAGAATGCATAGAAGTCAACATCATGATATGTCATACAACTAGGCACATATCCACCAGATATGGGTTATCCTCCATTGAACACGAGATTAAGTGCGATGATGTGAGGATAGGCCTACAATGGTGTAGCACATAAATCAGTGGTGTAGACAACATGTGGTAAATGAGGAGTGTAGATAACTGTGTTGTCAACATGACAACTTAGTGAATGATGCATACTCCTATGTTGTAAACACCATGTGCATAACTAGAGTTGTGTAACTCAATGAGAGTACAGAAACTCCTAAGTGTCTCACCTAAAATAAATAATTGAATAATGCAAAATAATTAAATAATGCATTAACCTAAGTAAAACTTAAGTAAGTGTAATAAGTAAATACTTATTTACGCCAACAATGAGTTTGCAGAGAGAACTGAAGAAGAAAGAAAAAGGGAACTAGAAGACTACAAAAGATTTGTTTTCATTGAACCAAATATAGTGCCAGATACACCTATCAATTAGAAATATGCTACTCGCAAGTCTTCAGTAACTGAGTTGCAGGAAGTTCAAATCAAGTTGAACAAAACTGAGTCACATTCTGATGGTACTGAGTCAATGCCTATCGAGTCTAAAGAACCCAAGTAGCAGACAGAACAACTAGAACCTGAAGCTGAAGTGCAAGAGGATGAAAATGTAAAGTTTTCAAAAAAAAAGGAACCTGTATTAGCTAAGTATGTCACAAGACATCATACACCAGATCAAATCATTGAAGACAAATCTGAAGGAACTATGACAAGAAGTAAGTTGAAAGGTACTTGCATACTTGCTGATTTTGAACCTAGAAGTGTCAAAGATGCATTCAAAAATGAAAGTTGGATTGAGCCTATGAATGAAGAGATAGAGCAGATAGAGAAAAGAAAACACAGACTCTTGTACCTAGGCCTAAAGATAAAAATGTGATTGGTACTAAGTGGGTATTCAGAAATAAGTTGAATAAAGATGGTAAGGTATCAAGGAACAAAGCTAGACTAGTATGTAAAAGATACTCTCAAAAAGAAGGAATAGACTATGGAGAGACTTTTACTCCTATTGCAATATTGGAAGGTGTTAGGACCTTACTTGCATATGCTGCATACAAAGGATTTAAAGTTTATCAGATGGATTTCAAGTCAGCATTTCTCAATGGTATACTAGATGAAGAGGTTTACATTGAGCAGCCTGAAGGTTTTGTTGGTCCAGACAAGAAAGACATGGTTTGCAAATTACACAAAACATTGTATGGTTTGAAATAAGCCCCTAGAGCATGGTATGAAAGATTGCATAACTATCTTATTCAGATTGGTTTTCAGAGAACTAATGATAACAATAGCTTGTATATCAAGGAAGGACTAGATAATAAGATTGTCTTGGCAGAAATATTTGTGGAAGATACTTTGTTCATAGGGAATGGTGATCTTTGCAAAGAATTTTTAGAACAAATGAATAGGGAATTTGAAATGTCAATTTTTTTTGAGATCAAATTCTTTGTTGGTCTTCAAATTTAGTAGAGTAAGAATGGTATCTACATCACTCAATCTAAATACATCAAGGAGATACTAAAAAAGTTTGGCATGGAAGACTACAAACCAGTTGGGACTCCTATGTGTACTAGATTGAAACTTACCAAGGATGATGAATCAAAGGAGGTAGATCAGACATTGTATAGATCTATGATTGGAAAGTTGCAGTATGTAGTGCATACAAGGCCGGATATTTCCCTTGCAGTTGATATTGTAGCAAGATTTTCAGAAAAATCAATAGAAAATCACATGATGGCAATCAAAAGGATCATGAGATATTTGAAAGGAATTGAAGATTATGGATTATGGTACAAATTTGTAGGTAATCTAGATTTGAAAGTGTTTATTGATGTAGATTAGGTAGGAAACATTGATGACGGAAAGAGTACAAGTGGAGGAGCTTTTTTTCTTGGAAAGAGGTTGGTTTCTAGGACAAGTGAAAAGTAAAATTATACATCCCAATCCATAGAAAAAGTAGAGTATGTTGCAACAGTAGTAAATCGTTCTAATATTGTTTGGTTCAAATAGTTATTTGAAGGTATGAAGGAAGAAATCAAAGAACCTATTGTTATGTTTTGTGATAATACAAGTGCAATTAACATATCCAAAAATCTATTGATGCATTTAAAAACCAATCACATTGCAATAAAGTATCACTTTGTTAGAGAATTGATGCAGGATAAGGAGATCAGATTGGAATATGTCCATACAAAGGAACAAATTTCTAACATATTCACAAAGCCTTTACCTAAAGATACATTTTTGTATCTAAGAGGTAAGTTAGGGGTCATTCCCCTATCTGAAGCTCACTAAAATGAAGTTTTAGTGATGCATCAATAGGTATCAAGTTGTAGATCTTTCAATCGATGCATAATAATCATGAAAATATTGCATATGAATCAGTACATAAGGTACATTGCTATTCATTTGATTTGTGTTGTCTTTGGCATGTGTTTTCAAAGAGGGAGAGTATACTATCATATCTTTCTAAAATTTGAATTTGTTTGGTGAAGATTTTGATGATTGTAAAGAAGCTATGTAATTCCTTCACAGATGGAGATTATTGTATTTGAGAAGTTTGTGGAATGAAATGTAAGAGGGAGAGACATTCTATCAAAAAAGACTTATTTTCAAATTTAATTCTACTATGACATGTTGTGTTGCCATCAATGCTAAAGATGGAGATTGTTGGATACCATTGTTCAATTGTGTGTTGTCTTTGATGTTACACAAATGTTATATTAGTTAACAGTTAGAGTCTACCGAGATCAAAATGTTAGCAAAGAAAATTATAGAGTCTATCGAACATTTCTAGAGGTTACACTGTGAAGATAGTTTTAGAACTACCAAGCTCATTCGGGCGTCAAAGGATTCTAATACAGAGGTTAGTGTTAACCAAGCTCCTAAGGTTAACAAAAGAAAGTTAGCTTCTACCAAGCTAACAAGGTCAGTGAAGGAAAATCAATTCTTACTGAGTTCACTCAGTCTCCAAAGGATTTTGCAGAGTTTGTAGTGTTTACCGAGCTTCACCTGGTTAGCATTGGAAATCATTTTTGGAGTAGTATTTATAGAGTAGGGTTGGCTAATGAAGGATTTCATTATTTTTGGAAATAAAGCTTATTTGTTTCATGTAATGTTTGTAGCCAACTGATGTATTGTTTATTGGTAAATGAAACTTGTAAATTAGCCAACTTGACAATTTGTAATGTATAAATAAAAGGTCAAGTTGTGATTTCAAATGTATGGATGGATGTATGAATGAGTGAGTATGCAAGTGAGTTGATTGTGAAGAGGAAGTGTAAGTGAATTTTGAAGAAGGATCAGATATCCTTAAGGAGCAGCAAACTTGTATTCGATTAGAGAGGATCTAGTGAAGCAGAGCAGAGATTTGTATCAATAAAGTTCACTGCATCTCACTCAGGTCATTTATTGTTACTTTCTCACCATTGTAGTAGTAATTCCTAAATCTCTTAATAGAGTTGCTCTAATAGCCATTTTGTAAATCCTCTAACAAGGTGGACAGTTCTACTGAATTGTTCTAAAGCCCTCTAGCAAGGCCACTTCTAATAGGGTGATTGAATCCTCTAACAAGGTCACAGCTAACAATGTGTTTTGTGACCTTTAACAAGGTTGGCTCCTAATAGGGCTCACTTTAGAAGAGTGAAAATTGGTTGCTTGTTACTTGGTGGTTTTTCCCATATTTGGTTTCCACGTTAAATTTGGTGTCTCTTGTGTTCATGTTGTTTACCTTTGCATGCATGTTAATAATTTTGAATGCTTAAAGATCAATAACAAGTCAATCTACCGAGTTACAACATTTTAGTGTGTGGCTACTGAGTAACTGTAGTAACTAGTTATTTAACACATCTAAGGGATCTATGGATTTGTTTTTGTGGTAACTAATTCACACCCCCTCCCAAGTTACTCTATCTATAATTCCAATAGTTTGAACTAAAAGACTTATTCCCAGATTTTAATGTCTCACGACTTGCAAGAAATGAAGGAAACCAACCACCACTTGGAGGCAATCTATGATTAATCTATTCTAGCTCGATATGTAGTTCATTTCAAGACTTGTAGGAGGAATAACCATTTCTTTGAAACTTGAATCAATCCATGATCCAAGTCCTATTTTGATATTGATGGAATGTAGTCTTATGAAAAAATCCAAAGTTTATCATTCAATAAACTCGATTCTTTTCACTCCTTAATTTGCAAAGTCAAAGATGTAGGGTCTAGGAGGTGGAAGATGGAGATGATGTTACAAGCTCAAGTCTAGGACTTCAAAAAAGATCAAGCTACACGAGGTGTGCTTCAAGTTTCAAGGCATCCAAATGAGGAGAAGATACATCATCAGAGTGTGATTAAGATTCAAGATCAAGCCAAGCATAATCACATTAAGACATTTTTAAATACAATCAAGTTCAAATTAGGTTGAGGTAAAAGTTCAAGATGGAAATTCAAGTTAAGGCATGAGAAATATCTCAACAGATAGAGAAGACTAGCAAGATGAGGCATTTGAGAACATGGGCCTGCACATTCATCCTCAAGAAGTTGATAGTTTTAGAAGAGCTAATCAAAGTTAGAAATGTTGAGAGTTACTTTCTAATAATTGACAAAGAAATATTTGCAATTTTAATAGCCACATTGCACAAACCAACATTCAAAACACATCTTCTCAAATGGAGCTATAGGATAAGGATGATGAGGTGGCACCAAGTTGTCTTCACCAATCAGAAAATTCAAATTCAAGTAGAGTTAATCACATTATACCAAGTGTCATTTTCTCATTTGTTGAAAAATCATTGTAATTTTTTTACTAGCCCACAATGTAGCGTGCTCATGTAATGGGTTGTAAAAGATATGCATTGACAAAATTGAATATGATTTGAATGTTTCCAACTAGTTGGAAGAAACTACTGGATTTTGTTGTGAGAGAAATTAGCAATGTGCATATCTCTAATATATTTATTTAAACAGTTGAGATTGCTTCGAAATCATCTTCACTATTTAGAGGTTATTTTAGCAGACACTAGTTTTATTCTTCCATCCACTAAAGTTTGATTTTTGATGTGTTAAAATTGTTTTATACATATGTCTACGAAGAATGAGTTATTGTTTAATCATATTTATATAATTAATTTCTTATTTTATATAGTTATTCATTTAGTTAAATCATATTTTCTTATTTATTCAAATGCAATTAATTATTTGTTTTCAATAAATAAAATTTTATTTTTCATTTCATTAACTAATTTATTTAAAGAGTCTTTTATATATAATTATGATATTGATCATGTTGATTGAATCTATGGTAGAAGATTATAGTATAATCCACACATAAATGAAGTTTCAGACACTTGTAATGCCTCACTTGGAGATCCTTGGAACAAGGATAAATTTAAGCCAACATAAAAAAAGAAATTTAAGGTATGGATGCACGCGATAATAGACATACAAGGATCACATAGATCACAATGGAAGACTAAACAAACATCTAACACCAGTAGATCTCTAAATGTCACTATTGACCAAAATGACAAACTACGAAAGTCACAAAACACATTCAAATACAAAACATCTCAAATTCAAAAGGTCAAACACTAGGGTTCAAGACCTCCTCAATGGGTATCCCAACCACCTCTCAAAACCTTATGTTCAAGTCGAAAAATTCCTGTTGATCACATGAGAAGGTTTTTTCATAGACCCGAGCGATATTTCTAAACCATGATGGGTGATACTGGAGTTATTTATTTAAAACTAGCTAGAAAACCAACTTTTTGCACATTAGAATTGATAAAAAGTCAGTTGCATGGGATAATCTTTATGTCTTATAAATTTTTTTAAAACTAAGTTCACACACCTTGCCAAATATGCAAAATTTTATTAAATATATTAAATGTGAGAATAAAAGATCTAAAGCATACTAAAAAAAATGCAAAATTAATAATAAGTTTTTGAGAATGTTTATCAAAATTTTAATGAATTTTTTATGACACTAATTTTAAATTGATTGAGAATATACCACTTTTGTGATGGTTAAGGAGGCAAAGATTTGATAATGTTTCAATATATTATCTATAAGTTGAGGATAATTTAATACAAATCTAGCTTGTTGAGATTCAAATAATGGTTTTTAGTTAAGATTGTGCTTTTGTTTTTTGTTAGTTTTAACATTATAAAATGATACTAGGGATGTCGAAATGTCATGTAGGAAGTGGTGGGGAAAGGGGGAGGCGGATAAGGATTTTATCATTGTGCTATTTAGTCTCTTTATTAACAACCGAATTTTATCTCAAATATAATATCATACATAAGAGCCAAGCTCAAGCTTTCAAATATAAGAACTAAGCTCAAGCTTTCAAAAATATAACCTAACATAAGATTATTATAATAAGATACTAGGAATGTAAGTGTGGCATGGAGATGCAAGATGAAAGATTGCCATTATTGTTTTTGTTAATAAAAATTTCATTTCTACACCGAAAAAAAATCAATCACTCATAACAAAGTATTATTTGACACCAAATAACAACACATGCCATCCCATTCTTCTTTTTCAAAAGTAAAACACAGGTTTAGTTTTATAAAACAACTTTTCCTCTTAAAGAACTCCTATTACAAATGATCACTTACTTCTTTTCCTACTCTATTTTCCAACTCTATTTGTAAGACTACTTTTTAACTAAGAAGCCGTCTGGCTCAGCACAAAATATCTACTTCTGTTGTAGTTCAAAGTTCCAATAATTTGTGAATTTAATTTTTTAACAGTCTATCTCATTGAAGCTCGAGTTTTTGAACTTAAGATGGTACCCAACTCCTCTATATTCTCCACTTTCTCTTTCTTCAAATCACTACCTACAAGTTTCTCCTACCTACTAAATGTTCCTCACCAACTCTTCTTACCTACGCATAAAACAATGACAAAGCATTTACATGCAAGATATTGATGTTATGTTACATGGCTCAATAGTGTTTCACGGTTCAAGAAGCTCCTCTATCATCTCTGAAGCTATGTCCTCATCTCTATCATCATTCACTTTCAATGGAGGAACTTCTATTTTCACCACCCAGTTGGACTCATCTCCTCTTTCACCACTCACTTTGTTTTGCCAGATTCCCAGTTGATTGGATTTCTCATTGTCTAACTTCAAGCACACCAAGGAACATATGGAGTCTCTTTTCTTAGCAGCATATTGCAGCAAAACCTTATTCATGGAGGCCATATTGAGATGGTGGAGCTTAGAAATGGTTGTTGTGGACAAAACTCTTCTCTGCTCAGAATTACAATCAGCATTTGCATGAATATGGGGAAGATTTACAGTGCCTGCACCATGGCCGCGTACAATAACTGCGGCTTCATCGTATGCACGAGCTGCTTCTTCAGCCGTTTCATAAGTTCCGAGCCATACCCTCTTCTTTCTGAAACCATAAACATGTACAATTTCAGATAAGCCACCTAAACAAATTCAAATCTAGATAGAGTATTTGTTAAACTAAATCAATCTATATCTTTCAAGCCATACCCTCCTCTTAAACCTATGACACCATCAGTAAAGACCCACATATAATTCCATTAAAAGGTCTAAATTAAGTGAAGATGTTGGTTTAGATTTTATTGAAGAACTAGAAAGAATACAAAACAGTACTTTATGAATCAGATTGGGTAGAGATTGTTTTCATCAACATTTCGAATCATATTCTATTTTTTTGTCTGCCCAACTCTTAATTATCATTGGATGACAATCCAAAAAGCCAATAACAAGATCCTCATCAACATTTCAAATTATATTCTGTTTCTTCATCTCCTGAAGTCTCAATTATCATTAGGCGACAATCCTATAAGCTGATGAGAAGATCCTATGCAATCTCAATCCAACAACAGTTATCATTTGTTAAAACCTGAAATCATTAAAACCCTAGTGCTAAAGAACGTACAAGACTGGATGGCGAATCTCAGAAACCCAAGAACCCCAATTGCGTTGTCTAACACCACGATATTTCAATGGCTTGCCCATTTTCGTATTAGATTTCATAGCCCATAACAATACTTTTGTGAGTTAATGTATTTATAAGAGAGTTCGAATGAAGTACATAACGTTACTAATATGTAAGTTGGGCAGTTCAAATCCGACTATAACATTGACAAAAAATAAATAAACGTGAACTCCATTGAATCATACCGTGAAATGGTCCTACGGATTTGTTGTAGGACATTTCCAACGCTTGTAGTGTGACAGTAGAGATCCAAATGATCCCCTAACAAATAAAGTCATGACACTTGTGAGCACACTTAGAAATATGTCCGTGTATTTACATTTCTCACCCAAAACCTAGTTTTCAACCGGAGCCCATTTGGAGAAGATGGAGGCACAGAGTCAATAATTGTAACAAGCTTGAGAATCACACCCATTTGACAATGTCCCGGATATGCTTGGAAAGTCAGCTTGAGTGGCACTCCAATTGTTGACAATGGTGCAAAAGGATCTCTTACAGTTGAGCTTTCTTTATCTGGTTAAGTAAGTACGGCTCTATTTAGAGCCGTCCATTTGGTTTAGCTGAGCGAACCCTGGAATTAGGTTAGGGAATTTAATGCTGTGGTCCACACATAGTCTTGGATTTGATGGTCTTATGGTTGCATTCCTGAAACACATAAAACTATTATTAACTTTTATGCTATTCACAAGTGTTATTAAATTTAAAAACAAAAATAATTAGAAGTGACTTGTGGAAATATGATATTGTTAAGTGTTATTATGTTAATGAAGATATGATAAGTTTTTTCTTAGTTTTGAGAGATGGGTTTAAATGAAGTATGATTGAGTAAATGAATATGTCGCATGTCAACAATTTTTCTTTCATTTAAAGAAAAGCTCTAAGAAAGTGTTATTGAGTAAATGAAGATGTGACTTGTCATATTTTCCCCCTTTTTTGAGATGGACTTAAAGAAAGTGCAAAGATGTCACAAGATTTAGAGTAGGGCCCTAAGGAAGATAAGTTCACCTTTGGAGAAATGCCTCAAGGAAGATAACACATGGAAAATGACCTCAAGTTTATTGAGTGAATGAAGATGTGCCTTGTCATGTTTTCCCCCTTTTTCAAAAGGGCTTAAAGAAAGTACAAAGACGTGGCACGATAAAAGTACAAAGTTGTGTCACCTTTTAGGCTAACTTATCAGAATGACTGAATTTGAGTATTTCTATCCAAAAATCAATTTTATTCAAAAATATGATCTAGATAAATTTATTATAGCTAAGTTATATATGGTCTCACATTTTTCCAATTGGAAATGTGTATTAAATGCATGTTTTATACTAGTTTGTATCCATTTACTAAAAAAAATCATTTCTAAAAATTGATGTTTCAATATCTCTTACTATTTTTTATGATATTTTCTTAGTAATATATAAACACCATTTTATAGAGCTCAAAGTCAAGAATATTTTCATATAGAGTTTATAATGTTTTAATTAGATATAGTTTATTAAAAAAATCTACAAACACGTATTTTAACACAAAAAGATGTTGAATTTGAGAAATAAAAGAATATTAAATCATATGAAAAAATATTTAAAATTATATGACGTTCTAGAGGAGTGTCATCTTCCTGAATGTATAAATTTTCTTCTAGTTCGATTAGATTTGTTTTAAAAAATGTGGTGGGAGATGAAAACTATCGATTTTAGGTGAGTTGAAATTTGAATCATTATAAAAGAAAAAATATAAGTGTAAAGTAAATTTTTATTTTTTATTGTTCTAGCTATATATGTGATCTATAACATTGTCTGAGTTCAAATGGAAATAAGTTTATTTTAATATAATTTTTTGGTGGGAACTAAACCCATAATTTTCATAATTTTTTATTATTTATAAAAATTAGAAAAATATATCAATTCCTATTCCAAATAATTATTAAAAATTATAATCTTAAACTTCATCCATTTCTACACATTTCTTTAGTTTACTTCATTTTCAAATTCTAAATAATAATACTAATTGTATGTCATTGAAGGTGAACAATTATACTTTTGTTAGCCTTTTCTTTTACAAAAGGCTAGCATACATATTACTTATTTACATACATATTACTTCGTTTGGATATGATAAAATGTATTACATATAGATCAATCCACTTAATTCTCTTTTCGAGTTGGCTACAACACCAATTTCATCAGAATTCACAAAGTCAACTTACTACTTTAACTTGGGTTCTGAATACAACCCGATGATGTTCTAACACTCAATAAAAACTTTCAACACTCGATAGACTCTAGTATTCAGTTGATGTTGAAGCTTGGTCCATAGTGATCACTTCGAGTAGCATGAACTTAGTCAAAACTATATGATTCGATGAACACTAAGAAACTCAGTAGATATTGAATTACTCGATTGACACTACATGGCTCGGTCAACACTAAATTCACTTTGTTAACACTATGAGCTTGGTAGACACTAAAATACTTGGTTAACATTACAGAGCTTAGTTAACACTAAGATCTTCATGACTTGTACTGGAAAGCTCGATAGACTCTTGTACCCTCGAGCAATACTGTAAATGATCTTAGATTCTTTGTAGATACTATGAAGATCATCATGAACTGTATTCTAATTGATTAGCTCAGTGGTAACTAAAACACTTGGTTATCACTACTAGAAGTATGGTAAGCTTGGTAGAAACTATAGAGCTTAGTAGCAATGAAACCAACTGATTAAGTGTTAAGTCACTAATAGACAAATTAACCTTAATGTCAAAAATCTCCCCCTCTAGCATTAGTGACCAAAAGACTTATCATACCAAAAATCTGAATTCTCAAAATTAAAATTCAAAACTCGCCTTATAAAAAATCAAAATCTTCAACTTAGATTTTACTGATGTCTATTTTTGTAGCTCGATAAACTCTTACTCTATTTTTACACTATTTTTTTTTTCTCAAAATTGCTTTTGTAAACATGTTTTTTGCTATCTGTACATGAGTTTCCTTTCATATTAGTACTCCCCCATACATATATCTTGAGTGTGATAATATACCAATAGTCTTCTCCCTGTTTTTGATATGAATGCCAAAGGTGCAAAATATTTACAAGTTAACACCAAATTATGACACGAAATCACTATGTAACTTTAAAATGATTGTCTTAGTCTTGTCCCAATTTTCTTGCAATACCTTAAATTAGTGAAAGGTTATCTGTACTTCTACTAAAAGTTTCATCATGTGGTTAGCAATGGAGAAGTTATTGTCATGGATCAATGTCTTTGCATGTGCAATATGCTTTTGTAGTGTATCCATGTTGGGAAAGATCATGCTTTGAATGCTTGTAAGTGTGGCCTATAGTGCCCATCCATAGTTTGTTTTTCAATTATATTTACCAAACTCTTTTTATGCCTATTTCATGCATGTGTTAGTTTCAAGGGTTTTGGATTTATAATTATGAAATGATTTCATGACTTGGATTACATGTATATCAATAAAGAATTACTTAGTTGACCATATTTCATGTGTTAGTTAATGATTATGGTTACTGGTACATTAATGATGCTTTAATAATTCATAGTTAATAAATGTGATTCCTTTCATAGCAATGTCAAATAGTTCTTTAATGATGATTACTTTATATTCGTAATGATGCATTATTTTCTTTGAGTATTTGATGTTTGACTTATAATTATTATGGCACTTACCCCATACTTGCATGTGTATGGCGTGTGTGTCTATTTTATCTTTCTGTTTGTCATGTTTGATGTGGTTAAGTGAGGGATTCGTAGTCACCTGCTAGTTGGGATCTACATGATGTACCACTCCCTGCCATTTCTTGTTTAGTTTAGATATATTTATATACATGTACATGCTTTTCCTTTGTGCTAAATGTAGGTATCAGGCATCAACTTCCTTGAATTACTAGGGTGAGTGTGCCCTAGCATAATAACTCAATGGTAAGAATGGGGAGATAATGTTTAGGTCTAATCCCAACCATAGCTTAAATACTTGTCTTGCAAGGAGGACTTGTAATTGACTTCCCACCCTTTTTAAATCTATGAGTTTATCTTTATCTGTGTTGTTTGATTTTGAGCTTTGCTTTGTTTTGCTAATGTTTCTTTTATGCAGACTTTACTATGTGATTTATTTGGTTAATGATTTAATTATAATATTTCAGTTATTCAAATAATAGTGAGAATTATTAAATATTATTTGATTTAAAATAAAATATTAATGTATGAGAATATTTAATTGATTAAAAAACTAATTAAATATGTGCTTTAATTTAAAAGTATTAGTCTTAATTTAGAAAATTGGTTAAAAAGAAAATTAGAATATGATGATATTTAATTAGTTATTAATTAATTAAATATGTACTTCAGTTTAAAAGATTTAATTTAAAAGTTTAATTTAAGAAGTTGGACAAAAAGATAATTAAAATATTAAAATAATAAAGATTTAATATTTCTTAATTATAATTATTTATTTAATAATAGTTAAATTAAAGTTGCATTTAAACTATGAACTTTGATTATTATTAATTTAAATAATAAACTATGCTTTAATTAGTGCTTACACTAATTAATAAATTGGAGGAAAATAAAATATAAAAGAATATTTTAACTAAAAAGTTCTTTAAATGTGCATGAAAGAATTAAATTTAAAATTTTTGATTAAAGTTATAATTTAGGCATATTTATATTTATTTAATTTAATAATAATTTATTTTGGAGTTTTATTTTTAATAAACTTTAAATAATATTATTAGTTAAATTAATACATATTATATTAAAAATATTGCATGATTTAATAAGGGAGAGAAAGCTTTAATTTAATAAAGTTTATTTTAGTTAAATTGTATAAAGTGTGTGCATGAAAATTAAAAATATAGTAATTAAAGACACAAGGTTTTCGCATGATTGCATGATCAAATCCTTGATTTGAGGGGGAAAAAATCTTTATTAAGGAAATTAGAGCTCATTTCTAGATACACAAGTTTTGGGGAGCAAAATTCAGAATTGGATCAAAAGAATTGTTAAAAGTTTTAGAGGGTTTGCATTTGCATGCATTCACAGATTGTTTCAGATTTTAGCTGAGATTTTGAGGTAGGGTTTGAAAACTCATTGTAGAATTTTATTGAAAGATTTGTCTACTTCATGTCTTCTTGGGTGTTTACTTATTGCTTATTAATTTATTGTAGTGATTGTTGAATAAGAAATTATGTTGTAGATTTTGAAAAAGGAAAACTTATTAATCAAGAATATTTGACTACGGAAAAATTGTAGAAAATTATTGTGATTGTATTCTTATGAACCCTTTTCTAATATAATGAAAATTTGGATTATTGAAAATTGGAAGAAAATAATAAATTGAATAGTTAGCATTTCAACTTTAAATTTTTCATTAGAACCCTGAGATTATCATGAATTTTTTAAATATAGATAAATATTATTCTTATATTTAAAATAATTTAATTGAAAAATTTATTGGAAAAAGAAAAAGAATTAATTGAGAGGAAAGTATGTTGTAATAAAACTTATGCATGCATGTGAAAATATATATGCTAAAAATAAAAAGCTAAGTATTGTATGGTTACATGCATGTGAAAACAAATACACTAAAAATAGAAATGCATGTGAAAACTAATATGCTAAAAATAGAAAGCTAAGTATAGTATAGTTACATGCATGTGAAAACAAATATTCTAAAAATAGAAAACTAAGTGTAGTATGCTTGCATGATTTGAGAGATCAAAGATATGCAAAAATACTAATTGCATGTTTATTTTTATTTTATAAAAATTTAATTTAATTTTTAGATTTATTTATTTAAAAAAAAATTAATTAATTAAAAATAAATTAGTTAATTAAAAATACAATTTTAAACTTATTTATTAATTTTTAAAAATTTAAATAAATATTATTCATTTAGTTAAAGTGAATGTAAGTAATATTAGTGATTCTTTAAGTCTAATTAAACTCTTGGTTGAATATAAATAATTTAATATTTATTAATACAAGAGGGAAGTTAGTAAATAAATATTTATAATTTTATTATATTTTAAGAGAAGTTGTGTTAGAGTTCACTTTGTAATCATTTAGTTAATAACTATTTGACTTTATGAGAGAGATTGTAAATTAATTAATTAAATTTATAATTTTATCTCTAGTTGCATTATGAATTAAAGGAAAAATAAATATTAATATTAGACTTAAATAAAAGTCATATTTGTTGGTTTGATTTTTCATAGTGCAAAGATTTTCCAAAATTTGTGTGAAAAAATCATATAATCCTTGCGTCCTGTAGATTAGGGTTTACGTTCTTATCATTTTTCAAATTTTGTGTTACCCTAGTTATGCCCTGGTTGCTATGTTGTTTGAATTTTATCAAATTCTCAAGGTTTGTCATTAAAATGCCCTAAGTGTGTTAAAACCCTAGGTTGTCTTCAAATTTGTGAAAGAGTTTGCAAAATGCCTAAACTCCTTTCTTTTACGATTTTACTGTGTTCGGGTTTCCTATAAGAGAAAAATACTTTCTTGCTCCTATCTCCATGGATACGTTCTCCTAATTAGCTTAAGGGCATAAAGGAATTCTTGGTTTATGGGTATACGGTTATGTATCTCATGATAGTGGAGCGGTCCACTTAGGGGTTTTCCAATCATACGATTAATCTTGGGGCGGAGAGGCACAAGGATTTTTATACTTTGAAAGTCTATCTTTTGGTTTCATGGTGATGAGTTAAACCATATCAGCGAAAGCAATTCGTTCAGGTATTTTTGGTCATACATTTTCCTTTTGAATGTATGAGCATAATATGTTTTTAAAGTGACCATGTTTGTTGTTTTACGAGGATACAAGGAATGAATTGAGTAGATGAGCCAAAGGGTGGATCACTTTGTTTCATGCACTTACATTTCATTGAATGTCATAAGAGTGTAAAGGCCCATGATGGCATAAAGGATGTCTCATGAGAATACTAAATGGTTTTATGATTCTATGTTCAACGAAAACCCATAAGAACAAGGAAAGGTTTGATTTCTTTTACGTGCCTTCACTATTTTGACATGTGAGCAACTGTAAAGTGATGACATAAGGAGGAACGTGTTGTGTGGGACATGTTGAGTTGCCACTTGGGCCTTGAGGAGAACAAATCAAATGATGACACGTCATATATGTCAGATGGGCCCAATCCACATGGAAGATAACTTAAGTTTTTTATTTTGCATGTGCTTAAATCAATAGTGATGTTTTTTCTAAGATTTGATCTAGGTTGTGGATGTGTTAAGAAGAAAAAATTTCCATTATGCTCTTATGATTTCAAGGATACTGTGTGGATGAAGAGGTGCTTCATGTCTTTCCCCATAGATACGGGAGATGCTTGCAGTGTATGATCGTAAAGAATTTTTTAGAAGCTCTCTGTGGTTTCTAAATGATGTAACCCATGTGGGCATAAAGAAGAATAAAGAAAAGGCAAAAGGCATTACGATGCCATGGGGAAAGCTCTAAGTGTGTGACCAGAGGATGGATTTACAAAACATTACAATGCTTGAAAAATTGAAGTGAGCATAAGAGCATAAATAAAGTTTTAAAGGGCTCTGGTGGTATGTGTACATATGAGCGTAAAAGGTAAAATGAAAAATGTAACCAATGCTTTACACTGGTATGGGATGTGTTGAAGCATAAGCATAGAGAGACATGTTGAGAAAGTTTGAGATTTTACGATAAAAGGGACTGCATAAGAACATAAAAAGAAATGCAAAGCCATGCTTAAAGAATCCTAACACTCCTAAGCTTGAAGTTTTATGAAGCATCGCCAGAAAAATATAAGGGTTTGATAGTTGTATCTCAATGGTTACGAAGAGTGAAGGGTTTTGACTTAGTGTATGAGTGAAAGACCAAATATGAAAAGGGAAATCAGCTGAGGTGTCATGCCAGTTAAGAAAAAAGGACAAATTCACTATGGCCAACTAAAATAAAAAGCCAAAAAGTACTACAAGATCAAATTACATAGTTGATATTCTTTGCTGACATCCTACAGGGTGGTATTCAAGCTCATGCATGAAAAATTTATTAAAAAAATTGGTATATTGCATGATTAAACTTTAAATATTTGATTGAACATTTAGAATATTTTCCATTTCAAAAAGCTTGTGTTTTTTGTTCTAAAAATCCTTCAAGTGTCCATAGCTTTATGATTTTTGTGTTATTGTTGTAGGAGTTTGAGATACAAATTTGTAGAAGATAATGGCTGATATGGATGTTGAAGAGGAAGGTGATGATGATGTTGTAGAGGTCACACC
Organism: Cupressus sempervirens; assembly: GCA_028749045.1. Classification (NCBI taxonomy): domain Eukaryota; kingdom Viridiplantae; phylum Streptophyta; class Pinopsida; order Cupressales; family Cupressaceae; genus Cupressus; species Cupressus sempervirens. The sequence goes on from CM053783.1 coordinate 104,130,607, forward strand.
AGAAGGGAAGAAGAAGAAGGTTCAACAAAGACTAAAAATAAAACTAGAGTCCAAAAGCCAAACAAGCATACAACAGACTGGTTGAAGATACTTCTAGGGTCATCCAATGCAATTTTAGTGGATGACCATGTTTTCAAAGATCCCTACTTCTTATGTAGAGATGCACAGTGCCCCAAGATAGATGGTTTTAATCTATTTATGTATTTTTACAAAAATAGAACTAAGAACATACCAATATGCAACACATGGAATAAGAATATAGAAAAATTGATATTTCCAGAGGTATTTGTTGATGTGGACTTGTTGAAGGTACTAATAAATTCTTATAATCCAGTCACAAGATCATTCCACAGGCACAATGGGGGCATTCTATGCACACTTGACAAAACTTCTTTCATAGAAGCTTTTGGTTTGGAGGGACAAATGGATGTGCCCATAGACATTGAGGATTTGCAGGGAAAATTTGGGAGTAATAAGGCTTATTATATGAACAATGTGATGTTACTCCCCATCCCTTATAGTGTCAAAAAGGCAAGGAAAATTCCAAAGAAAGTAGAGGATCACTTGCCATTGATCAGATTCAAAAATTAATTCAAGAATATAGTGTATGGATTACACAAGGTTCTGGAAAGTGATGGGGGAGAGAATTGTGTTTATGGCTCATTGTTTCTAATAGCATGTGACATACAAGACCCTTTCCACAACAAAGAATATGATTATGTGGGATTCATCATGGATAGCATGCACCATCAAATTGTTAATGCCAAGAAAGGAGAGATGAAGGACTTCAAATTTCATCACTACTCATTGCTGATGCACCCGATCCTATATAAGGACATTGGTTACATTAGCTAAGATTTCATTGATAAAACTTTTGATGAATTTGGTGAGTTACCTGTGCAACTATGAACTTGCATTTGGGATAGGAATTTTTATTATTCAAATGAATTTTTCCATACAAAGACCCTAGTTGTATGGAATTTTTCCCTTGACACTAAGAAACCTAAAATGATGGGCATAGAGGAGACAAATCAGGGCAATATGATTGTTTGGACACTAGACAACACTCCTAGAAAAGATATCTCTAGCTTGGATAAACACTTTGCACTCATGAATGAGGCAAAGGTGGATCAAATTGAGGATAGGCTTGCTAATACATATAATGAATGTCTAAATGTCAGAAAGTTGTATGAGGAAGAGCTCAAGACAAGTTATGTGCAAAAACAAAGGATAGAAGAGTTAGAGGGGAAAATTCAGAGTCTAGAAGAAGAGGTTACATCCCTGAAGGACCAACTCAAAACTATAGCAGAGGAAGAGCATGCACAAGGAAATGTGGAGGAAGTGAGGCATACTATGGAAGTAGAAGCCCAACTAGAGGATATACCCATAGGAGTAACAATGCTAGTGCCAGTGCCAGTAGTAAGTGTGGAAGCTAAGGTGTCCCAATCTAATAGTGCATTAAAGAAGGTTGTGATGATGAATATGCTAAGTCACAAGATAAGCAACTTGAAGATAATCTCTCAAGATGCATATAATGCATTCACCAACTTGTAAGCTATAGAACAAATGTGCAAAGAAGTAGTAGGTTGGCTTGATTCAATTTTCCAACAATGGGGACCTTACATGCAGTTCTTTGATAGATTAACACCTCTGTTAGCTAAGAATCCAAACCTTCTTGATAAGGTCATTATTGTTAAAGAGGGCATGGAAAAAGTAAAGGATTTGCTATAATTCTTTACAAGAAAGTTAACAATAATTTAGAATAAGATGAAAGTGATGATCAATGGATTTTATTCCTTTATTCTTTTTGTTCTTAATTCTTTGAATGAATGGTCTAATTCTTTTGACCATACTATAAACTTTCCATAGGTGGCATCCATTTTTGAAGGTGACACTGATGAGTTTGTTTTCAATGAACTCATTAATACTCTGTTTAAAATCAAAACTGAAATGAACAAGTTCATAATAGAGGGGAAAATAATCACAGATGCTAGGTGGTAGAAGGATTTGAATGAATGGTCTAATTCTTTTGACCATATTGTAAACTTTCCATAGGTGGTATCCATTTTTGAAGGTGACATTGATGAGTTTCTTTTCAATGAACTCATTAATACTCTATTTAAAATCAAAACTGAAATGAACAGGTTTGTTTTGAACAGGTTCATAATAGAGGGAAAAATAATGACAGATGCTAGGTGGTAGAAGTCTGTTGGTGAATTAGCAACAATCAAGACATGTGAGTGGAAAACAAAAAGGGAAGTTATTGTATAGGAGGCAATCACAGAAATAAAGGCTTTACCAAGAGGGGGTAGTTGAAGAAGAAGATAAAATTGAAGAGTTGATGCTCCATCTATCATCTACAACTGTTTTTTATGTTTCTTTTTGTGTTAAGGTGTCAAGGATATTTTGAAAGTTTGTTGTATCCTTTGTTGTAAAAGGAAACCTATCAGTCACATTTGCCCTTTGCTTGTTGCAACTCATCTTTATAAATGAGTTTTCAAGGCATTGCGATGGGTTTGAATGGCTTGTATAACTTCATTTTTCTTAAAAAGAAAAGTATAGTCAGTCGAATTGATGTAGGTTTTTTAGTTTACTTTCAATTGTGTACTCTTTGATGATATATAGAAATGACAGAATTAGAAAGATATTTTGGGCTTTTCGTGGAGTTTCTATTGGTCATTGTATTAGTCATCTAAAAGGATAATACAAAGGGGTACTTACATTATATCTATGTCACCAATTTCTGTCTCCATTTTGTGAGTTTGTTTACTTTGAAGTCATTTGAATAATGTTTAATTGACTAAATGTAGTCTGGATGGATTTTGTACTAGTTCTATTATTTCTTTTAATTCAAGGAATTATGTAAATGCTTCAATACATTAGTAGATTTTATAAGTTTATGAAATGGATAGTTCATAAGAATGGAAATGGGTGATTACAATTGATAAATTCATTTACAAGTTATCTAAATTAGATCTCCTGCTAGTAGTCAATCTTTTGTCCAATGGATAAGGCACTGGTTACATAAGTCAGAAGTGAGTAAGGGTAAATTCTGCCACTACACATCAAATCAAATATAAAATCAAAATCATTTTCATTCCATTTTGTTCAAAGTTATAAATGCTGATCACCACTTTTTTATATCTAGTTTCTGAATCTTAGGTAGCTGCTACTTCCATAAATAATTGTAAATCCTAGGAGAACTATAAATAGATCTACTTATGAGGGATGTATGTAAATAAGAAAACATTAAATATTTGGATAAACTATGTATGTGATTTAAGATAGAAGATGAGAATCAGAATGAAACTAAGATAATTTTCATACAACAGTTTGCACTTGAAACATCCCTTAGGTATACCCACCTTGGGTTTGTAGAGAAAAAAGAGTAGAAAACCATCCTTGATTTTGTTGAAGTTGGGTCCAAGTGTTTTGCACATGTAATTATTAATAGGGAGTGGCTAATCCTTAGGTTATGTGAGTATTGCCACTTTGGTATTGACCATTTTGTTGTTCAGTAGTTTTTAAATACCAACAATATTAATATTTCAGAAATTGAAATTAATATCAATATTTAAATATAATAATATATATTTATGTTATCAATTAAAACATTTATGATTGAAGATTATTTAAATTAATGACATGATAATATTGTATGATATTTAATATGCACAAAAAGATTTGATATTTAAATACTTATTATTTTAAATATGTATATTAGCATAACAATATATATTAACATGTATATTTTTACTTTATTTCTAAACACATCCTTATGACCCAAACTAAACAAGAGAAATTGGTGCATTTAAATCATGTGGCTGAAACCTATATTTTCTAATATTCTATATATAGTCTTGTGATGCTTATTTTTATGATGGTTTTTCTTTGTGGGTTGTTTAGTTAACCAAGTTAGGATGTGAACTAGAAGTCGGTTTTGAGATTTCTTTTGTGATTATTTGATTGGGTGTCATGATGAACTTTATTATTTGAATTGAGATTTATGTTTTATGAATTTTATGCTATTAAGCAATTTTGAGAACTTGGGTTTTCAGAACCAATGCTATTTTTTGGATTGCCTATTAAGTAACCAAATTCAATCAATATTACTTATTGTGGCATGGGACACTATTGTGGTTTGCGATTTTTGAGAAGGTAGTCTAGGTGCATGTCTATGAGAGTGGCTTGCAATGGGGGCTAGGGCCCAAAGTGGCTACCAAAGTAACTCATTGTAAGTTGTGTAATAAGTGATAACATAGTAATTAAAATATCTTACCCAACCTTTTTCCTTTAGATACATTAAAAAGATAACTTAGAGATTTTTTTTCATCCATGCCTTGAGTGCTTGTATAGATTAAGGATGAGATGGAGATGATATCTTGAGAGGTATGACTAGTTTCCTCATCATCAGAAGAGGGTATTCTAGTTCCACATAGAGTCACTAAGGGACTGAGGTCATGAGAGACTACTAGGGTAACTCTAGAATTGGCTCATGTGATGACACTCCATAGTATGTAGCCTAAGTCTCTTTCATCATTTTTTTTAAATTTTAAATTTTCCTCTAGTGGTGTACCTTGAAACTAAATTAATAGATGGCTCTGATACCAATTGTTAGAAATTCTTTAGAATAACTGAGAGGGGGGGGGGGGGGGTGAATCAGTTATTCAAGGTCTAAATGTCCAATTCAAAATGTTTTCACTAAGTGTAGTGAGCCCATTCAACTATTCATTCATCTAAGCTCTAACTTTCCTAATCAACAAGTTACTGTAAATCAACATGCAAGTATAACACATAAAGAATCAACACATAACACAATGATTTATGTGGAAGTCAAATTTAAGAAAAACCACCAGTAACATGCTATTCAATTCTCACTCTTTAGAAGTGATGCCCTGTGAAAGGCCTACCTTGTTAGAGGCTTATAATACACTGTTAAATGTGACCTTGTTAGAGGATTTATCCACTCTATTAACTCCCATAGAATTTTAGGGTAGAACTATAGCCCTACTATTCTAAGGGCCCTTTTCATAGACCTATAGAACTATAGGGCCTTGTATAGCATGGACTCTATAATAATGAATAAGAGAATAGAATCCTAGGCTAGGAGCGAACACGAAAAAGTGGGCTTGGTTAGAGGACTTTAGAACATTCACTTGGAATGCCACCCTATTAAAGGATTTACAAATGGCTATTAAACTGACCTAAGTCCATGGGATTTTCATATCTAATACAATTGCTAGAGGGTATTACAAAATCTTTGACCTAATTACAACATACAACTTAACTTGCAAATTTTAGATCACTCTTCAGCTCTTCACATTTGACTAGCTTTTAGTCTCTACAGCTCTGACAAATTTCCCTCCTTTCAAGCTTAGTCTCCTTGAGTCTCCATGCTCCATGTACTATTGCAATCATCTCTTTCTGACTACTTATCAAAGTAGAGCCCCTGTACTCTATTCTTCCTTCTCCTAGATGCCTTCTCCTTGACACCCTTTAGCCACTTTGCAATTTGGCACACCAACAGCTCTTGCTTCTTGGTCTATGACTCCTTAAATAGAAGTCTTGAAGTTTCTTTTCCTGCTCAATTCTTCCCTCTTTTAATTTCAATTCATATCGATTAGGTAGGATTCATTGAATCTAACCCATATTATGTTTCCTCTAGAAATGTCTTGAATAATCCTTTTGAATTCACCCAAAAATAGTTTACATAAAATTTTGTGCCACCAGCTCAACATCCTTATCCTCCAACTGGCTCACAAAATTCAAAGTAACCTCTTTGTCAGCTCAGATTCGATGAATCTTTGTCATTTCAAATAATGCAGTAGCTCAACACTATTGAAATTTTGATGCTCAACACATACTGTGTTACTTAGCATCAACTACATTTTACTGATGCTCAACACCTATAGTTTACTCGACACCTGCTAAGATTTTTTGATGCTTGACACCTGTTACTTTTCTTGGAACCTGAACTTCACTTGGCACTTGATCTTCACTTAGCACACACTAGATTTTGCATTTGCTTCACTCCAACTAAAAATTTGCTTGGCTTCAGCTAGCTTGCTTGGCACCCACTAATGAACTTTGTTTAAGCTTTGTAGTCAACCTTGTTACAACTTATTCCTCCAATGTTTCTACATATGACCAACCTCTATATCTTTAAGTATGTTATCAATACACCATTTAACCATTGACTTAACTGATCCTTGCACTTCATTACAATATCATAACTCAACATTTCCCTTAGGTACTCTTGTTACATCTTGTTGATTAAATCCTCTTCATCAATCAATTAAGTGATAGTACTTGGATCTTATAAGAAAATGTCATTCCTACAAATAGTAGGTTTGACATCAATGACAAAATAATGATTGAAAACATTCTTCCAACAATCTCCCTCTTTGATATTCAATCTTCTTTATCAATGATCTTTTCAATCAAATTTTCAACACACAAAATTATAGGGGAATAAAGTTTTTTCCATTTGAACTCAAACTATGTTATAAAAAAAATATATAGCTAGAATAATAAAAAATAAAAACTATCTTTAGACTTATATTTTCTCTTTTATAATGATTCAAATTTCAACTAGCCTAAAATTGATAGTTTTCATCTCCCACCACATTTTTTTAAACAAATCTATTCTAACTAGAAGAAAAATTATACATTCTAAAAGAGGACTCTCTCCTCTAGAACGTCATATAATTTTTAATTTTTTATAAGATTTAATATATTTTCTTTCTCAAAATTGACATTTTTTCAAGTCTTAAAATATGCACTTGTAGAATTTTTAATTACAATACAATATATCTAATTAAAACACTATAAACTCTATATGAGAATATTATTGACTTTGAGCTCTATAAAACGGTGTTTATATCTTACTTAAAACTTATCATTAAAAATAGTCAGAGTTATTGAAACATTAGTTTTCTAAAATAATATTATATCTTTAGTAATTGTATACAAACCCGTATAGAACATGCATTTAATAGATGTTTTCAATTGGAAAAGTGTTAGACCATATATAAATTAGCTTGAATGAGTTTATCTAGATCATATGTTTGAACAAAAAATACTTTTGGATATAAATACTCAAATTCAGTTGTTCTAATAAATGAGCTTAAAAGGTAACACAACTTTGTACTTTTACCCTTTGGCATATGTAGAATATGCATCAAACCCTTCATCTCTAAATGTTTGTGCTTGAGTTTTAAAAAACCATCCACACATAGCTCATTGAATGCTTGGTTCATTTCTATAGTTCCTAGTTCTTGAATTGAGCAATGATAAAATTGTTGACATTAAGGTCAATTTGTCTATTAGTGACTTAACACCTAGTCAATTGATTTCATTGCTACCGAGCTCTATAGTTGCTACCAAGATTATCATTGATCTAGTAGTGATAACCAATTGTTTCAGTTGCTACCAAGATGAACATCTAGATTATCATTCATGTCAAGCTTCACAATGACTACCAAGCATCTAAAATAATTTATAGTATTTCCTAAGCGTAGCATAGTCTATTAAGCTTTCTTGTAGAAGTGATCAAGATTTTAGTGTTAGTTGAGCTCTATAGTGTTAACCAAGTATATTAGTGTCTAATAACCTCGTAGTGTTAAAGAAGTGAATTCAGTGTTGACCAAGTCATGTAGTGTTAACCGAGTGATTTAGAATCTACCAAGTTTTTCAATATTCACTGAGTCATACAATGCTAACTGAGTTCCTGGGTAAAAACGCAAACCTGTGTCACCCTTTTTTAAAGGAAAAGGCTAAAAAAAGTATAACTATTCATCTTCAATGACATAAAACTGATAGTATTATTTAGAATTTGAAAATGAAGTAAACTAATGACATGTATAGAAATGGTTGAAGTTTAAGATTATAATTTTAATAATTATTTGGAATAAGAAATGACATATTTTCCTAACTTTTATAGATAATTTTTTAGTTGTTGAAAAATACTGAAAATTAGGAGTTTAGTTCCCACTACAAAACTATATGGAAATAAAATTATTTTCATTTGAACTTAGACTATTAGAACAATCAAAAATAAAAGTTAACTTAGACCTATATTTTCTCTTTTATAGTGATTGGAATTTCAACTCACTTGAAATTAATAATTTTCATATCCCACCACATTTTTAAAAACAGATCTATTCTAACAAGAAGAAAAATATACATTTTGATAGAGGACTTTCTCCTCTAGAATGTCATATAATTTTATTTTATTTTTGATATGATTTAATATTTTTTTATTTCTCAAAATTGACATCTTTTCGAGTGTTAAAATATGCGCTTTTAGAATTTTTTAATTACAATATACTATATCTAAATAACACACTCTAAACTCTATATGAAAATATTCTTGACTTTGAGATCTATAAAATGGTGTTTATATTTTACTAAACAAATATCATAAAAAAACAGTAAGAGTTATTGAAAGACCAATTTTCTAAAATAATTTTGTTTCTTTATTAATTGGATACAAACTAGTATAAAACATATATTTCATAGACATTTCCAATTGGAAAAGTGTGAGACCATATATAACTTAGCTAGAATTAATTTATCTAGATCATATGTTTGAAAAAAAAAAAAATCAGATAGAAATAGTCTAATTTAGTTGTTTTGATAAGTTAGCCTAAAAGGTGACATACCTTTATACTTTTACCCTCTTGCTACTCAAAGTGATTAGTATAGACCAAGCTTCAATGTCAACCAAGTGCTAGAGTATCTCGAGTGTTGACATTATTTTCAAGTGTTGGAACATCACCGAGTTTGTCTTCAAAAACTAAGTTAGAACAATGGGCCAACTTTGTGAATTATGATGAATTTGGTATTATAGCTGACTCTAATACATCATCAGTTGGATTGGCATACATATGTAATGTATTATATCATATCCATATGTAATTAATGAGCATATGAAGAAGTAAGAAGAAGATGAGTGTGAGTTGAAGAAGGCTACAAGAAGTATATAGTATAGTAGAGACTTATCTATTATAGTGTGATCATTGCAATTCTAGAAATCTCATTCAGAAAATTGAAATTACAAATAAGAGATCAGCCATTGATTCAACCTAACAGGTGCATAAGTCAAATCCTTTAACCAGGTGGACTTAAATAGTCTTTTTTTAAAATCTCCAAACATAGTGCACACTTCATTATATGTTTGTAAATCCCTTAACAAGGTGGACCTAATACTCCTTGGATAAAAGTACAAAGTTGTGTCACCTTTCAGGCTGACTTATCAGAACAATAGAGTTTGATTATTTCTATCTAATTTTTTTTTTAAACATATGATATTGATAAAATTATTTTAGCTAAGTTATATATGGTCTCACAATTTTTCAATTGGAAATGTCTATTAAATGCATGTTTTATACTAGTTAGTATCTAATTACTAAAAAAATACAATTATTTTAGAAAACTGGTGTTTGAATAACTCTTACTATTTATTATGAATTTTTTTTAATAACATATAAACACCATTTTATAGATCTCAAAGCCAAGAATATTCTCATATAGAGTTCATAGTGTTTTAATTAGATATAGTATATTATAATTAAAAAATTCTACAAGTATGTCTTTTAACACTCGAGAAGATGTTGATTTTGAAAAAGAAAAAGAAGTATATATCATCAAAAAAATTTAAAATTATATGACATTCTAGAGGAGAGAGTCCTCTTCTAGAATCTATAATTTTTCTTTTCGTTGGAATAGATTCATTTTTAAAAATGTGGTGGGAGACGAAAACTATTGATTTGAATAAGTTGACATTTGAATCTCTATAAAAGAGAAAATATAGGTCTAAAGGCCATTTTAATTTTTTATTGTTCTAGCTACATATATTATCAATAACATAATCTAAGATCAAAGGGAAGTAAGTTTATTTCCATATAGTTTTGTGTTGAGAACTAGACCCCTAATTTCCAACATTTTTTAGCAACTAAATGTTAACTTTTAAAAATAGGAAAATATATAATTTCTTATTCCAAATAATTATTGAAAATTATAATCTTAAAATACATCAATTTTTACACATTTAATTAGTTTACTTCATTTTAAAATTCTAAATAATAATACTAGTTTTATGTCATTGAATGTGAACAACTACAGTTTTGTTAACATTTTCCTTTGTAAAAGAGTGACATAGGTTTGTGCTTTTACCCCTTTATTTCTCCTAATAGGAAAAACCATCAGAAGTGGTCAATTGTAAGCCTTAATAAACCAACTTTATACTATAGCACTAAAGCTTGTGAGTATCATCTCCACCCCAGTTTTACTTTTCTATTTAGAAGGTTTCTAGGTCACCATATCTTGTGTCAAAGTGTTATGGATGTTATAATTATTTTCATTCTTTCATGAATGCAATAAGATTAAAATAATATATGAAGGATTAATTGGTGAAGAAATTTTAAAGTTTCATTAGTTCTTTATTCACCTCTCCCCTTTCAATAACCTAGCCTACCTTATATTTCTAACAATTGGTATTAAAGCTATTCATTCTCATATAAAAAGTTTACCAACTTGAGAAAAGATTGGAGGCAATGCAGGTATACAGGCTAGAAAATGCTATTGAGAATGAAAATTTGGATCTAGAATTGGCCATTGGACAACTCAAGAAAGAAAAGGAGCAACTCTATCAATCATTGCAAAGAAGGAAAGATCTTGCATCACAAATGAATGAAAATCTCTAAATTGAAGAAATAAGACTTATGCCTAGAAAGAAATTTAGATGAAGCTGGTGCAACAATCAAAGACCTAATTGAGAGGAATCTCAATCTTAAGGAAGAAGTTAGAAAGATAAAAATAAAACAAGTAATCTAATCGGTTAGAATGTGTAAATTTATGGAATAGAAGGACACTGAAATTCAACAACTATATCTTTAGCAAAGACTTTATTGATAAGCCCAATGATATAAATCAAGAAATTATGAATCTAAGGATAGAGAATGAAAGATTGCAGAATGATCTCAATATGGAAATGATAACCAATGAGATAATGATGAAATCTTAACAAATCATGAATCAATTAAAAGAGAAAAGTCAATATAGACACAAAGGAAAAGTTGGATTAGGATATATAGATGTGTTGGAAATATTCTTAACTAGGCTAAGTTATTGAGAGGGGAGGGGTGAATTAGTAACTTCTAAAACTTCTTCAATTTTAACTCTTAATCCAACAGTCCAATTAGAATTTAATTAGGACTTTACATATAATTTGATCTAATTGTATGCATAAGAAACTAAAAGAATGAAAGCATTCATAACACTTTGACACAAAGATTTAGTGACCTATAAACCTTCCAAATAGAAAGTAAAAATAGGTTGGGGATGATACTCACAAGCTTTAGTACTATAGTATAAAGTTGGCCTGTTAAGGCATACATTGATCACTTGTGATGATCTTCTCTGTTAGGAGCAATAAGGATTTCTAGGTCCACCTTGTGAAAGGATTTACAAACATATAATGAAATATGCACTCGATAAAGAGATTTAGAAAAGACTATTAGGTCTACCTTATTAAATGATTTGACTGATCCACTTGTTGAGATGAAACAACATCTGATCTTTGATCTACAACCTAGTTTGCTGAATGAGATTTCTTTAAGTGTACAAATAACCAAGTTGCTATGACAGATGAATCCTTGCTGCTCCTTATACTATTGTAGCCTTTTTAATTCACACTTTCTGCTCTTCTCTTAAGATTACATATGCATCATTACTACACACATTGGATGTGATACAATACACTATATATACCAATCCAATTATACAAATTACAAAGTCAACCACTATACAAGTTTACAAAAATATTACAATTTTGGCCCAAATGAAGACACTCAGGTTTTGAAGATTGACTGAGTGAGGTTTTGATACTTAGGATCCACTGTCAATGCTCAACATTGTCATGCACTTAGTAGACATAGAAGCTCAATACATACTAATCACTTCCAAGTAGTCTTGGACTCGGTCTATATTGGTGACTTGGCGAATGCTATGAAACTTATCATATAAACTAAGTCTCTTAGTTTACATTGTATGACTCAATAAACACTATCACCTTGAGCTCAGTATAAACTGAGTCACTTGGTTAACACTAAATAGCTCGGTTAGTACTGGACTTGCATCATATAAATTGCAAACTTAGTAAGCACTATATGGCTCAGTTTGCACTGGTAAACTTGACATACACTGAGATGCACAATTTATACTACTAATCATTGTATATGAGCAATGTTAGTATGCTAATAGAAACCAAATTTAAATAAAGCTTCTACAAACTAAAAAAAAATTATAAACTTCAAGATAGACTAAGATGAGCTCTCAATTGAGAATATGAGCCATTAATGAGCTCTCTTCAATGAGAAGAGCTCTTGTTGAGTAGCTTTGTCTAAATAGATAGGATGTATGCTCAAGCTTTATTCTTCAAAAAGGGCTTCAAATGGAGTTGGAATTTGGGTGTGAGTGTATGGTTTTGATGTAAAATGGCTTCTTAAAATGGCATTATGACTTTACTTCATGGATTGTGTTATTTTGCAAAGGGGAAGGATCCAATTTATAGGCAAGAGGCTTGAGGGTTTGATGGTTAAGATGCAAGGATGGGGAAAAGCTCATGGAGGGCTCAGATTGCATGAGAGGAGAGCACATGGATTGTGCTTCCTTACAACCAATCAGGGAGTGACACATGTCACAGGGTGAGAGGATGAGTCAACAAAGGAGGCTCAAGGGATAAAATCTTCATAAAGACCCTCATAATGGCTTGTAAGAGCAATGAAAGGGCTTTGGAAGAGTCATTTATGGCCTAGTGGGCTTCATAAAGTTTTATGGTTGAGATATTTTGAGGGAGATGAGAGGAATTTCGACTTGGTTTTGATTAGGAAGGTTTTAAGCTTGCTTAGGCTTGTGCAAATGATTAGAGGATGGATTAGGATGGTTTAGGATTAGCTTAGGGATAGGCAAGTGGATGGCATTTAATGAGGGTGGGTGAAGGAGGAGATATTTGTTAACTTTGGCTTGGGTTAGTAAGTTTTAACCCATGTTTAGGGAATGTGACAAGGTTAGGAGGGGATTAGGATTAGGTTTAAAGACATCTTCTATAAGAGTCTAGACTTTGGATGAGGATAAAGAATTTCTAGAAGAGTTTAGAACTTCCTAGGATGAGGATGAAGACTTTCTAGAAGAGTCTAGAACTTCTTAGGATGAGGATAAATTAGATTTTTAGGAAATAAATAAAGTTTTATTTATTTCAAGGGTTTGGGTTGAGGAGATATTTATTAAAACTTTTTTAATAAACATGAGGATTAATATTTAATCTTAATTAAATATTTTGAGTTGGAATTAGGGGTAGGAAATGATGGTATTAGCCTTTAATCAAAATTAAAGAAGGATTAGAAGATTTTGGAAGAGGTTAGTGGTCTTAAGGAAATTGGCCAAGCTTTGGGCAAAAAATAAATTTTTTATTTATTTTGGGTTTTTTGGTTAATTTATTAATTAAATAATTAATAAATAAGGAAATAATGTTTAAATAAGATTTAAACATTTTTGGGAGGGATTTCTTAATTAAATATTTTTAATTAAGATAAAGGGGTTTAATGGCATAAAAATAAATAAATAAATAAATAAATTAATTAATGATGATATCATCAGGGACTTTTCTCAAAAAATAAAAATATTTTATTTTCTAAAGGATTTTTAGGTGTCTACATTTTGCCCCTCTTTGATGTGATGCTGCAAGTGGCATGGTATCAAAGATAAGAAAATAAGATGCCCAAGGCTAGAGCAGAAGAGGAGAGAATGGACTGCGAGATGCCCCCTCAAAAAGGTGGCGGGGAGAGAAAGCGAGGCTCGACAACTTCTTGAAATGTACAAGAATCTTGGTGGGTGGGAGGAAGAAGAGTGGCTTAAGAGAAGAGGTTTAGTTAGCTCAAACTCTCACTATGGGAGAATGATAAAAGAGAATCAGAGACACAAGAAGAAGCAAGCTTAAGATCTAGGGGATTGTAGAGGATGAAGGAGCAAAGTGCTATAAAAAAGAATCTAGGATAGGGAGATGGATGATGGGATGATAAAGTTGATGCAATAGGATTTCAAAGAGTCAGATTGGCGGAAGATGGGTTTCAAAGATCCCTAGGACTAGGATTGTGGAGCTCGAAAGATGAGGCTTAGTGGATTGATTGGATTGGTGGATCCCTAAGACTAGGATTGTGGATTCCTAAAGCTAAAAGTGTAGATTGATTCAAAGAGATACTAACGCAAAAGCTAGGGTAGGAGAGATCGATGCTGGATATGGATGGGGGATAATGGAGATGAAGGGAAACCATTGAAGCTTTTTGGAGCAGGGGAATACTTCAAAGAGAAGAAACACCATGTAATTGAGCACTAGATTTGCTATAGGACTATTGATTAATTGCCAAGGTTACCAAGAACATCAAGGCCATGTCACCAACCATCCAAAGGACTGACAGACTAACTCGAAACAAACACAGAAGGATTGCCCCAGCATCACACATGAAACTTGGAGGAAATAGTGTGGAACCGACACTGGGTAACCCACAAGCAAAAAAGAAACAAATGAAAGACTTGATCAAAACCGTACACTCAGAGTGCCCCATTCATAGCATATCATGATATGGAAGATCGTGGCAACCTTGAGGAGGGAACAAAAAGATTGCTTGGAAAAGATACTTCAAGACCCAAAAGGGAAGATTCCAAATCAAAAGAAAGTGAAAATCCAAAAGAGAACTATTTGCCAACGAGATGGGTAGGACAAGGTACTAACAGACCAAGATCAGACATGAGGAAAGCTATATCCTACAAGGATCTATCAGAGAGCACCCAAGCTAATGGATCTAGGTGAGTGATGCATCTGGCAAGCTAAACTAAGAAGGATAACACTTTGGTGACAGGAGATCTAGCTAAAGGATGCATTGGAATAGCTAACCAAGATGTGCGATGTGTGCAAGATGCTGATCAAGGAGGAACTAGCACAAAAGCTGGATAGATACAATGGTACTAAGCTAAAGAGGATGTACAAACTAACAGACCAAGATATGTTACAAATGTACAAGGTTGTTCATGTTTGGGTTTTTTGAGATGGAAATGTTGGTGAAGGGTGGGATGTCTGCAATAGTTGATAAGCGGATAGGTAGATGGTTTGCAAAAAGCTTAAGTGAAAATGGGATTCTTTGTGTTCATGTGATAGGATACAAACTAGGATACAAGATTTGGACAAGATTTGGATATACAAGCTATGGTACAAGATTTACAAGGTATAATACAAGCTCCATTAGATTTTTGATATTTGGTTGGAACACCAAAGGAACAAGCAGGTGTGTTATGGGATGGTGGGTGGATGGATGAGGGATAGGATAGTGATAGATAATGGATTAGTCTTAGTACACAAGGTGCCTGAATTACCAGGTTTTTACCAAGGTACCTATCCAAGGTGCTTGAATTGCCAAGTTTTCACCGTTGGACACTTATTTCTCTTTAGTATTTTTTTTTTTTGTATTTTTCAAAGGTTGGGTATACCAAGGATCTTCAAGAATAGAATTTCTTTAGATGAATGATGTTAGTAGGATCATTCTAGAGTTCTCCTTCTGGTGTAGATAACTGATAGGCTTTGGAGCCAAAGGATGCAGTGACAACATAAGGACCAAGCCATGTAGGTTCAAACTTGCCTTTCTTTTCTCAATCTTCTTGGACTTTCATGTTTTCTTTGAGGACCATGTCGCCCAGCTGAAAGTGTTGTGGAAGTACCTTCTTGTTGAAATTCCTTTTGAGATGAGTTTGATAGACTGTGAGATGATCATAGGCTTGTTGTTGCTTCTTGTCTAAGAGATCTAGTTGGGTGAGCCGAGCTACTCTATATTCTTCATCTGATATTTGCCCTTGCAAAGATATGCGCAATGAGGGAAGTTCAACCTCGATGGGTAGTACCACTTTGGCACCATAGACTAGAGATTATGGAGTTGTGCTTGTGGATGTATGGAAGGAGGTTCAATAGGCCCATAGGGTTGGATTTATTTGTAGGTGCCAATCGCAACCGAAATCATTGACAACTTTCTTTAGGATTTTAAGGAGGGTTTTGTTAGTTGCCTCGGCCTGGCCATTACCTTGTGAGAAATATGGGCTAATAAAGTGATGATGGATGTGGAGGGAAGTGCATAATTCTTCCATGTTGAAATTTTCAAAGTTACCTCTGTGGTCAGTGAAGATGGTGGATGGGATGCCGAAGCGGCAAACAATGTGGTACAAGATAAACTTAGAGACCTGAACTCTTGTAGCTGAGACTAGGGGGACTGCTTCCACCCATTTAGTGAAATAGTCTGTAGCTATTATTATCCATTTATGTCCATCAGATGAGAGGGGTGTGATAGTTTCAACTAGATCAAGGCCCCAACAAGTGAAAGGCCAAGATGGTGCAATAGGCTGTAGATCCTGTGCTAGAGCATGCACAAGATTTGTGTGCTACTGACATGGGAGAAACTTTTTGACAAAGTCACAAGAGTCTTCTTCAATGGTAGGCCAAAAGTAGCCTGCTCTAAGGAATTTTTGCGCTAGGAAAATACCACTCGTGTGGGCACCGCAAAGTCCAGAGTGTACTTCTTTTAACACCATCACGGCCTCATTTTGGTCTAAACATCGAGAGAGAGTATCATGATAACCCTGATGATATAGGGTATTGGCTATGATAACATAGCAGGATGATTTTTGGATGAGGTTTTGGCGTTGGGTACGTGTGAGGTGAGGGGATATGATACCATTGTTAAGGTAAACACGAATCTCATGGTACCAAGGGGATTGGGGACCAACCAAGATACAAACACAGTTTGAATCCTCATTCGCATAGGTGGGTGTGAGGAGCTGCTTGACTAAAAACTCATACTGTGTAGCTACGTGGGGAATTTCCAAGAGCGAGCCGATAGTAGCCATAGTATCTACTGCTTTGTTTTGTATTCGAGGCACTTGTGTAAACTGAAGCTTTGTAAAATGTTGGGTTAGCTGATCAACTAGCTCTTTGTAGGGTAATAGCTTTTCATCTTTGGTTTGATATTCATTTAGGGCTTGCTTGATGATGAGCTGAGAATCGCCAAAGATTTGTAACTCAGTGATGTTCCATTTTGCAGCTATCTTTAATCCTACTATGAGGGCCTCATATTCAGCTATATTGTTGGTGCTAGGGAATTATAGCTTGAAGGCTTTTGGAATGTAATCTCCTTGAGGTGTGACCAACAATATTCCTACCCTTGATCCATGATATGTGTATGAGCCATCAAAATAAAGTTTCCATGGGGGCTATTCTTCAATTAGACAGATATGCTCATTTGGAAATTCTGTGATCAACAGATAAGCATCTATTAGAGGTGCATCAGCTAGGTGATCTACTATAGCTTGCCCTTTGATTGCCTTTTTGACCACATACTGGATGTCAAATTTGCTAAGGAGCATAACCCATTTGGCCAAATGGCCTGTTAGTGCTGTTTTGGAGAGCATATACTTGAGAGGGTTGATCTTGGAGACTAGTTGGATGGTATGAATTTGCATGTAGTGGCAAAGCTTTTGAGTTGAGAAAACAACTACCAAACAAGCTTTTTCCATAGGAGTGTAATTGAGTTCATAACCAACTAGGGTTCTACTAATGTAGTAGATGGCTCTTTCTCTATTGTAGTCATCAAGCTGTGCTAGAAGTGCCCCTAGAGCAGTAGGCATTGCCGATATGTACAAGATCAAGGGATGATTAGGAACTGGTGGAACCAAGATAGGGGGATTGGTGAGATACTGCTTGAACTGATCGAAGTTACACTGACATAAAGGATCCCACTTGAATTTCTCATCCTTCTTTAGTAAATGTGAAAATGGTGTACACTTATCTGCAAGCTGGGAGATGAAGCGCCATATGGATTGAAGATTTCCCTTAAGAGAGCAAAGCTGTTGCAGTGTCTAGGGTGGAGGCATGTCTAAGATAGCCTTGACCTTCTTGGGGTCGATCTCTATACCTCGTTTAGAAACTATAAAGCCTAGAAGCTTGCCAGATGTGACCCCAAAGATACATTTATTGGGATTTAGCATGAGATGATGTTTGGCTAACCTATCAAAGACTTTCTCCAGGTCAGCAAGATGATCCATGAAGGTATGAGACTTGATCAAGATATCATCCACATAATCCTCCAAAATGCTATGGATGAGATCATGAAAAATGGTTGTCATAGCTCTTTGATAGGTAGCTCTAGCATTCTTTAGGCCAAAAGGCATCATGTTGTAGCAAAAGGTTCCCCAAGGGGTAATGAATGATGCCTTATGTTGATCCTCTTCTGCAATCTTGATTTGATTATACCCAAAAAATCCATCCATGAGGGACAAAATTTCATGTCCAGCTGTAAGATCTACAATCATATCTATGTTGGGCAAGGGAAAATCATCTTTTGGACAAGCTTTGTTAAGATCTCCGAAATCAGTGCAGATTCTGATGTCACCGGAAGGTTTAGTGATGGGGACCATGTTGGAGATCCACTCTGAGTAGTCGATAGGTCAAATAACCTTAGCAGCTAACATTCTTTCTAATTCAGCTTTGACCAATAATGCCACCTTGGGGTGCATTTTTCTAAGCTTTTGTCTGACGAGCTTGATCTTTGGATCGACTGCAAGATGATGAACTACAAGCTTTGGATCAAGTCCTGGCATGTCCTGATATGACCATGCAAATCAGCCAATGTTCTCTCTTAAGACCTCAAAGAGGAGGTCAGCTTGGTCTTGTGATAGGGATGCAGTAATGTGAACAAGTCTAGGGATCTCTAAAGAACCGATGTTGACTTCTCTAGTATCCTCAATTAGAATAGAAGACACCTCTGGTCGATTAACTTGAGGAGGAAATGCTAAATCCTCATGTTCTACTTGTGGATGTTGATGTTCTTGCTAAGGGGTTCTCTTCACTACCTTAGCTAGTTTCAGATTCACCTTAGTTCCAGTTTTGGGTATATCGGAACTAAGTTGGGGATTTTCTCCAAAATACCCCTTGGGATCTAGCTTGTAGATATAGGCAGAATCTAGCTTTGTTTGCTTATGAGGAGTTTCAGCTCCCATGAATCTCAGAAGCACTTCCTCTGATGTGAACTCATCAATGTGTATGACACTTGGTTGGTTCCAATCTATGAGTTGTGGATGGCCAAGTGGTAGGTCAATGAAATGGATGGATAGTTCTTGGAGAACAAATTCTCCTAGGGAGATTTAGTCTAGGATATCGTCGTAGGCTCTCTTTTCAACTTACTCAAGAATGTCTTCAATTTTGAAAAGGTCATGATGAATGTTCAAAAAAGTGTGACCATCCGTATTGGTGCCCCTAGTTGTGGGTATGCCAAAGCCAAGACCTGACTTCGATTCCTACTTGTGTGTGTCGATGGGGCACTGCATGCCTCTTTCTTCTAGTCCTAGACCACCACCTTGATAGTTCCATTTGTCAGTGATGAATTCATGTTCTTGGGGATACTTCTGGATGAAGTGATCAAGGCATGCTTGATTTCTTTGAGGTGCATCCTTATGTAAGCAATTGTTGATATCTAGAGTGAGTTCCTCATGAAGAGGGATTTTTGAGGATACAAAGGTTGTTGGGCCAAACTGTTTGTATTGAGGAGGTGGAATCTCCTTAGCTTTGTGATATGTTGATCGTCCATGGGCATGTGGATCAAGTGGGAGTGCCTCGACAGCAAATGCATCTGACAGACTATACTCTCCACAACCTTTGTTATTAATCTTCACGGTCGACAAGGTGGAGGCGAGGATGGTTTCTGGGTCATTACAAGTGTGGGATGAGCTGACGATGGATGTGTCAATATCAATTCTAGGGAAATGGTTTGTATATGAAGCTTCAACCACATTTCAGTAAGCAAAGGGTTTTGGATCGGCATGGATGGTTACCTCAGTGCCTTGATGTGGAAATTTGACGCATTGATGGTAAGTGGATGGAACGACTTTCATGGCATGAATCCATGGGTGACCGAGGAGGATGTTAAATGGTAGGTTTAGATCAATAACATGGCAGAGTGTCTCTTGGATGACTGGCCCAACCTTGATTGGTAGCAAAATAGTTCCTTCTATGGTTCTTTCCAAGTTGTCATAAGCTTTGATGGTGATAACCTCACTGATGATATTTGCCTCAGTATACCCAGCTTGTTTTATAAATTTTAGGGTGCAAATATTCAAGGCTGATCCATTATCTATAATTACTCTTTTCATAGCAAAATTGGATACCATGATGGCTATGCAAAGCGAAAGGGTGTGATCTAGCTTGACCACGGGTATGTTAGTGGGTTTGAATGATAGGGCACATGAGGAGGATAGGTGTCCAACAAGATTACAAAAATTAGTAGCATTGATATCTGAAGGGACACAGGATTCTATGAGAGCACTGTCAAGGATGTTCTTGTACATAGGACTAGTGCTAAGAAGGTCTAAAATGGAGATTTGGGCTAGTATGTTCCCAAGGTGTTCCAAGATATTGTACTGGCTTTTTGATGGAGTTGATGGTGCTGGTGAAACTGGTGGGCCTGCGATGTTAAATCGCGCTTTTCGAGTGGTGACTCCACACTCATTGTTTGGTCCTTGGATATTGATAACATTGACAGAAGGCTCTTTCTTGGAAATACAACCTATGAGGCTACCATAGTCTATGTAGGATGAAGTGTGGTCATTGTTCTTCCCATGCTGTTGGTTTGGTTGGCAGTTGTTGGTGTTGTTGTTGTTGGCTTGGATAGGTGCTTTTCCAGGATTTTGGTTGTTGTGAGGAGGAAAAGCATTTTGATAGATCTATAAGCTTGCATTGGGAGAGTTTTGGGCACTAACGATGATTTCTTTTCAATCAATGAGGTCCTGTACATAATCTTTTAGTTTCATGCATCTGAGGGTAGTGTGACCTTTTACCCTATGAAATTTGCAGTACTCATTGCCTTTGTACCATGCAGCTTTGGATTGGCTTGGGTCAATTTTTTGGGTAGGAGGAAATTTGATGAGATTTTCCTTGACCAATTTCTCAAAAATGACATCCAAAGGTTCACCAAGGGGTGTATAGTTTCTAGGTGCAAGTTGGAATCTAGGCTTTTGTCCTGCAGCTACATTGATGGAATTAGCTTGATTGCTAGACCCTTGAAAGTTGGGTCTTGGATTGTGGTTTTGATAGCTTTGGTTATTTTACTATTGGTAGTTGATAGCTTGCTGATTGTTTGGTTGATATGGTGGGTTGGACTAGTTTTGAGAAGGACCAACAATATTCACATGTCTAGTGTCAGTGACGCCATCTGTTGCAACATGCTTATTTTTGTTCCAATACCTAGACTTGTCATTGGAATGTGATTGATTTTGGTTGGCTTCCTTGTAAATCTTGACCACACCATCTTTAATGAGTCCTTGCTCAAGGATCATTCCTTTCTCTTTGATATCTTTGTAGGTCTGTAAATAGTTCATGGTCATGTGGTGAGCCAAGCTAGGATGGGCATTATCAATAAACATTTTCACCAAATGGCACTCTGGCAAGGTGCAAGATATGTGGGTGGTAAGGGTTTGCCATATTTGCAGATATATAGGAAGGCTTTCTCCACCTTTTTGCTTAGTGTGGACAAGATCAACTACTGATAGCTCTGTTTCAACAAGATAGGCATATTGGGCTACAAATGCCTTAGACAATTCAGCAAAATTTTTAATTGTGCCATAGGGGATTCTATAAAACCATTCAAGAGCTGGTCCGACCAAGCTTTTGGAAAAAAGATGCAAGAGGAAGATGTCATCGTATGCTACTTCTTGACAGTGCATGTAAAATTCATTGATAAGTGTGACAGGGTCTCCTTTTCCTCTGAATTTGTCAAACTTGGGTATCTCAAAATGCTTGGGAAATGGTGTCATGGTAATGGCTCTGTCAAATGTGTAAGGACACACATTCTCAAACTTGAAGGTTTTTGGATCATTTCCCTCCTGGATGTTCTTCAAATCTATCTTCATGTCTTCCCATTCTGAATTAATGGGTGATGGCTGGGCTGCCCCCAATGTAAGAGTGCCTTGAGGTAGGTATGTGCTAGATGGGGCAATGGAATATGGATGACTTTGAGGTATGGGCTGGTAGGGATTGTACATGGCTTGGGAAACTAAATGGTGGATGATGGGTTGCTAAGGTCAAGGTGGCACATATTGCTACATGTGTTGTGAGGCTTGCTGTTGATATTGGATTTGAGGTTGGGATTGAGGAACATAAGCTGGCTATGGGACAAATGGATTTCTTTGTGGAGGTAAGGTATAAGATGGTTGTGAAGCTTGGGGAAAGGATCGAGGAGCTTGTGGAACTTGACTTTGGATTTGAGGAGTTTGACCAATATATGTGGGTTGTGCCCCCATTTTGGAAGGTATCTGCATGGCAAAGGAGGTGAAGTAATTGGTGGTTGGTGGTGGTGGATTTCCTCCTAGAAGTGGCATAGAAAAATAGTTGGTAATAGGAGGTAATGGATTAGTTGGTGGTGGAGGTGGTGGGAATTGAAAGCTTGGAAATGGAACTGATGGGGTTTGATAGCTTGATGGCTAGATTTGAAAGCTTGGTAGAGTGGTGGTAGGAGTTTGGGTCACTTGAGAGCTAGGTAGAACATTGGTAGTAGCTTGTGGGGTTTGATAGCTTTGTGGAGTGAGGGTAGTAGCTTGTGGATTTGTGGCTGATGGAACTGAGCTCCAAGGACTGAATGAAAATGATGGAATCATATTCTAAGCTAAGGTAAACAAGATGGGGGTGATGAAAGGTTGATTACTTGGCCCCATGGGTGGCATCCCTATTGTATATTGCTAAGGTTGGCCAAAGATACTAGCACTGATTTGGGAGATGGGTGGATTTGGAAGGCTGGGTTGGGGAACAGTAGTAGCAATAGTGAAGGGAGTGAATGATGAGGTGTTTTGGGCGAAGGGGGTTTGGGATGGAGTGGTATGGACCAATGGTGGAGTGGTGGTGGCTGGATTGGCTTGTGGAAGGGAGATCTCAACTTGAGTGGAGGATGGTATGTTTGGGTCTGTTGGATCATATGGGGTGGGTTGAGGCTCTTCTTTTGGAACATATTGAGGATAATTTGAATCATAAGAGCCTATGGGTGGTGGGAGTTGCTCAAACAAGGGGTGAGATGGATCTGATAAGGGGGGAGGTCTTCCAAACTCAAAGGCTCCAATGTTGTTCCTTCGAAAGTTAGCCATGATTGTTTCCTTGTTTTTGTCTATAATGGCATTCACCAATACTGCATTTCCTGGTTGGTTCATGAAAGCTTCAATATCAGTAGGTGATGGTATAGCGTTCTTTGGGCTGAAGGATGGTTGAGTGCTCAAGGGGAGTGATGCTATTGGATCCAAATGATAGGGCTCCATTTTTTCCTTCATCTTCTTGCCTAAGCGAGTGACGGGTGGCATGAAAATGCAGAATGTTCCTAGGGATGAGATGCAACAATGCTGATGAATGCAAAAAGGGGGGAAGGCTTTTCTATGCAAATTATTTCCTAGGTTGAGGCAAAGCTATATGATAAAACCTAAGGATGATTGAGTTGGGGATGGTAACTTCAAAGATATGTTGCCAAAGCACAAAGGGTCTGCTTTCCTATGTGCAAGCTTGGTGGTGATTGTGTCAACTTAAGGATAGATTGATGATCCTTTAGGAAGAACATGAGATTGACCACTTGTGGATCCCAACCTTTAGCTCAAGGTGATGAGGGATAAAAAGTGACAAAACTAGATTACCCTAGACAAAGCTCTATCAAAGGGATAACCTTGGTGAGGTTGGTGGATTTGGAAGATGTTAGGAATGGTAAACTTTTGGCAAGGTGACAACAATTTTGAAGGCTTGGATGTGAAGATTTTTGGATTGCTGGCTAGATGGTTTGGTTCTAAATGAGATGGATGAGCTAAAATGCTTAAGGAGATGACTAAGGATGGCTGGCTTACCTACAAGGATGACTCTAAAGTGAAGCTTATGCAAGAAGATGTGGAGAAACAAGGGGGTCTAATCATAGAAATCATGCCTAGTTGGTAAGGCATAAGCATTGTTAACTCCTAGATGTTCATTAAGTTGGATGGTGAGATCTAACTAGGTGTCTTGAAGGGCTTCATCAACAGCTTTGTCCTCTGCTTTGTGGAGTTTGGAAATTCGAGGGCTTGGTGTTAGTTCCTTTCTCCTGGCTGAAAGTTCTTGGTATGCCTGAGATGGCTTGAGTTTAACTTTGTGAAATTTCTGGTTGGGTTTGGGTTGTTCTAACATGAATTTTTGAATCTGCTTGGCTTTGAGAGATCTTGATTGTTTATCTTCAACTTGTTCAACTTTTGGAATAGGCAGTGACTATGCTAAGTGTGCCCTAAGCTAGGATTGACCAAGTTTGGCAAACATTCATTCAACAAATAAAAATCCAAGCAATAGATAGGAACAACCAGATAGAAGTTTTGGATTCTTAGAATGTAATACTTGCACCAAGGAGTGTGTATTATTTACAAATGTTTTGATCAGTCACTTCAAACACATTAACATCCTAGATGGTTGTCTACAAGGCTGACAATTGGTTTAGCTAGGGAGTCCTCGATATACCCAAGGTACGTGAGGCCCAAATCTGTAGATGAAACCAAAATAATGTCACACAACTAAGAGGAGTGGTAACCCACTTCTCCTCTTTCACTTCTCAAGGGTATAAAGTTCCTTGAGGCTTAGCCTGAGTGACAAAATCTTGATTCCAAGAGAGGTGTCTTTGGATTCACCTCCCGATCTTTATACTCCACTAGAACAGTCGAGTTGAGGTCATCCCAAGGGGTGATGAAATCCCCAAGGAGGCCTCCTAAAAAGAAAAACAAGGTTTTGGATCCTAATCTTATGCACCCAAGATGGCCTCGAAAGATGACAAGGGGAGAGAAGACTTGGATGAGCTTGGGCTAAAAAACACGCTTATTCCTTTTCCAACTGACTCTTATGTGTGTTGATCTAGACTTTGCAAGCACTCATGTTTAAGATGCAAATGTTCAATTCCAAGTTTGAAATGTGCCAACAAAAGAGAAGTGATCGAAGAATGAATACACAAAGAAGATTTAGGTCAACAAAAAGTAAACTCATGCGCCCGGAGGCCCTCCACATCAAGTATCGATTTATTTTCTTTAAGGCATTTAAGAGTTGGTGTGATTTTGTTTTAAGGCCAAAACAAAGATGTGTGGAATTCGATTTCAAGCGCGTGCTCGAAGGCCACCCATGTCAAGATTTGTTCAAATTTTAATGCCCAAATGAAGTGTTAGCGAGCCTAATGTGCATTCAAGGAATTTTCTAAGTTAGAAAAACTAATAAAAACACAAGTAAGTGAAGTTTGATCTTTGTGGAGCACTTAACACCCTCTTAGGTGGACCCATCCCCATAGATGGCACTAAGATTGCAACCAATGGTTAAATTGATAGGTGATTAAAGAGGGTGAGTCCAACTACAAACTCACTTAAAGCGTCTTTATTTGGTTTTTATAATTTAGGAAGTTTCTAGAATGTAGATTCCTTTTATGCCCCAAAAGATGATTATTTGATCTATGGCATTCAAGATTGGATTTGTTGTTTTAATCATGCATTCATAAATTAAAAAAATTGATTTTAATCCATGGCACTCAAGAGTGATTTTAGCAACATGCATTCAAAGACAAGTGATTAAAAATTCAAGTTTTTTCCTTTGAGCATTCAAGATTGAGATTTTGTGTGTTGTTTTAAGAACTTTGAAGTGCTTTGTTTTAACCTTAGATCAGTCAAGATTGTTTTGGACTCAAAAGTGAAAATGACTCTTTCGACTTTTGTTTTCATTCAAGATTTTGTGTTCTAGTTTGCATATTTTAAGCCCAAAAATGATATTCCTAGATTGTTTTGATGCATGAAAAACCTAAGAAACATTCAAGATTTTGCAACAAGAAATTTGTTTGGAACAAATAACAAAGCTTTTAGGACAATTTTTGGCAACCATTTAGGACTCTTAGTTTTCATGAGATTTTTAAAAAAACTTTAAAATATTTGCAAATGAGGTTCATTTTATCCTTGATTGATGCTTTGAGTTTGATTTAGATTTTAGTGTGCACTTAGTGTTGATTTTGAACATTTTGAAATGGAAACTTGAAGTTCTTTTTAAATTTTCAAAAATGAAGTGTTCCTAACTTTGCATGAATGCATCTAAAACCTTGATGTTGCAAGGATGAAAATGATTGGATTGGTTTAGTTTCACTTGTTAAAAGATTATTTTTTTTTTTGCAAATTTTTAGTTTTTTAATGGATTTAAGTATGATTTGGGGGTTCATTTTAAGCACTAAAAAGAGAAGCGTATGATTTTGCTTCCTTAAAAAAAAGGGGCCAAGATCTCCCACAAGAAGAAGAAGAAGAAGTAAATGGAATAAGAAGAATATAGACAAGAAGAGGAAGAAGAATTCCAAGTGCTTTGTCCACCTATAAGCTTGAAAAATATGCAAATACTATGAGATAGACTATGAGTTCCTTTGTCTTCTTCATGCTAATGTGGACCTACAAAACCAATTTATACAATCCTATCAATCACAAAAACAAGAAAAATCAGCCAAAATTAGAAAATGACATACAAAACTTGATTAAAAAAGCTAATGAAGATGACCCATGCAAGGTCCCACCGGGCATGCCAAAATGTATATGAGCAATGTTAATATGCTAATAGAAACCAAATTTAAATAAAGCTTCTAAAAACTAAACAAAATTCATAAACTTCAAGATAGACTAAGATGAGCTCTCAATTAAGAATATGAGCCATTAATGGGCTCTCTTCAATGAGAAGCTCTCTTGTTGAGTAGCTTTGTCTAAATAGATAGGATGTATGCTCAAGCTTTATGCTTCAAAAAGGGCTTCAAATGGAGTTGAAATTTGGGTGTGAGTGTATGGTTTTGATGTAAAATGGCATTATGACTTTACTTCATGGATTGTGTTATTTTGCAAAGGGGAAGGATCCAATTTATAGGCAAGAGGCTTGAGGGTTTGAGGGTTAAGATGCAAGGATGGGAAAAAGCTCATGGAGGGCTCAGATTGCATGAGAGGAGAGCACATGGATTGTGTGTCCTTACAACCAATCAGGGAGTGACACATGTCACAGGGTGAGAGGATGGAGGAAAGGGGAAGGATGAGTCAACAAAGGAGGCTCAAGGGATAAAATCTTCATAAGGACCCTCATAATGGCTTGTAAGAGCAATGAAAGGGCTTTGGAAGAGTCATTTATGGCCTAGTGGGCTTCATAAAGTTTTATGGTTGAGATATTTTGAGGGAGATGAGAGGAATTTTGACTTGGGCTTGATTAGGAAGGTTTTAAGCTTGCTTAGGCTTGTGCAAATGATTAGAGGATGGATAAGGATGGTTTAGGATTAGCTTAGGGATAGGCAAGTGGATGGCATTTAATGAGGGTGGGTGAAGGAGGAGATATTTGTTAACTTTGGCTTGGGTTAGTAAGTTTTAACCCATGTTTAGGGAATGTGACAAGGTTAGGAGGGGATTAGGATTAGGTTTAAATACATCTTCTAGAAGAGTCTAGACTTTGGATGAGGATAAAGACTTTCTAGAATAGTCTAGAACTTCCTAGGATGAGGATGAAGACTTTCTAGAAGAGTCTAGAATTTTTTAGGATGAGGATAAATTAGATTTTTAGGAAATAAATAAAGTTTTATTTATTTCAAGGGTTTGGGTTGAGGAGACATTTATTTAAAAAATTTTAATAAACACGAGGATTAATATTTAATCTTAATTAAATATTTTGAGTTGGGATTAGGGGTAGGAAATGATGGGATTAGCCTTTAATCAAAATTAAAGAAGGATTAGAATATTTTGGAAGAGGTTAGTGGTCTTAAGGAAATTGGCCAAGCTTTGGGTAAAAAATAAATTTTTTATTTATTTTGGGTTTTTTGGTTAATTTATTAATTAAATAATGTTTAAATAAGGAAATAATGTTTAAATAAGATTTAAACATTTTTGGGAGGGATTCCTTAATTAAATATTTTTAATTAAGATAAAGGGATTTAATGGCATAAAAATAAATTAATTAATTAAATAATTAATTAATTAATAAATGATGATGTCATCAGAGACTTTTTTCAAAAAATAAAAATATTTTATTTTCTAAAGGATTTTTAGGTGTCTACAATCATTATAGTAACTGTAACTGCTTGATAAACACTAGAATTTGTCCAAAGGACTTGGTAGCAATTGTAGAACTCAACAACAACTGAAATGCTTGGAAAAACACTATTATCCATGCAATAAGCTCATTAGCTATTTACAATATGAATAAGTGTATGTCACTAATAAAAAATTTGACTGATATGTCAACAATCTCCCCCTTTGGCATTAGTGATGAAAACACTTATCAGCGAAAAAAATTCTTGAATACCATCACCTTGTGATACTAGCTCAATAGAGTATACTGTTTTTGAGATTTTTCAAAACTAATATTGTAAGATATATATCTATACATGGTAAGGTTCTTTCATCCAATATAATATACATCTTCTTTCTATATACAACATATACTTACTATACATATCTTTCTCCCTGATTGTTTTTACAACTTATTACAACTTTTTACATCTTTGTCCATTTGTCTCTCCTATACATCTTTCTCATATCTTCTTATTCATAGTATATACTCCCCCTGTACATATATCTTTCTCCACCTTTTTGACATTAATGCCAAAGATTTATTCTATTTATTTACATGTTAATGCCAAAATGAGATAAAAAAATCTAAATGTACCTTGAGTATGATTTCCAAGGTCTTGTCCCAGTCCTCTCTCAAGAGCTTACTTTTGTGTAGTGCAATTTGCACTTCTGCAGACAAATCTATCATATGATCTACTATGGAGAAGTTTTTGTCATGGATGAGAGTTTTAGAATGTGCAATGTGTTTCTATGATGCACCCATGTTGGGAAGAATTATATTCTATATATCTACTAATGTAGATCTAATCCTTGCTTCTTCTCTAACTAGTTCTGCTTGCATATCTATCAAAAACCTTATCTTCTTGAAGTGTGTAGAACTTGAACTAGGGTCAAGATGCAACTGCTGAGCACTTGCCTTAAGGTCTTCATCTATCTTGGACAATTTTTTCTTTATTTCCTTGGTAAAATTAGAAACATCACATAGTTTACCAAAAAGTGATGATACATTTGTACAAGATGTTTCCAAAGAGCCCAAAATTGTCAAAAGTTCTATTTGATAGATAGCTATTTGTTGAGCAATGTGCTCCAACACTTGATTCTCAAACTTCTTCTCTTCCTTTTGTAACAACTTATCCTACCCATTAGTATCTTCATTGAATCAATGTCTACACCTATAGAATATGCCAAAATATTCTTTGCATCCTCAATAATTTCAAATTCTTTATCCCTTTCCTCTCTTAATCTTTGTTGTTTGGCTTTCTTCTAGAGGAGTTCACCAAATATCTACATTTGGTCTAGATCAAGCTTGGAGATGTTCCAATTAGGCATTACAATTTCCTCATCTAGGTCTATTTCTTCCTCCATCTCTTTTCCTTTGCTCAAAAATTTTGTGCTCGGTGGAGGCTTGGTCTCAACTGTCATTGCACTTATTTCTTGTTTGCCTAGAATAGAAATAATTGTAGACATATTAGGACTAGCTTTAAAAATTGATATTGTACTTATTGAAGGAATACTAACAAAAATACC
Organism: Cupressus sempervirens; assembly: GCA_028749045.1. NCBI lineage: Eukaryota > Viridiplantae > Streptophyta > Pinopsida > Cupressales > Cupressaceae > Cupressus > Cupressus sempervirens. Next base: position 104,160,316 of record CM053783.1, read on the forward strand.
TTAAGAATCCAAAATTGATGTGGCAATCACAGATGTGTCCAAAACTAACGTTGTGCTCAAAACTGATGTAGTCAACTCAGTAGAAGAGGGAAGGGTCTATAGCTCAATAGATGAAGTGGAGGTCACTTCAGTCAATGATGTGCTAAGCTGAATTGTAGCAAGGAGTGATTGGACATTTGTATTCACACTAGTAGTCACAATCAATCCTGTTGAGACTATCTCTACACTTGATGTTGTCAATAACTTGCTTAAAGTGTAAGGAAGTGAGGCAATAACTACTGCAACAATCTTGACTAGATCAGTTTCTTCATCTTCTTGCTTTTCTTCCTTAGTGGCCTCTTGATCCTATTCCTCTTCATCATCAATATTATCAAAATGAGTTGCTTCTTCAATATTTTCCTCTTCATCTTTTTCCTCTTTATCATCATCATCATCATCTTCTTCTTCTTCTTTTACTTCAATAGCAAAATCACTCAATTTATGTAAAAGATAGACAATTTTCCATTTGTTTGTTGCATTCCTTACAATGTACTCAATGCCTTTCATGATAACTAGACAAGTGTTGAATTTAAGAGTTAATTTTTCCTCATTTTTCTTTAGAGATTTTGTAATCTCTTTGTCTATTAAGCTCGATAAAAGTTGTCTGAAGGTTTTCCCATAGATGTCTTTCATAGTTTGCATGGAAAATTCCCATCTTGGCTTGATCTTCTCCATTAATATATTAGGAATCTAAGATGTAAGCTGGTCAGGTGAGTACTTCCACTTATTCATTTTATCCATAACTAGATCTTCTATTTGCTTCTTTTCTTCATCAATCCTAATCTCATATTTTAATGCTTTAGGATTTGTTATGCTTATTCCTACTTCTAATTCATTCAACCTATCTTAGAAGGTGGGTGGAGGTTTGGTAAATATAATGCCTCCTCCTTTCTTATTAGCTTTCTTCCTTGATCTCCTAGTAAACACAATAGTGGATGGTTTGGCTAGCTTGGTAATAATTACATTTCCCATTTTCTTTAGTGGTTCCTCTTCCTCTAATTCTTCTTCATCCTTTACTTCTTCATCCTCACCTTTTTCCTTAGTCAACAAGAGAGTAGAACTTTTTTTCAATTGAGCAATTCTTTTCTTTCCCCTTTTAACCACCTGAGGGAGCTTGATCTCCAATTCTATCCTAGCTTTAGCTTCATCATAGGTGTCGAAGTATGTAGCCTTAGGATCAACTAGTTCATTAACAAGTGCCTCAATGATGTCTTTAGTCTCATCGATATTTACCTCATATCCATGAGGTTTCGCCCATGCTATTCTAGGCCTAACTACCAAAATGTATACTTTATCACTATCCACCATGAAACACACATCATCCTTATAATCTTCAACAACTTTCTTGGGAATTCAGTATCTATTATTCATTTTCTCCTTGAAAGCATCAAAATAGTTATCCATAATACTATTATAGTTTCCACCCATCTCAACAATAAACTCATTGATCTAATGTAACACTAGCACATCTTTTCTCCACACAACAAAGCCTTTTGAAGGGAAAATTTTCTAAACATAAAAGAATAAACATGTTAACAAGGGGCCAGACTTACATAGGCTATTATTTCATTTCCTAGTGCTTTCCATGTTCTTGTTGAACTATTTCAATAGTAGCTCAGCAAGGTCAAAAGATAGATTGTTCTTCACTCCCTTGAATGCAAGGTCAACTGCTTCACAGGACATGTTATTTAACCTACTCAAGCTGTAAATCTTGTGTGTAATAATATGGATTTCAAACTTTAATTCCACATCAGTAACACTACTTATTTTCATGCCTCTACCATCCCATTCTGGTAGGGTTTTCTTTTCAAGTTTGCCCTAACCTAGGGTTTTGGTTGTCTTAGCTTTGGCCAACATTAGGAGACCAATAATTTGATGAATCATGTTCTTTATGATAAATATTGGTTTCTCTAACCACAACTGCCCATTATGAACCCAACTAAGGATAAACCTAATCTATTTAACTTGAAATTCATAGGGCATGTGAGGGATGTGAATTAACCCTTTAGTTTCTAGGTGTTGGTGCTCAGGTTTCAAAACTCCATTTACACATAGTTTTTCTAGGGCATCATCCATTTCTAAATTTCTTATCTCTTCAATAACACATTTAAAGTGAGTTCAGATATCATTGATCAATAGTAACTTTGGAGGAATTTGTGACTGCACTCCACTCAGATCTGTATTTTTCACAATTGCAAGAGTGAGCTTGAAGTTTGGTGCCTTCCATTCACCACAAACTAGCATCTATAAACCTCACTTTGCCTTTCTTTGGTTGGATTTCATCTTCACTCTGTAGGGTTTGAGAGAATTCAAAAACTTTTGCTTACAATTCTCTTAAATCACTTGGATGCTTTAAATATCGCACTTCATAATAGCTCTCAAAAATTTCAAGATAAAAATGACTTTGATTCCATTCCTTTTATGAAATTTTTCATAAATACTCAGTATGAAAGATACATTGATTGACATCACGTTGATAGAGTGTCATCCACTTTGCATTGAACACTTGGCAAAGTCTTCATGACTCAGTAACCATATGCATCTTCATTACTCCTGACCTTGCTCGGTAGAGTCTTCTATAATTCAGTAACCACATAGAATTTAGCTATGCTTGACCTCACTCAATAAATTTTGTGATCCAATCTCACTTAGTATTGAAAGTAACTCAGTAGTGACTGGTACCCTTTTTACTTGATGATCCCTTTATATTTTAAATATAGATATGGATCTTTTTTCTTTTCAATTTGGAACTATTTTGAATGTCTTTTTTGGTAGCATAGTCCCAATTTCTCCTTTGAGAAATCAAGTAGAGATTATGGAGTCACCCAATTCTTGAGTGACTTGCTCATCATTGTTTGGTCTTTCATTCTTGGTAGACTTTGGAGCCCATTTCTGTCTCATCATTTTTCAAATGTTATTAGCTTTTTCCTTCTTCTCATCTTCAATTCTGCCAACATTCATGCAATTCTTGACAAGATGACCAAGTTCTATACAAATGAAACATCTTTTAGTGGTATCTCTTTTCCTCATATGATTTTTTACATAATTTATTCCAATGTGTACAAATTATTTGTAGTAATGACATCTACACCAGGTGTTGTAGTCCCAACCAAATATTTCTTTCACAATTTACTTTGCTAGATTCAATATCTTAGTTTTGCATTCTGATGACCAGTGTCCATGTTTCTTAAATTTGTGATACTTTCCTTCAAATCTTGGTTTCTTTTTGCATTTATTAGCCTTATGACCATGTTGATTGCAATTATAGCACTTTCCATTGAATTTTTCTTTTCTATTGCTCCAATATTTGTTTGAAGCATGACCTATCTTACCATAGTGATTGCAAGTAGGTGCTTGATTCTTTTCTGCTCCTTGCTTGGATGATTCTCCTTCTTCTATATATCCAATTCCTACTTTTCCTTTTCTGTCTATAGAGATTTTCCTCATTCAATTGATTCATATCTACTTGGGATTTCATCATTCTTTCATTGATTTTCCTTTTAGAGTTTAGATAATTTTGTAATCTTTCTTTTTTAGATCTTAGGTTCATGATTTCTTCATTTGTATTAGAGAGCTGATCAATGAGGTATGCTTGTTGAAAAGATTGGTGCTGGATTTTATTGTTCTTTCCTTCTATTTCTTCTTTTATCTTGTTCTTATGCTCCATGACTTCACATAGCCTTACTGACTAAATTTCTTATTTTCTTCTTAGTTTTCTTACTTCTTCTTTTAGAGAACCATTCTTTTCTAGGAGTTCTTTGATTGCTTCACTAGCTTCATCTCGACTTCTTGAATGAATATCTTCAACATTTTCTTCAATGTAGAGGTGATCATTCATTTGAATTGCAAGTTTTTTTCTTCTTTTCAAGGATTGAGAGAGTTTCTCCTTTGATTTCTTGAGTTGGGAAATAGCTATTTCCAAATCTAGTTTCTCATTGTCAATAGCTTTGTCAAGTCTAAATATCTCCATGGCTTTGATCTTTGCTAAAGTTGTTAAGCTTTCTTTTGAGAAACACAATGCTCTGATACCAAGTGTTGGAAATATTCTTAACTAGGCTAAGTTACTGAGAGGGGAGGGGTGAATTAGTAACTTCTAAAACTTCTTCATTTTTAACTCTTAGTCCAATAGTCCAATTAGCATTTAATCCTTCACATATAATCTGATCTAATTGTATGCATAAGAAACTGAAAACATGAAAGCATTTATAACAGTTTGACACAAAGATTTGGTGACCCAGAAACCTTCCAACTAGAAAGTAAAATTGAGGTAGGGATGATACTCACAAGCTTTAGTACTGTAGTATAAAGTTGTCCTATTATGGCTTACATTGATTAGTTCTAATGATCTACCCTGTTAGGAGCAATAAGGACTACTAGGTCCACCTTGTGAAAGGATTTACAAACATACAATCAATTATGCACTAAGTAAAGAGATTTAAAAAAGACTGTTAGGTCTACCTTGTTAAAAGATTTGATTGAGCCACCTGTTAGGATGAAATGATAGTTGATGTTTGATCTACAACTTGGTTTGCTGAATGAGATTCTTTTAAGTGTACAAATTATCTTGTTGTGATAGATGAATCTTTTTTTCTCCTTATACTATTGTAGCCTTTGTAATTCACACTTTTTGATCTTCTCTTAAGATTACATATGCATCATTACTACATATATTGGATGTTATACAATACACTATATATATACCAATCCTATTATTCAAATTAAAAAGTTAGCTGCTATACAAGTTTTCACAAAAATTACAAAGTTGACCCAACTGAAGACACTTGGGTTCTGAAGACTAACTCAGTGAGGTTCTAATACTTGGCATCCATTGTCAATGCTCGAAATTGTCATGCACTCGATAGACGTAGAATCTTGGTCCATATTGATCACTTTGAAGTAGTCTTGAACTCGGTCTACACTGGTGACTTAGTGAATATTGTGAAATTCATCATATAAATTGATTCTCTTGGTTTACATTATATGACTTGGTAAACACTATCACCTCAAGCTCAGTATAATCTAAGTCACTTGGTTAACACTAAGTAGCTCAGTTAACACTGGACTTGCATCACATAAACAAAAACTTGGTAAGCATTGTATAGCTCAATTTGCACTAGTAATTTTAGTATACACTGAGATGCACGGTCTACACTGTTGATCTTCATAGTAATTGTAACTACTTGGTAAACAATGGAATTTGTCCAAAGGACTTGGTAGCAACTATAGAACTCGACAACAACTAAAATTCTTGGAAAAATCTATTATCTATGCAATAAGATCAGTAGCTATTTACAATCTAAATAAGTGTATGCCACTAATAACAAATTTGACTGATATGTCAACATAGATGAAGGTAAATCATCTCATTAAGGATCTCAAAAGAATAAAAGATGTACTTGTAATCATTATGCTAATATAGGTCATACATTAAATAAGTGTTAGAGCAATGGTAAGAAAAACTCAATGGAAAGTGTTACAACTATAATAAGCATGGTTATAGAGCAAGTGAATGCATAGAGAAACCTTAGTTTGAAGGAAAATGTCACAATTGCAACAAATAAGGACACAAATCTTCAGAGTGCAATACTAAGAAGTGGAACCCAACAAAACAAATTGTGAAAGTAGTATTTGGTTAGGATTAGAATAAATGGTGTAGATGTCACCACTTTGGTGAGTTTGGGCACATTGGAGAAAATTGTGTAAAACATCACATAAGGAAGAGAGACACTACACAGACATGTGTTGTATGTATAGAACTTGGACATCTTTCCAAAAATAGTATGAACATAGGAAGGATTGAAGATGAAAAGAAAGTCAAGGATGACAAAATTAGAAAACAAATGAGGTAGCAATGGGTGCAAAAATTTCCAAAGAATGCAAGCCAAAGTACTAAATTTTTTGACACCCAAGTCAATGAGTTGGCTGGCTCAACCATTTCAAATTATTTTCCTATGGAGATCAGTAGAACTATGATTCAAAAGAAGTCATCTAACATCAATTCTAGCTAGCAATTAGAAAGATCCATATCAATATTTAAGATGTACAAGTATCACCAAATAATGATGGAAGTTCAAGACCTTACCAAGCAAGGCTAGGTTGAAAATCTTTTTCTAGATATAGATGCCAAGTTAGTGACACTACCTAGTACAAAGTTCAGACTAAGTAATGGTAACCCTACTAAGTTTGTGGTTCATATCATGTTGGTAGTTCCTACCAAGTAACCTTACTAAGTTGAAGTGGTCTTCTGAGCATTAAAGAACAAACCAAGTGGAGGACAACCTGTCACTGAGTGAATATGCATATGAAGCATTAATGGCAATTGTAAAGACTAAAATTTGTTAAAAGGTAAAAATCAAATGTATTATTTCACTATGAATTTTTAGAGCATAGAGAAAAGAGAAAATTTAGAGCCCCTAATGATTTGGGCAACTATTGTTGAAGATTTCTCACATGTTCAAAACCCTACCAAGTGATGGCATCTTTTAGTAGCAAGATTAAGAAAGGTTCTATGATGTTGGTTCATGGAGTTGATTTCAAGGCTCCCACATTCAAACTGACGTAGATAGTTGTAGAGGTACTTAACGAGCTATTAGAGCCCAATCCTAGATTCTACCTAAGGTACTCTTTATTCATAACATTTGATCATTTTATCACTGTTATATTCAAGAGTTAGGAACCATAGAGAATGAATGAGGAATTCAATGAACTGTAAGGATTTTCCTTAGGGTAAAATCACCCAATATCAAGGAACTCAAGAACATACACAAGAATAGACCAAATAGGTATGATAAGAATGACAATATCAACTGAATTGATGTAATTGCATGTCATGTACATATACACTAGGATTTCCTAAACATAAAGGCCTCTAGAATGCTTTTAGAATGTCTAGGAGCTAGCACACTAATAAGTCTTACAACCAAGCACATGTCCACCAGGAGTGGATTATCCTCCATTAAGCATAGGAGTAAGTGCAATGATGAGAGAATAAGCCTACAAAGGTGTAGCATGTTAAATTTTGTTGTAGACACCATGTGCTTAATTAAGAGTGCAAACTACTATGTTGTCTACATGATAACTCATAAAACTACTCAAACTCCTAAGTGTCAACATAATAAATAATAAAATAATGCATTGACCTAAGTAAACTTAAGTAAAGTGTAATAAGTAAATACTTATTTACACCAACACCCCCACTTAAGTACAACTTAGGGGAATGCACTTAAGCTTACAAAAGCTAGGATGAAAATGTGTGATGGGTCATGGCTACTAGGCCATGTTAGGTACCCATTTACAAAATGTAATGCAATCTCTCATAAAGAGGAGAAAGAGGGAAAACCTCATGGGAAAAACCCTCCCCCAAAAAGAGAGATAAAAAAACAAGATGCATGGATGGATGGAGTAATCAAGGCCCCCCCATTATGACATACATCAAGTATACACAATAGAGAAGTATGAGAAGAACACAATCCCAATAGAGGGAAAGGTTTGGCCACAAGAGAGAAGAAGAAAGGAGACAAGGTAGTCCCCTTCCCTAGATGTAGAATTCCAATTAGTGATAGCTTCACCAATGTAGAAGCAGATCCATGACTACTAAATAATGTTGCTCCCCTTTGGAAGAAACAAAATAATAGGTACATATGAGATTCTTCCCCAATGTGTAGAAAGAATCCTGAAGATGAATGGTATCTCTGAAACCTGGTCAATTGGTAGTCCCCTTCCCTAGATGTAGAATTCCAATTAGTGATAGCTTCACCAATGTAGAAGCAGATCCATGACTACTAAATAATGTTCCTCCCCTTTGGAAGAAACAAAATAATAGGTACATATGAGATGCTTCCCCAATGTGTAGAAAGAATCCTAAAGATGAATGGTATCTCTGAAACCTGGTCAATTGTCCTTGTGTCAATACTAACTACCGCCCCTTCTAATGCTATTGAAAAGAACATGGTTGGATCTAGCAAGGATGTGTGTAGAACTTGTCCCAAAGAACCAACTATCTCCTTGAATGATAAGGAGACCTCCTACAACTACTATACATAAGGATCCACAATCATATCAATCTATGAAGATTGATCATGTAGAGAATGGACAAGAGGGTCAAAAAGAGCCCTCACAACAACTAAAGAAAGATCTTCTTCATCAAAGAGAAGTTGTATATCATTAATGATATCTCCCAAATCTGTAATGTGTGACTCCACAAACAGACCCAAAATATCTACTATGTAGTCATCCCCTGATGCTGGAGTTGGAAGACAAGGTTTACCCAATTGTACTGATTTGCATGGACCTATCACTGCAGAAATGTATGCATGTGGAATGTGCTGATGTTGTGATTTCATGTTGTATCTATCAATAGGATCCTACATACCTAAATTTGTTGAATCACTATCACTATTGTCACTATCAGTTTCCACTATGTATGAAATGTGGAGAGGACTAGAGGATAAGCTGGGTGAACTTTCCTCAAAGTGGACATTTCTCTCTATGAAAATCTCACATCTCAAGATCCATAAGTCTATATGCCTTAACACTATCTTCATATCTAATGAAAGTACAAGGCCTTGATGGTGGTGCCTTGCATTCCTTGGAAGATATGTTTTCTAGAAAATCGAAGGCTATGGACAACCAAAGACTCTAAAGTGTACTCTTTGTTCATTACATTTGATCATTTTATCACTGTTATATTCAAGAGTTAGGAACCTTAGAGATGAATGAGACATTCAATGAACTCTAAGAATCTGCCTTAGGGAAAAATCACTCAAGATCAAGGAACTCAAGCACAAGCACAAGAATAGACCAAAAAGGTATCATTAGAATGATAATATCAACATAATTGATTAAATTGCATGTCATGTACATACACACTAGGAGTGCCTAAATATAAAGGCCTCTAGAATGCTTCTAGAATATCTAGGAGTTAGTACACTAATAAATCTTACAACCAAACACATGTCTACCAGGAGTGGATTATCCTCCATTACACACATGAGCAAGTGCAAAGATGAGAGGATAAGCCTACAAAGGTGTAGCACATAAAATTATGTTGTAGACACCATGTGCTTAATTAAGAGTGCAAACTATAATGTTGTCTACATGACAACTCATAAAAGTATGCAAACTCCTAAGTGTCAACATAATAAATAATAAAATAATGCATTAAACTAGGTAAACTAAAGTAAAGTGTAATAAGTAAATACTTATTTACACCAACACCCCCCCTTAAGTGCAACTTAGGAGAATGAACTTAAGCTTACAAAATCCAAGATGAAAATGCATGATGGGTCATTTCTACTAGACCATGTTAGGTACCCATTCAAAAAATGTAATTCAATCTCTCATAAAGCAGAAAAAGAGGGAAAATTGCATGGTATTAACCCTCCCCTAAAAAGAGAGATGAAAAAACAAGATACATGGATGGATGTTGTAATCAAGACACCCCATTATGACATACATCAAGTATATACAATAGAGAATGGATAGGAGGGTTAGAGTGAGCCCTCACAACAATTAAAGAAGGATATTCATCATTGAAGAGAAGGTGTATATCATCAATGATGTCTCCCAAATCTACAATGTGTGACTCTAGAAATAAACTTGAAATATCTGCGATGTAGTCATCCCTTGATGCTGGAGCTGGGTGTACCCAGTTGTAGTGATTTGCATAGACCTATCACTGCAACAATATATCCATGTGAAATATGTTGTTGCTATGACACTGTGTTGTATCTATCAATAGGATCACACATATCTAAATTTGTTGAGTCATTATCACTATTGTCACTATCAATTTCCATTGTGTATGAAGTTTAGAGAGGATTAGAGGATAATTTGAGTGAACTTTCCTCATAGTGGACATTCCTCTCTATGAAAATCTCATGAGTCTCAAGATCCATAAGTCTATATGCCTTAACACTATCTTCATATCCGATGAAAGTACAAGCCCTTGATGGTGGTGCCTTGCATTCCCTAGAAGATATGTTTGCCCATGTTGGATGATCAAAGACTCTAAAGTGTCTCACAACTAGTTTTCTATTGCATCATGCCTCAAAAGAAAACTTTCCATCTAAGGCATTATGAGGAGACCTATTAAGTATGTGATTGGAATTGTTGATAACTTTGACTTCAAGTGATGGATCAAGAGAGTTAGCTTGAATCATGAAACTTGTCATTGACTTAAGAGTTCTAATCCTCATTTCTATAACACTTGTCTTTTGAGGACTAAATGCTATTGGATTCTGAAGATCAATACCCTCAAGTTTACAAAAGTCTCTAAGTCTTGAGTTCACATTTTTTCTTTCATTGTCTATATGAAGAACATTGATGGCTTTCCTTGATTTCTTTTCAACATGACTCTTTAATACTAGAAATTTATCAAACATTTAATTCTTGTGATCAAGAAAGTAGACCCATGTGTAGCATGAAAAGTCATCAATGAGTGAGGATGTAGTGACCCTCACTAACTAATGTTACTACAAAAGGACTTGCTAGAACTATGTGAACCAACTCAAGAGCAACTGATGCTCTCCAAGACTTCCCTTTACCATACTTCTCTTCTAGATGCATATCCATTAAACAACTTGAACATTCACCTTTATAAAAGTTAATTATAGGTAGACCTTTGGCCATGTTGTTGGAGCAAAGTTGATGAAGATAGTGAGAGGAAAGATGACCATACCACTCATGCCATAATGTAGTTTGTGAATGAGATTTAGTCAACAAGGCTTGTGAAGGACACTTAGGCACAAAGTGGGAGAAAGAATAAATAATTTTGTGATGATTGACTTTACACACTACAACCAATGAATCATCTTTAAGATTGTACACTATTACTGAATCAAGAAGGAACTCAACTTTATTTCCATCTCCATAGTGAGTGATTTGGTAAATTGAGAGGAGATTAGAGCTAAGGTTGGGAACATAGAGAACTTCTTTGAACTCTCCATTTTCCATCTTAATTTGTCCTTTCTATATAATCTCCTACAAAGATGTGTGGTACCTTAGACTGTTTCAGTTAACAAAAGTCTCCTTTTGAAGAACCCACATGATATGAGGCACCTGAGTCAAGTATCCATTCCCTTAAAGAAATTGAATGGGTCATAAGTGCTTTCACTATTACCTTTGAAGTGGGTGGAGTTAAATCCTTGGAATCATTCGGCACATTGATTTTTTTCATCTCGACTAGGTTTCCTAACTCATCAATTCTCTTAGTCTTGCAATGATGCTCATCATGATTTAGTTTCTTGCAATATGCACAAAATAATTTATCCTTCTTGTCATTGTTTCCCTTCTTGTTGGAAGAAGGACTACCTTGTTGTAAGGAGGAAAATTGTTGTGCCTCTAATTATGATTTTTTCTTCCACTACTTTTCTTATTGTTGGTAGAACTTTTTCCTTGTTGATTTGATTTGTTCTCATTAGTAGCCACCAATGCCTTTGTCTTTGAGTACTTGAGAATTCCCATATCTATCAACTTGGATTGTTCCAACATCATTTTTTTTGCAAATGCATCAAATGTAGGCTTAGTGAATGTACTTCCCATGGTCAACCTGTGAGTGTTGTAACTTGACATAAAAGATGCATATTCTAAAGGTAGCCTCTTAAAGATGTCATCCTTCATGGAATTACCACAATCTTTAAGTAGTGCTCTCAATTAATTAGTTTTGTTGATATATTCTTGAATTGTGTCAAAGTTCATAAGATCCAAGAGAAGTAGATCTTCCTTAATTTGGTATCCCTTTTCCTCATCCACCTTACCATACAACCCTTCAAGTTTGTCCCAAGTAGGCTTGGCTTCATTAAAGCTGGAAATATGGAAGAAAAAATTTCTATGAACACAACTCTTGATAATTCCTAAAGCATGATTGTCTTTAGTTTTCTAATCAACTAGTACCATAGCATCAGTGGGATTGGTAATCATACCATGAACATAAAAATTTAAACCTTTTTCCATTAATCTACTCCATACAATATCTTTCCATGTAGTATAATTGTGTGAAGTTAGAAGTGGAGTTTTAGGTGAATGGATGATGCAAAAAATGAAAAAGAGCACAAAAGAGAGACACAAGAACACATAAGACACCCCCCTATTAACTCAATTAAAAGACCCCCCAAAAATGATGCTTTTGGCACTTTATATGTAGTGCGTGTACTTTTCAAAATGTACAAAGTGAACTTCTGATTTTTCTATCTACAACTATCTTATGAGGTTCAAATCTATCATTGAGCACTATAGCTCAGATGCACAACAACTTTGAAGAGTAATCAAAGAATTACAATGCAAAAAGGACCTAATTCTAAAAGTGATATTTCTATCCAAACAAACCTATAATTTGATTGTAGATCTAGAAAGTGGACAAAAAGCTTAAGCACTTTCAAAAAAATAGAATCTAAAAATGTGTCTAGATGAGCTTGTACGAAGCATTTGAAGTTGCAAAGTGCAAGATTGGATAGCTACATTCACCAAAAAATGCAACTTTTGACAAACCTCTACACCAAAATTAGAAACACCATTAAAATTTTAGGAAATTCTACCCAAAATCAAAAAAATTACATTTGATTCAAAGTCCAGATGATTGAGTTATGGCCTCCCAAAGTTGAACTGTCAAATCAAAACTACATTTGGAGAGGGGTTAGGGCAAAAAACTATGAGGTTAAATGGCCATTGTAGTAGTTCAACTTTTTTTGGAAATGATGATCAGACAGCCACCAATTTTAGCATAACAAAATGCTAATGTCAAAAAAAATTGGACCCCTAGTGATGTGGCAAGGTTGTATTGTATGGATGTGACACATGTCTTGTATGGTTGGTGACATGTCCTATGGTCACTATTGATGTGGTAATTGTGTGACATATAGTTGAGTGAGCTGGCACTTATGTGGAGCATCTAGATGGATTTGATGTGGTACTGTTGCATGTCATGACTATGTTGTAGATGTGGTAGGGTCTACATGTCTACTTGCTAAGGTGGCAAGCTGCTCCATTACCAAGGTAGTCTATGGTCATGCCACATGGCATGTTGAGGTGTCTACTAGTGTTGTCAAATATACATGTGGAGGATGGGGGAAATGCCATATGGTGAGGATTTATAGCACTATTGTGGTGACAATAAAAATGATGGCTAAAGTTTAAAAATCGTGCAGTCATTAGAAAATGCAAAAAGATGTCAACAGTTGGAGTATTAAATGTCGATGGGAGATTGTGATGCTAGAGGAGGTATCCACAAAGAAGTTTCCAAAAAATTAAATCATTGCTAAGAAGGTTGCTAGTGGGGATGTTTGAGTTGCTAGTGATTTTTCTAGAAATGTAGTTCATAGAGGGCCACCTGAAGAGTGAAGCTAGTCTTGCAGAAGTTTTGCAGCTGTCAGGCCTTGTGGGATTAGTCCCACATGCAGGATGGGAGCAGAGTCTGAGTTATTTTAAACTCAAAACCCACAAGATTTAATCAAACTTGAGCTAAGTTTGGATGATGTGGTCTTGATGTAGAGCATCATACAAAGCCAAAAAATCAGTGGGATTCATGCTGATCCCTTCAAAATTTATTTAATAATTCTCAAATCTTAAAATAGTAACTTTCACCAAAATGATCATAACTTCCTCAAAACTAAATGAAATTACTCCAAACCAAAGAGAGAAGAAATAAAACTCATACCAATATCCAAATATATAGATCATATAGGGTTTCTAGGCTACACATAGCCATACAAGGCCTAGAACTAGCACAAATCCAAAAAAACAAATCAAAATAGTAATGGTTGAAGACACCAAAATTCTCTGAAATGATTATTTCTTCTCCTTATTCTCATTCATTGATTTGGAAAGACCATTAAATTTTTTTTATAGTAATTTTGATAGTTGAGAACTTCCCAACCAACTTTTGAACCAACTTGTTACATTCTTTAAACCTTTTTGCACTTTTTCCAAAGTTTTAAAGTTGCAACATTTAAGCAACTTTTACATTTTAGAAATTTTGACTTCACAACTTTATTCTAACCTTACAAACATGTCATGGTGGAATATTAGTCACTATTTACAATATTTTGATCCTTCCTTGGGTTTTCAAACACATTTTGACCTCTTGACCAATTCATGACCTTACTAGGACAACTAGGGCAAACTGACAACTTTTACAATTTAGGACAAAATGGCTTCATAGCCTTTACATTTTGACTCAAATACATTATAAATGACTCAAATGGATTTAAATATCTCAAATAAGGAATCTTATCTTTCTCATGTTCTTGTACTTTATGTTCTCCTACACCATACTCCCAACCTTGAAAAGTTTCCAAGTCTCTTGGAAACATGGAACCAATAACCTATTAAGAAAATTAGACCAAAAATCTTCACATTTTTCTTCATTTTCCTTTGCCTCTTCATGCATTTAAAACCAGAATATTTTCCATTAATGAAATAGGACTATCCTCAAAATAATCTTCTCAAATACTCTTAGCAATGGAGTTATGTTGGTCACCTTCAATGGTGCTTCCCATTTCTTAGTCCACTCCTCCACGCTGCATCACAACTTCTATTCCTCAGCTGGGAGTCCTCTCTTGCCTCTCACCCTACTATGTAATTTTGGTTCTCTCTTGACATGTTTTTTCTTTTATGTTCAAAATTTTTTCCCTTCTAAAGGAACCATAGTATGGAAGAAAGATACTCTAGTATTATATCAAACCAATGAATTTCTACCAAAGATGGGAGAAAACTTTGACAGTATTATAGATAATTATTTTGAAACATTCAAAGAGAAAATGCAAAGAAGATATTTTTAGAAACAATAGTCCACCAAGATAACTTGGTTGGGGGGGAGGAGGGTGTGAATTAGTCATCCAAAAATTAAAACATTTATCAACCTTAAAAAAAATTATCCATTAAACCGAAGTAAACAACAACCCTTACAAGATACACATAGACAATTACACTAGATCTATTAACTAGGGAAACCATTGATCAGAGGGAAAGTCCCAGTGGGAATGATGCCTAAAAGATAATGTATTAATATAAATATTCCCTATTAGAGGATGGACCCTATTAGGAGTCTATAACAACATTTACTACTTGTGAGTCCTTGTTATGAGACTTTGAATCCCTGTTAGGAGATTCCAACCTTGTTAGGAGTTGCGCCAATCCTATTAGGAGTTGCGCCAATCCTATTAGGAGTTGTAGTATAATGTATGCAAGAAGAGCTCACTACCCATATAAGTAATTTACTATTCAGTTCCTCTTTCCTCTATTCTATTAACCAAACCAATTATTGTTAGACCTTATAAACTAGGTCATGGACCTCAGATCCAAATATCAAACCTCGAATCACATAATAAAACCTTAACAATGAAGTTTCCTTCACTTCACTCTACTCTGCTCAACTTCACATTCCTCTATCTCTATTTCTTACACATTAATTTTTATTGACATATTCCTTTCCTCATGATAAATTAAAATGTCCTTCCTTTATACTGAGTCCACAAAATAATTCCCTAAGTTGGCTAATAGACCTTCTCAATTAATTACTATAAGACCTTATTAAGAACATGTTACACTTAGTGATAACATTAATCTTCCACCTTGAAACTTGAATATCTTTCCATACACATATTATTTTGATGAGAAATATCAACCATGTCATCACCAATATGTCTCCTTCACATCCTCAACCTTGATTCTTAAAATAATAATTCTGCTAAGAGATATAACAAGTTTACCAAAACATGCCTCTATAAACTCTATCTCTAAATAGACAATACTAAAACTCACATAACTTCTTCCAAACTTAACATTTCTTCATCCAATATTAACTATATATACTAGATACTCAAAAGTATCTCCCATAACCAATTGTCTACACCAACTTGATCTTTCCACTATTCTTCTATCAAATACCATAGAACACTACTACATTGACATCAATACAAAACTCAATCATGAATGTAACATATGTACAATACTCCCCCATAGAAATATCATCAAAATTCATGCTTCCAAAAATCTCCCTCTTTGGCATTGATGGCAATATAGATGAAAAACATCTAGTTCCAAGAATACTAATTGTAAAAGATTGTTGATCTTTCTTTTCAAATCCTCTTCACCAATAATTCTCCCACATTTATATGCCTCAATGTGCTTTCTATTTTTCCATTCCTCCAAACTATTTTCATGCGAATCTTTTCCTAAACATGTTGTACTTGTTCTTGCTTGTTTTTACTTCTTCCCATGATGTTGTTCCTGTGATGTTTTTCATGTAGTACTTCTTCCCCATTAACATCAATGTCAAAGGTGTCTACAACCATCAAACTTTGCAACAACTGATTCTTAGTTAACTCAAGTGTCCAAAGAGACTATTCAAAACAACATCCAAAAAGAGTCCTAGATGACTCCATCCATTACAAATACTCCCCCATATAGGAAGCATTAGCATTTCAGTCCAGACAGATAATGGTTCTCTGTTACACTAGATTGATTAACTCTTACATCATGTACTCTATTCTAGGAAGTAGCATAACCCCTAACATACCTCACAAATACTCAAAAGTCTCTTTGGGAAGAGGCTTAGTGAATATATCTATAATCTACTCTTCAGTGACCACATACTACAATCTAATTTCCTTTTCTGTAACTTTCTCCCTCAACATGTAATACTTGATAGAAATGTGCTTGGTCTTTGAATGCCAAACTAGATTCTTATACATATTTATTGTGCTTGTATTGTCACAATGTATGACAATAGGTTCAATAATTTCCATCCTTATATCCTTCAGTATATGCTTTAGCCAAACAACTTGATTGCAAATTTTTGCTGCTACAACA
The DNA here is from genome assembly GCA_028749045.1 of Cupressus sempervirens. Classification (NCBI taxonomy): domain Eukaryota; kingdom Viridiplantae; phylum Streptophyta; class Pinopsida; order Cupressales; family Cupressaceae; genus Cupressus; species Cupressus sempervirens. Next base: position 104,177,161 of record CM053783.1, read on the forward strand.
TATTCTACTTCTATTGTACTTTGTAAGGTACAATCCTAGATCTTTCTTAGCCAAGAAACTATTCTTCCTCTGAGAAAGAAGGCTCTACCACTAGTTTTAGGTGCTTTCTTCAATCCATACACTTCTTTCTTCAATTTGTGTGCTATGTCCTTGTCATCTATCTGTAGACACCTAAATTTGATTACACCGCTTTGGTAATCTAATTTAGCCATCTCTAAAGGAATCATTAATTAAATTCTTATTTAATTAATCCTTTGCCATCCCTAGCTGATTAATTTAATTAATCATCTATAGTCCTTATTGATAAATCAAATAAACCTATTATTTATCAATTAAATCGTATTCTTCTATCTAATTCCAAAAATCCCCATTTATTAAATAAATCTATTTGATAAATAAAATCCTCAAATCTAAAAACCCCTAACTCATCCCTAATATTCCATTTAGCCTAATCCACCCCATCCACCCATACTAACCAAGCTTAGCCACTAACTCACCCACCCTCATTAATGCCATCCACTTGCACATCTCTAACATCCCTAATCTAATCCTAAACCCAAGCCTAATCCACCCCCTAATGTTGTCACATTCCCTAAACAAGTTTAAAACTTTCCTAAATCAAATCAAAGTCTCCCCTCAAAAAACCCAACCACCAAGTCATGAGTGCTCTTACAAACCATAAAAGACTCTTACAAGCCCACTCATGACTCTTACATCCATCTTCCACACTCTTCCCTCTTCCACACTCATTCCTCTTACATTCCTCTTACATACTCAACCCCACTCATCATGCCTTTAACCAACCCTTTACCTTACCCTCTCACACTCATCCTCCTTGTGACAAGTGTCACCTTCCCATTGGTGCTAAACAAGCACAATCCATGTGCTCTCCTTTGAGTGCATCCTAGCCCTCCTTAAGCCTTCATCTCTCCTTGCATTTTAGCCCTCCATCCCTCAAGCCCTTAGCCGATAAATTGAATCCCATCCCAAGCCATTTCATCAACAATCTTTGAGCTAAAGTTACCATGCTATTTTAAGAACCAAAGTCATCAATCTTAACCTTATAATGCCAAATTGGGAGCTCACAAAGCTACCAATTTGCTAGAGGGCTAGGATGCACTCAAAGGAGAGCACATGGATTGTGCTTGTTTAGCACCAATGGAAAGGTGGCACTTGTCACAAGGAGGATGAGTGTGAGAGGGTAGGGTAAAGGGTTGGTTAAAAGCATGATGAGTGGGGTTGAGTATGTAAGAGGAATGTAAGAGGAATGAGTGTGGAAGAGGGAAGAGTGTGGAAGATGGATGTAAGAGTCATGAGTGGGCTTGTAAGAGTCTTTTATGGTTTGTAAGAGCACTCATGACTTGGTGGTTGGGTTTTTTTGAGGGGAGACTTTGATTTGGTTTAGGAAAGTCTTAAACTTGTTTAGGGAATGTGACAACATTAGGGGGTGGATTAGGCTTGGGTTTAGGATTAGATTAGGGATGTTAGAGATGTGCAAGTGGATGTCATTAATGAGGGTGGGTGAGTTAGTGGATAAGCTTAGTTAGTATGGGTGGATGGGGTGGATTAGGCTAAATGGAGGATTAGGGATGAGTTAGGGGTTTTTGGATTTGAGGATTTTATTTATCAAATAGATTTATTTAATAAATGGGGATTTTTAGAATTAGATAGAAGAATAGGATTTAATTGATAAATAATAGGTTTATTTGATTTATCAATTATGACTATAGATGATTAAATAAATTAATCAGATAGGGATGACAAAGGATTAATTAAATAAGAATTTAATTAATGATGCCTTTAGAGATGGCTAAATTAGATTACCAAATTAGTGTAATCAAATTTAGGTGTCTACATTTTGCCCCTCTTTGACATAGTGTTGAGACACACTATTTCAAAAAAGTTCGAATGAAGATGACACAAGGAAGATGTTTTAGCAATGAGGTTGCCCCAGTCTCAGATAAGAAGAGGAGAGACTAGACTTAGATGATGCCCCCTCAAGAAGGCGGCAGGGAGAGAAATGAGGCTCGATGACTTCTTGAAAAGTACAAGAAATTGAGACGAGCTAAGATGCAGGTTGGTGAAGAGAAGGGGTTGAATTAGCTCAAACTCTCACTATGGGAGAATGATAAAGGGAAATCAGAGGCACGAAAGTAAGGCAAGCTTAAGACTTTCTAAGATTGGGGGGGGAGGATGGAGGAGCGGAGTTCTATAAAAGGAATCCATGGTAGGGAGATGGATGATGGAATGAAAAATTTGATGCAACAGGATTTCAAAGAGTCAGATTGGTGGAAGATGGGTTTCAGAGATCCCTAGGACTAGGATTGTGGATCTCGAAAGATGAGGCTTGGTGGATTGATTTGATTAGTGGATCCCTAAGACTAGGATTGTGGATCCCTAAAGCTAAGCGTGAGGAGTGATCCAAAGAGATACTGATGCATAAGCTGGGATAGGTGCTGGATATGGATGGGGGATAATGGAGATGAAGGGAATCCATTGAAGCTTTTTGAGCGGGGGGATACTTCAAAGAGAAGTACCACCATGTAGTTGAGCACTAGATTTGCTATAGGACTGTTGGTTAATTGCCAAGGTTACCAAGAACATCAAGGCCTTTTCATCAACTGTCTAGAAGAATGACGAACTGACTCGAAACAAACATGCAAGGATTGCCCCAGTATCACACATGAATCCCAGAGGAAGCAGTGTGGAAATGACACTAGGTAACCCACAAGCAGAAAAGGAAAACAAGCAAAAGACATGATCAAGACCTTATGCTCTAATTGCCCCTTTTGCAACATACCATGATATGGAAGATCGTGGGAACCTTGAGGAGGGAACAAGGAGATTGCTTGGAAAAGATATTTTCAAGACCCAAAAGGGAAGATCCCCAAATCAAAGGAAAGTGAAAATCCAAAAGAGAACTGTTTGCCAATGAGATGGGTAGGATGAGGTACTAATGCACCAAGATAAGACATGAGGAAAGCTATATCCTGCAAGGATCTATTGGAGAGCACCTAAGCTAGTGGATTTGGATGAGTGATGCATCTAGCAAGCTGAACTAAGAAGGAGAACACTTTGGTGACAGGAAATCTAGCTAAAGGATGCATTGGAATAGCTAACCAAGATGTGCGACATGTGCAAGATGTTGATCAAGGAGGAACTAACACAAGAGCTAGATAGATACAATGGTACTAAGCTAAAGAGGATGTACAAGCTGACGGACCAAGATATTTACAAGCTGAAGCTGACCAAGATAGTTACAAGCATGCAAAATCTCAGGATGATAAGATAGTGGGATGGTTCGATGTTATGCAAGATGTGAAAGCTAAGGATGGCATGATAGCAGAAGATATGGATTTGGGGAGGATGCATCCCAATTATGATGAAATATTTTGTGACCAAGGATAGCTAGAGGAGTAGGATGAGATGGCTGGATAGGATGGTAGATAGCTAGGATTATGATGGATATAAAGAGATGACATTGGGTTTGCATGAGGATAGCCTAGAGCTAGATACCAATGACAAGGGAGGATGGACAAGACAAGATCTCCAGGGAATACAATGCCCCCAGTTAGAAGATGACATGTGGAAGGAGGTCTTATGATGGATGTGATAGGATTGAAGATCGGATGAAAAAGCTAAAGATGCTAGGGAGATGGATGATAGCTATGATGGTTGACTGAAGCTGCAGGAGATAAGTGGATGGCGTGAGATGGAAGTTGGAGGGTGGAGGATAGGTGGATAGATTGGAAGATGGAGCTGGATGACAAGATGTGACCAAAAGCATGAGGCTGATAGGCTAAGCTGGGGATGGCGAGATTATGCATGACGCTTGTTTGCCAAGTTTTCATCAATGTACTTGTCCAAGGTGCTTGAATTGACAAGTTTTCACCAGTGGACGCTTTATTTTTCATTATTATATTTTTTTTGACTTTTTGACTTTGGACTTAGCTGGAATGATTTTGGCTTTCTTCAGCTATTTTTGACTTTTTCTCTGGGATTTTTCACTAGCTATTGGAATGTTCAATTTTGTTGCTAGCTATTGGTACACCGGATGTGTGATTTATGCAATATATTGGATTAGATGGGATTGATGGTAGGAGATAGAGGGATGAAAAGGCTGGAAAGGAGCATGGGATGGGGATGCTTGCAGGATCAACATTGGCACATGTTGAGACAGGTATGAAAAGAGCATATGGGGGATAGATGGTAGATGTGGGCTTGATGGAGGATTTGTGGAAGCGTACTTGGGGATATAGGCACCCAAGATGGAGTTAGGAGATGGGGGACATGAGTCACTAGATGGAGGATTAGCAATGGTGGATGCCATTATGCATTGGGCTTCAACTTTTTTCTTTGGGATCCACATGGTTTTTGGATTTTTGTTTTATAGGTTTTTGCATTATTTTGCATTATTTGATTGGATTTTTCCTTTTTGGAGTATGTCTTTTAAAATAGACATATGATTGCCTAGGATGTGGATTTTTAGCTTTATGCTTTTTGAAGTTGGCATTCACATTACTGTTGTAATATTTGTGAAGATGGTTAAGAGAAGCTTTGTGAGATGGAGAGGATATGGAAGAGCATGTAGGGGGATGATGATGGACAATGTGCCCTGATATGTGCCTTTATTGATCTTGCATACGAACAGATGGAATAGGATTTGAATGATGGCTGATAGGAGGATGGAGGATGGTAGATTTTGGGACATAGGGACCTGAAATGGATTTAGTGGATGAAGGGGGGATATGGTAGGTTGTTTTGGGTTGCAAGGATGGTGGAGGGGGGGTGACATCATATTTCTTGAAGGAGTGATGGGAGGTTGGCATGGTGGGTTTGGAGATAGGCTTGGTTTGGGGGTGTGGTGTACCAACACTTTTAGATGGTGAGCCTTTGGATACATAGCCAAGACCATGAAATCCTGGATTCTTTTGTGCAATAATAGGCTTTATGATTCCTTGCTCTTGTGGTCCTAAACCTTGACCTTGATAATGCCATCGATTGAGCATTTGAACTAGCTGAGGATACTTTTTGCTTGCGAAAAATGGTGGAAATGCTTTATCAGATGTACTGCAATGGGGAGATACTGTTCTTAATTCTTCTACTGAGAGGAGGCCACCATGGATGAATGTAAGTGAACCAAGAGGGTAGATTATAGATGGTAGAATAGCTTGGATAGGTGGTAAGATGGAATCATGGAGTAGAGGAGATGGTAGGATAGGATCTTGATTTAGCTGATGGGATGAAAAGATATCCTGCAGTAGAGGAGGTATGGCTTGAGGTTTTGGAGATGGAGGGGATGGTGACTGCACTATGGATGGAAGACATGATATGATGATATCTTTGTTTATGATTTGGGGATGTCAAAATTCTTTTGGGCAGGATCTTGATAGGATTGGATTGGGATGGATGGTGTGATAGGAGGTGAAGGGATGGATTCTTCAAAGGTAGTGGATGGATAGATGGGAGATTCAGTAGTGGAGATGGGTGAGTAGAAGATGGATGCATAAGGGTTATTACGGGAGATTTGGGAAATGCTTGGAGGTGATGTGGATAGGATTTGGAGGGATTTGACAGGTGGTGGGATTTTGGTGCTTGCAAAAATTGGGAGGATTTTAAGCAATTTGATGGATGGTATGGGGATGATAGCTATGGGAGATGGAGACGACATTATGGATGGGGAAGCTTCATTACTGACTACTTCACATGGTTGGATTAGATGACATGGCTTATCAACTATTGGAGGTAGCTTTTCTTGTATTTTCTCTGGGAGATTCCTTGGAGACTTGTGTTTCAGAGGTGGAGGTGAATTGACAGGAATAGCTAGTGTTATGGGGGTGGAAGATTGGAAGCTTGATTGATTGGGTGATGGAGAAGAAGCTGGGATATTAGATGGCATGACTAGATAGTTTGGAATAACTCTTGAATTTTGGGGGATGGTTGGTGGAATGTTTCTAAGGCTCTCAAGATACCCTTCATAGTCAATAAGATTTTCATCATCATTGGAATAGGAGGTGGCAGGAGCAAGGACAATACGACCGAATATATCATGATAGGATTGGTACTTCATGCTTTGACGATGAGTTTGATGGGGATGGGGTCTTGCATATGGATGAACATGGAAGCTCATGGTCAGATTTGGATTAAGCTCAGATTTTGGATTGGCTGATGAAGAATTTCCTAGGGAGAGTCAAAGCTATATGACAGACCTAAGGAGGATTGGCTGGAGATTTTTGGCTTTCCTATGGATGGAATACTTCAAGGGTATGCTGTCAAAAAGTGAGAGTTTTTCTTTCCTATGCACTAGATTGGTGGGGATTGTGTCAACTTAAGGATAGACTAATGATCATGTGGGCATGACACGAGATTGACCACTTGTGGATCCCAACCTTTAGTTCAAGGTGATGAGGGATACAAGTGACAAAGCTGGATTACCCTAGACAATGCTCTGTCTGAGGGATAACCTTGGTGAGATTGGTTGATTGGTCGGATTGATTGGATAGAAAATTTTGGCAGAGTGACAACAACTCTCTAAAAGCTTGGGTGTGATTTTGGATTGGGTTGCTATCTGGCTGGGGGGGATGATTTGGATGGACTTTGGATTTGATATTGTTCTAAAGCAAAGAACTAAGGGAGCTTGGATGATCTTCTGATGAGGCAGTGACTACACTAAGTATGCCTTGAGCTGGGAGATTTTTTCTTTTCTAGGATTTTGACCAAAGTTGGCAAACATTTATTCAAAGGCTATGAACAAACAAGAAGAAATTTTTTTGGAGCAAGCATGTCAAACATACCAACATCCTAGGAAGCTTTCTACAAGGATGAAATTTGGTTTAGCTAGGGAGTCCTCGATATATACAAGGTACATGAGGCCCATATCCGTAGATAAAATCAAAAAGATGTCACACAGCCGAGAGGAGCGGTAACCCACTTCTCCTCTTTCACTTCTCAAGGGTATAAATTTCCTTGAGGCTTAGCCCAAGTGACAAAACTTTGATCCCAAGAGAAGTGTCTTTTGATTCAGCTCTCGATTCTTATACTCCGTCGAAACGCTGGAGTTGAGGTCATCCCAAGGGGTGATGAAATCTCCAAGTAGGCCTCCTAAAAAGAAACAAGGTTTTGGATCCTAATCTTATAAACCCAAGATGGCCTCGAAAGACGAAAAGAGGAGAGAAGACTTGGATGACCTTGGGCTAAAAAGAAGACTTCTTTTCCAATTGATGTTTTAAATTTTGTAAGCTATGATTGAAGACACTCGTGATTATGACATACAATGTTCATTCCAACTTGATAGCATCATCAACATAATGGAAATTGAGAATTCGTCAACGTAAGAAATACGAGCGTCATTGAGATGCGTCAAAACCATGCAATGTTCATTGATTGTTAGGAATTCAAGATTTTGTTAGAGTGTTTTAAGCCTAAATTGGAAGTGTGAGATATTGCGATGATTCATTGATTCTTTGCATTCAAGATTGAGTTTGTTCGTTTTAATCATGCATTCCAATAAAAGGTTGACTTTTATCCATGGCATTCAAGAGTGTGTTTTTGAACAACATTTATTCAAAGAAAAATGCTTAAACATTCAAGTTCATTCCAAGAAAAACCTAAGAAACATGATTAAGTTCGTTGCTCCAACCTGCAATAAGACAAAAAAGCAATTTGATTAGTTACCCAAAATCTTCCAAAATGAAAGCTTAACTATGGAAAAAAAAAAAATTTAACTTTTTTTGCTATTTTTCCTACACGTAAAATTTCTTAGAATGGTCTAAATCCTACAAAACCACTAAAAGTCAAATTTTGATTTATACTTGTTAGAATTTTGAAAGCATGCAAAGACAATGACTTGGACAAGACAACCAAAAACTAGGTGAAAAATCTTAGAAAACAATACAATGGGCGGAGATGCCAATCTGCGCAGATGCTAATCTAAGCAAACGTTGATCTACACAGACGCTGATCTGCGTAGATGACAATCTGATGAAAAAGGTAGCTGGTGGCATCGAAGATGAAAGTTGGCAAATTACAGTGGTGGAGATGATAGTTTGACTGTTGGCTATAGAGGAGATGATAGTTTTCAGGCGAAGATGACAGAATCCAAGCAGAGACACCAAAATTCGCAGACGATAGTTTAGGCTTTCAAAGATGGCGGTTGAGCTCGCGCAGACGATGGTTGTGCAGGCATAGAATAAAGTTTATCTTTCACAGACGATGGTTGAGCTTGTGGAGATGACAGTTGAGTTTGCGCAGACGACGGTTGAGCTTGCGAAGATGACGGTTGAGTTTGCATAGATGACATTTTGCAGAGATGACAGGCAGAGACGCCAAGCTGCGGAGACGACAGGTGAAGATGACACTACACGAAAGGAACTGACGGGCGCGAGTTTTTTTTAAATTTTTTTATTTTTTTGATTATTTTCAAATTTTAAAGAGTGTGTCCTTCTCTTTAGTGCATCCTTCAACCTACAAAAACAAGCAAACACACCTTGTGACAACTCAAACAACAACAAACCATTAGATTGTTAGTTCTTAAAAGCAACATGTAGATTGAAATAGATAAAAAAATGACCCATAGTGGGGTCCCACTGGACGTGCCAAAATGTATACACTAATCTAATATGCTAGAAATACTAATCTAATGAAAGCATTTACATATTAAACTAACATAACATATAAGAGAGACAAAGAGAAGATAAACTCAAATGAGAATGTGAGCCATGGATAGGCTCTCTCAATGAGCTTGTTCTCTTATTTTTGAGATGTGTCTATGTATAGATTGGGGATGTATGCTCAAATGCTCAAAATGGCTTCAATGGAAGAGATGGGTAATGGAAAATTGGTAGCTTTGTGAGCTCTCAATTTGGCATTATAAGGGTATGGATATGGATTTTGGCTCTCAAAAGGGCATGGTAACTTTAGCTCAAAGATTGTTGTTGAAATCGCTTGGGATGAGATTCAATTTATAGGCTAAGGGCTTAAGGGATGGATGGCTAAGATGCAAAGAGAGATGAAGGCTTAAGGAGGGCTAGGATGCACTCAAAGGAGAGCACATGGATTGTGCTTGTTTAGCACCAATGGGAAGGTGACACTTGTCACAAGGAGGATGAGTGTGAGAGGGTAGGGTAAAGGGTTGGTTAAAGGCATGATGAGTGGGGTTGAGTATGTAAGAGGAATGTAAGAGGAATGAGTTTGGAAGAGGGAAGAGTGTGGAAGATGGATGTAAGAGTCATGAGTGGGCTCGTAAGAGTCTTTTATGGTATATAAGAGAACTCATGACTTGGTGGTTGGGTTTTTTGAGGGGAGACTTTGATTTGGTTTAGAAAAGTCTTAAACTTGCTTAGGGAATGTGACAACATTAGGGGGTGGATTAGACTTGGGTTCAGGATTAGATTAGGGATGTTAGAGATGTGCAAGTGGATGGCATTAATGAGGGTGGGTGAGTTAGTGGCTAAGCTTGGCTAGTATGGGTGCATGGGGTGGATTAGGCTAAATGGAGGATTAGGGATAAGTTAGGGGTTTTTGGATTTGAGGATTTTATTTAATTAAATAGATTTATTTAATAAATGGAGATTTTTGGAATTAGATAGAAGAATAGGGTTTAATTGATAAATAATAGGTTTATTTGATTTATCAATTAAGACTATAGATGATTAATTAAATTAATCAGCTAGGGATGGCAAAGGATTAATTAAATAAGAATTTAATTAATGATGCCTTTAGAGATGGCTAAATTAGATTACCAAAGTGGTGTAATCAAATTTAGGTGTCTACACTATCAAGGGAAACCTTTAGCCTTCTCTATGTACATTTTTTCTTCAAGTTCTCCATTCAGAAATGTTGGCATGACATCTATCTGATACACTTTTTATGTGTTGCATATGTTAAGGCTAACCTTACTACTTCTAGTATTTCCATAGGAGCATAGGTCTCATCATAGTTTATTCCTTCTTTCTCTGAGTAACCTTTACATACCAATCTTGCTTTCTTCCTTACAACTTCACCTTGTTCATTAATCTTGTTTCTAAATAACCATTTAGTTTCTATCACATTCTTGTCTGCTAGTTTGGGGAGCAATTCCCATGTCTCATTTTTTACTATTTGATCCAATTCCTCTTTCATAGCTTGCTTCCAATGATCATCTTTACATGCTTAATCTACATTCTTATGTTCAACTTGAGATATCAAACATATTTCTTCATTGACTCTTCTTCTTTTATCACACCTTTATCTCTACTTTTGATGATCTACTTGGGTCAATGATTCTTTATCATATTCTTTCTTGAAGTAGGAGTTCATATCTCAACTCTTGGCTCTTCTGAAGGTTTTGATCTATGTTCCTACCTTGGCTCTCCTTCATTATGCAAATCATTATTAGTTTCGAGGAATACTTCACCATTCCTTGGTTTAATAACAACATCATCATTTGAATTATAATCAACTATTCTCTCTTGTATCCTAAATTTCTCATCAACTCTTACATTTACACTTTCCATAATAGTCTCCAAAACTATTTCCTTTATTACTTGGTCTTCATTAAACAATCTAGACACATTAACATAGTATTTCAAGGATCTTATACTTTCTCTAAATTCTTCAACATTGTTAGAAAGTAGATTCTTTCTAGCTTTTCTTAATCTCTTAGGACATTTACTTGAAAAATGAACAAATTCTCTATATGTCAAACAAACAAAAAATTTCATACCTTCTGATTCTCTCTTCATAAGCAGATCAATACTTTAATTTATCTTTATGTCTTCTTTGTATCTTGATCTATCTTTTCTTGTGCTTCTATTCTTTTGTATACAACTTAAGGATTCTAGATCTCAAAACTCAATACTCTTCTCTTCACACAAATCTAATAACTCACAAATAATTTCCATCATCTGGGTGTCAACATTTCTTCTATTAGATGTAGGACTATCTTTCCTGAACATGCTCACCATGGATCTCCTAAAGTTGTTAAAATTTATCTTCAAGGACCTGATGCTTTAATAACAATTGTTAGAAATAGTAGTACAAAAAGATAATTGGGAAGAGGGGTGGTGAATCATTTATCCAATAATTAACATATATATCAACCTTAAACAAACTTATCCATTAAAACAAACTAAACATTAACCATAACAAGATGCACATAGATAATTACACCAGATATGTTAAACTAGGGAAACCCTTGATCAAAAGGAAAACCCTGGTGGGAATGATGCCCACAAGATGATGTACTAATATAAATATTCCTTTTTTGAGGATGGACCCTATTAGGAGTCTATTACAACATTTACTACATAAAAGTCCCTATTAGGAGACTTTGAATCCTTGTTAGGAGTTGTAGTACAATGTATGCAAGAAGAACTCACTGCCCAAACATGAAATTTCAACTACAAGAAGATCTCACTACCCAAAAAATTAATTCATTATTAAGTTCCTCCTTCCTCTATTCTCTCAACTGAACCAATCACCATCAAACCTTTTAGACCATGTCATGAACCTTAGATCCAAATATCAAACCTCAAATCACACAACAAAGCCTCAGAAATGAAGTTTCCTTCACTTCCACTCTACTTTTCTCAACTTCACATTCCACTCTCTCTACTTCTTAAAAATTACTTCTGATTGAAATATTCCTTTCCTAATGATAAAGGAAATTTTCCTTCCTTTATACCGAGTCCATAAAACCATTCCCTTAGTCAACTATTTGACCTTCTCAATTAATTATTATAGGACCACATTAAGAACATGTTACACTTAGTGATAACATTAATCTTCCACCTTAAAACTTGAATATCTTTCTATAAATGTAATATTATGATGAGAAAGGTCAACCATGTCATCACCAATATGACTTCTTCACATCTTGAACCTTGATTCTTAGAATAAAAATTCTACTAAGAGATGTAATGGATTTACAAGAACATGCCTCTTTAAACTCTATCTTAGAATAGACATCACCAAAACTTGCATAACTTCTTCCAGACTTAACATTTCTTCATCTAACATTAACTAGATATACTAGATACTTGGGAGTATATCCCATAACCTTGGATAGTGAGAATACTCAAGTATTTGTCTATACTAACTTTATCTTTCCATTGTTCCTCTATTAGATACCATAGAAGACTACTATGTTGACATCAATGATAAACTCAATCATGAATGTAACATATCATCATGTTAATATATCTATAATAGTCCCCCATATGAATATCTTCAGCATTCATGCTTGCAACAAATATAGGATACCAAGGAAACTAGTAGAAGATTATTAGCAAGATATCTATTTTGTAGTTGATTGTGATGAGGTCTAAATTCAAGAAGTCGGGCCAAGAAAGGCATGGGTTAAAACTCTAGAATATGAGATTAACATAGATGACACCAAAGATATTTTTGAGGCTATCTTAAATGAGCCTATGGATCCCAAGGCAACATAGTTTGGAAAATATGAAGAGGCTAAGGCAAGAATTGAGCTTAAGATTAAGCTATCCCAAGTAGTGAACAGAGGAAGAAAAAGAATGGAGAAAATAATGAAGAACACTAAGAAATAAAGCTCTCCTCTCATGCTTACTCAAGGGAAGGGAGATAACTTATTTGAAGATGAAGATGAAGAGGAGAATGTAGAGGAAGCAAAATCTAAAGAAGAGGAACCTCCTAAGAAGAAAGGGAAGGTTACAATAACCAAGCCCACAATGTCTTCTCTTGTTGTGTCCAAAAGAAGAGCCACAAAATCAAAGAGGAAGCTGAAGTTGGGTGAAGAAAATAAAAATGAAAATATTTTATTTTAGAGGTCTACCCCTATGCTTCAAGAATTATTTTTGAAAAATGGAACAAGAAACATGTATGACATGTTTCAAGTATCTTAAGTATGAGACTAGGAGCCAAGAGGAGAAAAAGAAAATTAAGGATGCCCTTGTGGAAAAATTGGGTAACTAGAAGTACACACCTAGTGAGTTAACGCAAGTTCCCAATGTAATTCTAAAAGAAGTCAAACCTCAATGGGATAATTCATTGAAAGTTGCTAAAGACATTAGTGAACAAACCTTGAGACAACTTATGCCGAGTCTTAGTGAAAAAGAGGTGTATAAATCATTAAAAAATAATGAGCATTAGATTACACCTAAATTTAATACATGTCTAATATTTCTAAAGGACATTGAATATGTGGTGAAATATAATACTACCACATGGAAAAACATCTATGGGTTGCACAAGCCTAGTGACCATGTTGTGCAAATAGATGACAAAGATGGTGAAGAAGATGATGTCAAAGAGAAAGTAGAAATCAAAGATGATGAAATATACAATGTAGATCGTGATGATGTTGATTAGAAAGAAGAACAAGAAGCTACTAGAGGAAGTCTGCCAGAAATATAGAGTATTGAGGAATCTAATGCAGCAAAGATTGTAGTAGAAATTATGACTTCCCTTCCTCATTCTTTGAGTGAAGCTTTAGTAAAATCTAGCTCAGAGAATGTTTCTATTGGGTTCGTTGATGTCAAATATATAACACCAAACACCCAACCAATCTCTAGAATTAATTTACCAAGTATTTCAATGACTAAAGTGTCTAACACTTCATTTATCAAGTAGAAAGTCTTTCTAGCATCAGGCTTGATCAAGCAACAACAAAAAAAGGAAAAGAAGAGGAAATTAATCTAGATGAAGACATATTTATTCCAAATTGGGATACCTCTAAGCTCACTCTTGAAGAGATAGATACCATTTGATAACTATGGAAGAAGAGGGAGAAGAAATAGAAGCTCAAAGAAGAGAGAAAAAAGAAAAAACAAGTCCTTGAAGACATAAAGAGCATATTTGTTGATGCTTTGAACATTGAGGTTGATGAAAAACAATCTATTTTGGATTAGTTGGTTGAAATTGTCTACAAGTACAATGAAGAATTGAATGGACAAGAAAAACTATTGTAGAGAGTAGAGATAAAATTTGTGATGTAGTGCAAGGTAGGAGAATCCCTAAAGGAGATGTTCTAACAACCAGAAAATAACCACACAATGAAAGATAAACAACTTGATGCAAGATCTTATATCAAATCAAACCTCTTTATTGATAAAATGACTAATTAAATTCAATGTGTTGGGCTGTAAGGCCTTCCCTGTCATGGCCAAATGCAAAGAAAGTAATAGTTCTACAAGATCCCTCAAGATCCCATCCAAACTCTAGCTAGTCTAGATCCACACTTTGGTAAAAGCCTCCAAGGAAATCTCAATTCATCCTCGCAAGTCCACCAAGCATTTTCCTTGTTTCTCAAGCCTTAACTACTAGCCCTTATCAAAATTCTCTCCTCTACCACCTCCTCTTCTTCAATATGGATAAATATTGACTAAAGACTTCACAATACCCCCACTTATACCCAACTAAGCAAAATGTCAACCCAATAAGCTACAAATTAAATATCCTTTACATTAACTACTTGAAGAACCACAAGTTGGCCTTCAAAAAAAATTAAATAGCAAATTCATTAAAGTCTTACAACACCTATTAAATACATCAAAAATAATTAACCAAGACCCAAATAGGTTAACTCAACTCCACTAAAATCCCTTAATTGTGTAGGATAGCCAACTACCCTAGGATGCTCTTGCATTAGAATCCCTAGGTCTAAAAAGATATTCTCAATAGCTTGAAGAACATTTTCCAAGAATCAACACACAAATCCCAAACTGGTTCTTCACATACATTTCCTTCAAGTCTTCAACTTCTACACTATTTTCCTTGCTCTTCTTCTACTTCTTCACTCCCATCCTCAGTGTTCCATAGGTTTTCTATCCACATTGATCGCTAACCCTTTTAGAATCTGCCAACTCAACTCACCTACCAATATTGAGGTTCCTTCTACTAACCTCTTCATTTTGCAAATGAATTAGGAAATGCTTCCTACCACCTTTCACAATTGTAAACACATTCTTGACATAATCATGCAGTGCCTTGTAATCATACTTCCAAGTTCTACCAAGCAACACATGACAACTATTCATGTCCACGATATCACACAAGACTTGATCCTTATACTACCCAATCTAAAAGTCAACAAGGCACTACTCCCTCACTTCCAAAGAATTTTCACCTCACAACCACCTAGTCCTATAAGGATAAGGATGTCTCACTCTCTTCAAACAAAGTTTCTAAAGCATCTCCTCAACAAATTGGTTATTAGTACTACCACCATCCACAATCACATTGCATACTTTACCACCAAACATACAATGAGTCCTAAAAATATTACTCCTCTGCCAAGATTCTAGTGTCCTCTAACCAACTATTATTCATCGAGCCAATAGACTCTCCCTTGGCTTAAGTTCATGGTCTTTAACTTCATTCACAAAAAGAGCTCTCTTATCACCAACCTTCTATAGAAACTCATAAGATCTATTTCCTTCTTCAAGTCATCTAAAGCAAGTACCCTTAAACTCACCTCTACCTATCCTTCTCTTCTGCACTTGGTTTAGCCTTTGCCAAGTAGTCCTACTTCTCCTTCCCTTGAGAACTATCTTGATTCTTCCTTTTTAGCTTCTCTTCTACTATCAAAGGATATTGATAAGTGTCCTTAACCAAAGAAATATTCAACATACCAAACTCATCTTGATATTAAATCTCAAACCATTACTATACTCAGCTACCTTCTCCTTTGACAATTCTCTATGCCTAGAATGAATAGACAACTTATAGAACTCCTTAGTGTAATGCTTCAAAATCATATTTTTTTGCTTTAAATTCTATAGCCTTTTAAACAACTCAAGTTCATAATTAGTAGGAATGAACATATCCTTCAATTTAGCGACCATCAATCTCCATCTAATAATCTTTATTTCACCTTCCTCCTCTCTATCTATTTATAGTTCTTTTCACCAAAGAGCAACATATCCCTTCAACTTAGTTTGTGCCAAGCTTACTCTGAGTGGATCCTTAATATCCTCAAGCTCAAAGTAGTCTTCCAATTCACCAATCCAATCAGTTAGGTCTTCAGGATTCAAAGTACCTAAGAAATTAGAAACCTCCATTTTTTTTGTAGTTTCAACTAAGATCCAAGTCTAGCTAACTGACCAACCCTACTTCCCATAGGTCTCTCCACATGATCAGTTATGTACTCACTATTTGATCCAAAAACTTCAAAGTTTTTAGCAACTTCTTCATAACACCTTCAATACTTGCATACCAAGGTACACAACCCAAAGCACTCATAATTTCAACAACCATGTCACTCTTCATCAATGCAATCTCATATCTAAATTCTTCTCTAATCTTCTCAAAGACCCTTTCCTCCATAGCATCACTAAGATCATCAATTTCCCTAGGTCCCAATCTTCTTAGAGATATCTTCCAATATTTTCACAAACCCTTTGATATTAATCAATTGCACAAAATCAACCTTCTCCAACCCAAGATCCTCATGCAAACTACTTCAACTTTGATGCTTAGTCTACAACTCAGGGACAACCTTTTCTTTGACACCACTTGATACATTGCAAGGTAGGAGAATCCCCAAAGGAGATGTCTTAGCCCCTAAAAAATAACCACACAACAAAAGATAAACAATAATGCAAAATCTTATATCAAATCACAACTATTTATTCATAAAATAACTTATTACATATAATGTATTGGGCTTTAAGGCCTTCTTAGTTATGGCCAAATACAAAGCAAGTAATAGTTTTACAAGATCCCTCAAGATCCCATTTGAAACCTAGCTAGTCCAGATCCATGCTCTAGTATAAACCTCCAAGGAAATCTCAACTAGTGTTGGCAATCCCACCAAACAATCCTCTTTTTGCCCAAGCCTTGGCTACTAGCCCTTCTTAAAATTTTCTCCTCTACCACCTTCTCTTATTCAAGATGGATGGATAATGACTAAAGACTTCAAAAAACCCCATACTTATTGTTGGAAATATAAGAGGAGTAACTAAGAGGGGAGAGGTGAATCAATTATGACAAAAATTAATCCCAGATAACTTAGATGTCAGTACAAAATAAACTCTAAAAATTGAATATTGCTAATGCTCGACAAACACACATAAAATGTTGTAACTCAATAAATACTGAATATGCAAACTTTAGATGTTATTTTTGATTATCATTACTTTAGATTAGTTGTGAACATATAAAATAAAATAGCATGAACACATTTGATACCAAGATTTAAAATGGAAACCCAATTTGAGAAAAACCACCAATTTCAATTAGTTACTATTTTCACTCTATTGAAGTGAGCCCTATTAGGAGCCAAACTCATTAAAGATTACAAAACACACTATTAGTTGTGACCCTATTAGAGGATTTAATCATCCTGTTAAGAGTGGCTTTATTAGAGGTCTTTAGACAATTCAACAGAACTGACACCTTATTAGAGGATTTACAAATAGTTGTTAAGCTAACTTTGTTAAGATATTTAGATCACTGGTACAATGGTTAGAGAGTAACAATGATATGACCTAATTTCAATGCAACTGAATTGATAATTACAAATCTCAATTCTGGCTTTACTTGATCCTTCCTAATCAAATATATCTTTTCTCATCCACAAGGATATTTTTCTCATCCTTGTGATTAGCCTCTTCTTAGCATCATTGAATCTTCCATTCTCTTACACACTTGCTGACCCACAATTTGACCTTATACTTATATCTTTAATATTGTCAAGTTAGATAGAATACAATTTATAATAACTAACATTCATCTTCTCATTTGGCTAGAACCAATAGATAGATCAATTAAACTTAATATGCACAAATAATAAAATCCTTCATTAGCCAACCCTACTCAGTAGAGACTAACTTATAAATGATTTTCTGTGTTAACCAAGTGAGCTTGGTTAACACTACATATTTTCACAGTTCGTTTGGTAACTCAGTGATCTCAGTTAACATTGGTTCCATCCAACTTTTCCTTCAATAGGTAAGTGAGCTTAGTTAACACTCGTGTTCAATGGAATTCCCTTTGACACCCAAGTAAAATTGGTAGATACTATCTTCTAAACTAGGCAAACTCTAGAATACTTGGTAGACACAGAAAACTATCTTCACTACATGAGTGAGCTTGGCATATGCTAACTAGTAATGATATGAGATTTGTGTAACATCAAAGACAATACATAATTAATCAATTATATTCAACAATCTCCCTCTTTGGCATGATGGCAACACAACATGTCATAACATAATGAAATTTTGGAACATAGCCTTAGCTTCATTTTTTATTTTCATACATGAGAACTTCCTCTATCAATGTGAACTCTTTCTACCTTTAGTTTCTCCCTTTATCAAATAACTTTTGTTTGCAACCACTTCTTATAATAGAAAACTTCTCCCTCTTATAGAAAACTTCTCCCTTTACAACTAAATTTGCATGAGATATGATAGTAAACTTCTTCCTCTTTGACAACACATGCCAAAGACAACAACTCTATTAATATCAATGTAATTCAAGAACTGATTCATTTGCAATATGCCTTTTGTCAATACAACATTAGCTAATTGATCTTCAACATGCTTTGGTTGATACATTAATAAACTTAATTTACTAAGCTTTAGATAGGGAAATGGCCCATAGATTACCTCTTAAATATAGAAATGCATCCTTAGGTAATGGCTTGGTGAATATGTCAACAATTTTCTCTTTTGTATGTACATATTTCAATCTGACTTTTTATCTTACAAAATTCTCTAAAGAAATGTTATTTTATACCAATATAATTTGTTCTGGTATGCATCACTAGATTCTTTGATATATTGATTGCACTAATGTTATCACAGTATATGACTATTGGATCCTTGATCTCTATCTTCATTCCTTCCAATTGTTGTTTGAACCAAACAATGTTAGAATAATTAACTGCTACTTCCATATATTATGCCTTTGTTGTGGACTATGAGATACAATTTTGTTTCTTACTTGTCCAAGACACTAGTCTTTTGCCAAGAAAGAATGCTCTACCAATAGTTCTTTTTCTATCATCAAGACTTCTTGTCCAATCAAAATTAGTGAATACCTTTAAGTCCAAATTTCCTCTAAGTTTATACCATTAGCCATAGCCTTCAGTAACTTTTAGATATCTCATGATTCTCTTGATTTTCATCATGTGATTTTCTCTAGCACTTGCAAAGAATGTTGCCACCATACCAACTGTTAATGCAATATCAGGTCTTGTATGCACTACATACTACAATTTTCCAATTATTGATCTATGTGTGGTCCAATCTACCTCTTTGGAATCATCATTTTTGGAAAGCTTATGTCTAGTAGACATAGGGATTCCAACTAGTCTTGAATATTCTATTCTAAATTTTTATAGAATTATATATCATTTTTGTTCTACTAAACTACAATACAACAAAGGATTTTATCTCACAAAACATAGACATTTCAAATTCTTTACTCATTTCTTCTAAAAATACTTTGCACAAGTCATTATTTTTGTGAATAAGGTATCATCAACAAATATTTCAGCCAACAAAATCTTCTTTCCTGGTCCTTCTTTGATATATAGACTATTGTTATCATTTGTTCTTTGAAAGCCAATATGTATCAAGTAACTATGAAGTCTTTCATACCAAGCTCTGGGAGCTTACTTGAGACCATATAATTCTTTGTGTAATTTCCAAACCATGTCCTTTTTGCTAGGGTCTACAAAAACTTCTGGTTGTTTAATGTGGACTTCCTCATCAAAAATTCCATTCAAGAATGCAAATTTAATATCCATTTGATATACTTTAAATAATTTGTGTGTTTCATATGCTAGTAGATTTCTAACACCTTATCTTATAGCAGGAGAAAAAGTTTCACCATTGTCAATACCTTCTTCTTGAGAATAGCCTTTATATACTAGCTTTGCTTTATTTCTACAAACTTTTTCATTCTTATTTAGCTTGTTTCTGAACACCCACTTTGTGCCAATTACATTTTTATCCTTGGGTGTAGGAACAAGAGTCTAAGTTTTTTTCTTCTCTATTTGTTCTATTTCTTTAGTCATTGCTTCATTCCAACTTTCATTATACAATGCATCTATAACATTTCTAGGTTCAAATTCCACAAGTAAATGTGTACCTTTCAATTTTCTTCTTGTCATTGTTCCATCAGATTTGTCTCCAATGATCTAACCAAGTGTATGATGCCTTTTGACATATCTTGCTAACATAGTTTCCTTATATTTGGAATTAGTTCCACTATTTTCATCATGAACTTCAATATCAAGCTCGAGTCCCACTATTTGTGACCCGGGTCCTTCAAACTTGGTTTGAACTAGCTTAGTAGCCTTTGGCTATGACTTAGGTCCTTCAAAATGAGACTCAAGTTTCGTTATCTATAGCTCAATAACTATTGGAGATTTTGGTGACTCAGGAGGTGAAGCCTCATGTCTTGTAGATAGATTTGGTAGAGTATGATGGTATGATTTTCCACAATACAAATTTTTCCCACAAAATAGTTTTGCAAAATTAGATAGACCTATGTAAATATTGCAAGATAGGGTTTGACCTTTTACAAAGTTGGCCAGCCCTAGGTACAACCCTATTAAGTTAAAAAAATTCTCCCTAACTAGACTTGTTAGGTCAGGTGCTTTTATTTTAAAAAATTTAAGCGGGCGAATCATTTTTGAAACTGGTATATTCTTTCAAGAGACCCTTTAATTTCATCTTTTTTAGTTTCATTTTCCCAAAATAGCTTCTACCATAAGATATCTCTTTAGATATAAAGTGGTCATCATGTCACTATCACAAAATTATAAGGATTTTATCCTATGTGACATGGTAACAATCATCAAATAGAAAGATGGTGAGATGAAGTTCTAAAAGATGGGCACTGGGTTTTAAATTATTTTTGAAGTTTGCGGCAATGTCAAAAATGTTAGATATCAAAAAGGAGGACTAGCTGGAATATGCTCTATTTTTTGTTATTAGTTTTTGTGAAATCCTAAAGGTTGCTATGTCACAATTAGAAAATGCAAGAATCCCACTGGTAGCAGCATAGCACCTTCCTAGGAAAGGGAAAAGGGGTGAAATCAGTAAAAGGGATGGGCACCATAAAATGCTTCTATTATTAATATGGTTGTGTGATTATGATGCATGGTCAAAAGCATTGCATATAGTGATAAAGGAAGAAATGTGTGGTATTTATTGGTGCCAGAGTTTCTTAAATTTTTTAAGGTGGTTGCTATGTTGCCAATGAAATATGAAGGAATTATACTAGTAGCAACATAACATGCTTTGAGGAAAAGTGGAACACAATAATGGTTTATATTGAAAAGTGGGTGCCGAAAAGTTCTCTCATCAAAAATAGTCCATGTAATCATCTTGACACATTTGTAGCAATTAATATGGTACCAACATTAAGAATGTGCATAGTTTGTGTGCCAAATTCTTTTAAAGAATGTGGTAGTCACTTTGTCGCTATTGGAAAACCCATGTTTTATAGCAATAATGACATAGCACCTTCCTAGAAAAGACCACACATGGTGGGATGTGATTTTAATGAATATTTCAAAAATGGATAAATATTATATATACTTTGTTAGCATGTCAAAACAATATTGTGTCACATGTTAAGTGGAATCGCATTTAGAATGTGACACATTTATTTATGGAAACTATTAGATCAAAACACATCTATGATAGGCACTGGGTCACTATAAGAAATTGTGCAATCTTTAATGGTAGCGACATGATGACCAAATTCAAAAAAGGGGGCTCACCATAGTCACATTAAAAAAATTGTGAAATACACATCGTCAGATTAGGAATGAATAAAAAAAATTCATTATGTTGCACCAAGAAGCTGGTCGTCGATTATGCATAGTGACATAATGACAAGGTGACACATGTTCCTAAGCACCAGCTTGTCCAGAATGAATTGCTAGCATTAGAGAGAAATGGGTATGTAGAGGATTTTTATTGGATTGACTACTATCTTGGAAAGTGGAAGCTGAGTCATTTATGATTTTGTTCCTAGATCATTGGATTTTTTTGGAAATCAATGGCGTGTTTTCAAAAATAGAAGGTGATGCCACCTAGTTCTCCATATAGTTCATTTATGAAGATTGAAAGCTCCCATATGAACTAGAGATAGAGTATATTACAAATATTTGGCCATTTCTTTCATACACAAAAAAAAATTTAGATTTCCATAGAGCTTGGAGCTATTGAGGAATTGATCTTTATATAGTCTGGAAGTGAAAGAATTTCCAATAATTTTAGTGTGCTGTAGGATTATGATAATAAAAGTACAAAGAGCCAAATAACTTTCTCAAGTCACTATGTATCAAATGTTTTCTAGTATTCTATGATTTGTGTCCATCGTGCCTCTAGAGAAAGCATTCTTAGGTCAGGTAGATTATGCTAGCAAAAATATGCATGATGACTTTCTTGAATTATTACCCAAGTCTACCAATGAGTTAGTCCAGGTGGAAAAAGTTTATTCCTAGAACCATTTTTAGATTATCATATATCCATTGACTTGCTAGGATTGGAAAAGGAATACCTATCTAAGAGGGATAAGATTAGGCAGGGTGCACTGAGGATACACATAGACTCAATTGGGAAATTGTTAGTGGTCACAACATCTACTAGGGAACCTTTTAAGAAGGAATTTTTCACTTCTTGGGCTATAGAAATATACATGACTTTATGTAGGGTTTTTTGGCAAAGATGAGCAGAAGTTTATGCCAAAAAATTTTGTGTATATGATGGTTCAGATTTCTTCTTTTTGTGTGGATATTATTTTTAATTTTTCATCTTACATAGCAAAATAAATCCATGAAGGGCTAGTTGGAATTTCCAAAAGCAAGGTAGAAAAGACTTTTGGTCACTACTCATTACTAATGCATATATTCTTGTTAAGGGTGCAACATATTTTGGGAAGGAAATGGTTTCAAATAGAGAAAGAGAAGGGGAAGTTATGCCAGTCCAGTTGTGGAGTGCTGATGTGACTAGGGATGCTAAAAATGCTAGTTTTGTTAGATTTGACTGATATTTTGCCTCTAAACTAAGAAGCCTCATATTAAGGGACAATACTAGAATCCCTAAGGTATTATTGAATTTCATCAAACCAATGGATAATCCCTCTAATTTAAAATTATCACATAATTGGGCTGATATTATACCATACCCTATTTCAATAATTTTTAGGGTTCATGTTTTTTGAGGGACTCCTCATGTACTACCCTACTAGCTGCCCTTAAAAATAGGAATAACTAAAATATTGTGGCAATTAAGAGGATTAGAGGAAGCATATTTGGTAAGAAGAAATAGAGGCTCAATTTTTCCTACTTGTACTATAGTTCACTAATTTGGGATCACAAAAGATAAATGGTTGTCCTTGTATAAATTCTTAGATTAGTACAAAATGGCTATGTCTCATCCTTATTTTTGTGATTCTGAGGGATTTTACAATAATTCTTTTAAAGAAAGGGCTAAAGTTGGTACCATCAAGCGTGAGCCTTATTTCCCTAAAGATATAATAAGGAATGAGTTCTCCTTGCAAGAGCAAGAGATTAAGAAGGAAAAATGGAAAGTTTTCTCTAGAGTTTTGGAATTTATTCATTGTTTTGATAAAGATTATGAGCCTCTAGGTAATGCAAAAATAGAGGTAGACAAAATAAATAAACTCATGGCTAAATTTTCTACAACCATGGAAGTAATTGTAATGTCCCATTTTTGGGGCATCTTCAGATTTAACATTTATTTATATCGATTTTATAATATTCTTTATGATCCCTTCTCAAAATTGACATTCCATATATATACATCATATTTAAAAGAGACATGCCCTTTCAATAAAGTCAATTGTATTATATTAATAATTATTATATTAATTATATATTTATATTTATATATTAATAAACTTTGATTATATTAATTAATATAATAAGATATATTATATTAACAATTATATTAATTATTATATCATATATTATCTTAATAATATATCAACTAGATATATTATATTATATTATATTATAATACCTCATTAATATAGTATTGTTATATTAAAATATATCTCTATTATCTATTATTTCATTTGTATTTTTATATTACTATTATAATACAACATATATAATATGATTATGACTTGTAATGTAATATTAATATTTTAATATTACTTTATAAAATATTTTTTAATATCAATGGCCAAAATGGGGACATCATAGTCCTCCCCTCTCGAATTTGCTTGTCCTCAAGCAAAATCATTCATACCCAAGCTTTGTCATAGACATAAAACATATTTGCATTCAAAAAGACTAGAAAGATTCATGAATGAAAACACGAAGCATACACGATGTAGACAGGTCATGAAAACACAAAGTAGACACTATGTAGATAGATGAAGACATGAAGCAAACACGATGCAAACACATAAGACACACATTATGCATTTCCTTAATTGTGACCTTGCAACAAAAAAAAATCATTAGTACACATTATATATAAATCAATCCCCTGATAGGGTATTTATAGTCTCAATCTATTTATTAACTCCTTATTTTCTAAATATGGGAGGAGGAACCATAATAGGGTGCCCTGTTACCCAACCAGTGGGCCTCACAGCTCTCCCTCATTATCATTACCTCTCTCCGACCATTATTTCCAAGAACGTGCCTTTGTATGATGTACCCTGAGATATCCCGTCTCTGAGGCCTTACCCAGTACTCATAGGCTTTATTTAGTACCTTGAGTGATGTCACCCAGGCCATTCCATAGTAGGCCTTATCTTGACTTGGAGAATCATGATCTTAAGGTGATTCTATCGACTATTTTTCAATAAGAAGTCTTTTCAAGCATAATCTTTGAAATATCAGATAGTTAATCTTATCATTCAATTATAGGAGGAGAAACCATAATGGGGTGCCCCATTACCCAAATAAGTGGGCCTCGCCATTCTCCCTCATTATCGATATCTCTCTTTGATCATTATTCCCAAGAAGGTGCCTTTGTATGATGTACCCTAGGATATCCTATCATCGAGGCCTTACTTGGTACCCGTAGGCTTTATCCGGTACCTTGAGTGATGTCACCTAGTCCATTCCACCGCAGGCCTTATCTCAACTTGGAGAATCATGATCTTATTAGGTTCAGGATTTATTTGATTACTATTCTAATACCTCTTTTTGATAGAGAAATTAATCAGTTCAATTATTCACATAATATATTTTTTTAATATTAATCATATTGCCATCTTAGTATATTTCCCTTAGTAAGAATTAACATCAACTCTCTTTATTTAGTTATTATTTTAATATATTCTTTAATAATAAACTATCATAAATTCACTTTATTCAATTATTATTTTTTAATAAGAATTTAACATTAATTTCCCTTTATTCAATTGCTATCCTAGTATATTACTTTAAATTCAATTTATTCCTTTAGTGTTAAATTGGACATATATATTTTTAATATATATAGTACTAACACTAAATTTAATATTTCAAGATATTAAATATAATAAATGACTAATACTAAATAAAAAGTTGTGTACGTACCACTGCATCACTATATTTCTTTGATGTGGAACTCGATCTTGTGCACGATCTAATGCTGCTTTGTACACCCCCTACTATCCATGCTAGCTATTTTTATAGTAATTCTTTCTTGTATGTAACCGATCAACTCCTTATATTTAGAACTATTGTCTTTGTTAGCAGAGATAATTTTGAACTCATTTCAGTTTGGGACAATGTACGAAGGGTGCGAAAGATCAGGACGGGTGGTAGATATATCACAATCTGACTTGCCGGGGAAAATATCTCCTCTTGCGGAGTGACATCAAATCTTGTCTTCCCCAACATGTGGATTTGCTACCTTTGTTTTTTTAATCCTCCCTCTATTTGCAATTTCATAAAAGTTGTGATGTTTTTGTTTAAACTCATTGCAAATTCATCATATATGCGTTTCTATGTAGATTAAGCAATGCAAAATTGTTCTTGTTGTTTTTCTTTAAAAAATAGTTAATTGCATAAATCAAACATTAGATCATCTATCATGGCCCATTGGATAGGCTTTTATCTAGTTCATTGCTTGTGATGTGCATCTTCCTTTGATCACTTCACTATGCACAGGTTCTCCCAGAAATGACAAAGTATAGCTTGGCTTTAGTAAGGGCACAACTAGTGAACATCTGCACCTCTATTTTAATCAATATACCACTGTAATAGATGTGAATATTGTTGGAATATTTAATACAACAGTTTACATTTTCCCTTGGAGCTAAACACCCACCTACCACCTGACGACTAGCAGAATAGACAGAAAGCATAAATATGGTGGGTGAGATTTTTTGAAATCAGAAATGAGAGGGAAAGATATGAGAAAAAAAAAGGAATGCTTATTCATTCATTCAGTGAGTTTTTCAAATCAAGCAGATTAGAAGTTGCAAAGTTCAGCAGAGCAGAGAAAAGGAAGAAGAAGAAAGTAGTCAGCAGATCCTCTTGTTGCAGAGATAGAAGGAAGTATGTTCGGTGTCTCCAATTGCACGTGACTCCTATGTTTATTCTATGAGTTGGTTGTTGTTTTATTTTGTCCTATTGAAGCAATAATTACTCTAGATACCTTTGTATGCAGCCATTAGAGCTGCAAATTTAAAAGTTTATTGAAGTTTGATGTATTATGAGTTTAGGGTTTTCTGGTTGAAGCCGAATGCTCCCAAATTTTGTAATAGTTTAAATCTTAGTTGAATAGAAAAGCAAGTAGACATACTTGAATCTATTGTTCTTCCTCTTCTATTCATTGTATTTGAGAAACTTGGTTGAAAGGTTAAAGCTTGACTCTCTGGTTTTAATGGTGAAAGCATTCATGTTGAAATATTCTCTAAGTTATAATATTTTAGTTGAAACAGAACACTCGACACCTACTGTATTTGTGTGTGCCAAGCTCTTCTTGTGCTGAGCATTTCCTTTGTAAGTTGAGCTCACTCAGCATCCATTGGTGCCAAGCATTTCATTGTGGCCGACCATTGCCTTTTGTGTGCCGAGCTTACTTGACTTCCTTGTGTCGAGCTAACTCAACACCTATTTTCTATCTGTCACTCGACACCTGTTTTCATTCTGGGACTCGGCACCTTCAAGTGCTGACCAAAACTGGCACTCGGCACCTTCATGTACCGAGAAAATATTTAAGTGTCGAGAAATTTTTTTTTGAGTTAGGGTTGTGAGATTTAAATATTTTAACTTATATTTCTCACATGGTATCAGAGCTGTGAGGCCCCACATCCATAGTGAGTTAGGGCATTTGTTTTTTCTTGGGATATTTGACATGGCAGGAGATGCGGGAAAGATATGGCAGCATCCACCATCCTTTAATGGACAAAATTATGATACATGGGCAAAGAAGATGAAGACCATAATGGTTGCAAATGATTTGTGGGAGTTTATTGTTATTGGGTTCAATGATGTGACTGATCCAACTCAGTATGCTGCCCTCATGAATGCACAGAAGACTCATTTGAAGGAGTCAAGAAGGAAGGATGCTAAGGCACTAAGTCTTATTGAAGCAATAATGACAGAGACAATATTCCCAAATATTGCAGTAGAAAATTTTGCAAAGGAAGCATGGGATATCCTTGAGACGAACTTCAAGGGGACTAATAAAGTTTGTACAGTAAAGCTACAGAACATAAGGAGGGAGTTTGAGAACCTTCAGATGAAGGAAAATGAATCAATTGCAAACTTCAGTTCAAGGACCTCCAACATGATTAACCAACTGAAGTCAAATGGAGAAGACTATCAAGAGAAGAGGATAGTGAAAAAGATATTGAGGAGTTTACCTCATAAATATGACAATTTGGTCATGACCATAGAAGAGGCAAAAGACCTCACTATTTTGACAATGGATGAGTTGATGGGTACACTTCAAACCCATGAGCATAGGATCAATAGATCTACTTCTTCATCTTTCCAAGAGCAAGCATTCAAGACTCAATCAAATCCAAGAGGAAGGGGGAGAGGAAGAAATGGCTCAGGAAAGAACTCTAGAGGCAGAGGCCGAGATAATGGAGGACAAAGGAATGTTGTAGCAGAAAGCTTAGGAAGAGAAAATAGAGCAAGTAGCTCACAAAATACCTCAAGAGGAGGTAAGAAAAACTACAACTCAAATAAGAGTAATGTATAATGCTACTACTATCATAAATATGGGCATTATGCAAGTGAATGCTAGAAGAAGTAAAGAGATCAGTCATGATAAGAAAATGTGGCTGACATGAATATGGGAAGTGAAAACATTGCCTTCATCATGTGTAATGTTGGTGAAGAAGGAAGCCTTGAGGTTTGGTACCTTGACAATGGATGTAGCAACCACATGAGTGGTAATAAAACCTTGTTTTCATTCATTAACAAGAGTTTCAAATCAGAACTTAAGATGGGTAACAATGGAACCCTACCAGTTGTTGGCAAAGGATCAATTATGGTTTGCACCAAGAAAGGTGAGAAGAAGGAAATACAAAATGTGTATTTTGCCCCTGGTATGAAGCACAATTTGATGAGCATTGGTCAGAAATGGATACAAAATGCTGATGGAGAATGACAAGTGTGTCATTCATGAAAAGGATGGGAGCAAGAACTTACTTGCAGTAGTTCAAATGAAAAAGAACGCAATGTTTCCCTTGAGGATTGAGACATGTTTCTCATCTCAAGTTAGTAATGCACCTCACACACAATTAGCTCTAAGGAGTGTGATTTGAGACCCCTCGTGACTATGGCACCTCAGGTACAGTCATCTTGGCTATACTAGTTTAAATTTGTTAACAAATAAAAGAATGGTAGATGGTTTACCATGTGTAGGAAATTCTTGTGACAAGTGTGAGGCTTGTATTTTGGGTAAGAAACATAGGCTTCCCTTTAATTCTAGAAATTCTAGGAGGGCTAGATATCCATTAGAGTTAGTGCATACCAACCTAGTTAGTCCTATGCAAGTTACTTTCATTGGGGGGAGTACTTATTTCATGACATTCATTGATGATTTCAATCGTAGGACATGGGTGTATTTCTTAAAGAATAAATCTAAAGCATTTGATAAATTTGTAGAATTTAAAGCCCAGGCTGAAAAAGAATGTGCACACTATATCAAAGTCCTAAGATTAGATAGAGGAGGGGAGTATACCTCCAATTCTTTTGTAAATTTTTGCAAGAAACATGGCATAAAGAAAGAGCTCACAACCAGCTATACACCACAGCAGAATGGAGTGGCTGAAAAAAAGAACAGGACCATTGTTGAAATGGCAAGGAGCATGATGAAAGAGAAAGGTCTCCCAACTAAATTTTGGGAAGAGGCTATAGTAACAAAAATTTACCTAATTAACAGGTGTCCTACAAAGGTAGTCCATGACAAAATTCCAATGGAAGCATGGTCACAAGGAAGATGGATAGTAGAACACCTAAGGGTGTTTGGATGTGTTGCATATGCAAATGTGCCTAAAGAAAAAAGGCATAAATTGGATGACAAAGGTGTGAAGTGCATCTTCACAGGGTATAGCTTAGAATCAAAGGCATATATATTATATGACCCATTGAACAATAAGATGACTCTTTCAAGAGATGTGGAATTTCTTGAAAATCAGTCTTGGTATGGTTCAATTGATGAGTCACCAAGAACTTTCAGTAAAGTTCCAATTATGAGTGAAGAGGATGCTGATGAACAACAAGAAGGAGTAATTAGAAGAAAAGGAAAGCAGGTTCAGACAATGCTGAGCTCCTCTAGGCATGACCAAGTGTCAGTGCTGAGTACCAGTGAAGATCGAGCTAGTCGACAATGTAGCAGCAGTGAAGATTCTGATCCCACACTCTCCTCCCTATTACCAAGAAAGACCAAGAGTCTTAGGGAGATATACCAAGATGAAAGGTATGAAGATTACGATGAAAGTGTTAATTTTGCATTATTTTCTCATAGTGATCCAATATATTTTGAAGAAGCAATCAAGGAGAAGAAATGGTGTAATGCCATGGATGAGGAAATAGATGCTATAGAAAGAAATGAGACATGGGAGCTAACTAAATTGCCTCCCAAGAAGCAAGTGATTGGAGTGAAATGGGTCTATAAGACCAAATGCAATGCTAAAGGCAAGATTGATAGGCATAAGACAAGGCTGGTAGTTAAGGGCTACAAATAGTAGTATGGAAGAGACTATGATGAGACCTATGCCCCTATTGCAAGAATGGAAACTGTGTGTGCTGTCATAGCAATTGCAGCTCAACAAAAATGGAAGGTATTTCAAATGGATGTGAAGTCTGCCTTCCTAAATGGTGTACTGAAAGAAGAAGTGTATGTGGAGCTGCCACCTGGTTATGAAGTTGCAGGTGAAGAGAACAAAGTATATAGGTTGAAGAGAGCTCTTTATGGGCTCAAGCAAGCTCCAAGGGCATGGTACATTAGGATTGACTCATATTTGATGAGCAATGGCTTTAGCAAAAGAAATGGTGAGCCCACTCTTTACATCAAGGAAAAAAATGGTAATGTATTGATTGTTGTCTTGTATGTAGATGACTTGATTTTTACTGGAAATGACAAGGCTCTAATTGGTGAGTTTAAAGAGGCCATGAAAAATGAATTTGAAATGACAGACTTAGGTCTCTTAAAATGATTTTCTAAGCATAGAAGTAAAAAAAATGCATAATGGCATCTTCATCTCTCAAGAAAAGTATGCAAGGAAGATCTTGGAGAGATTCAAAATGCAGAATAGTAAGGCAGCCCCCTCACCAACATCAGTACGTCTGAAGTTGAGCAAGGAAGACTCTAGCAAGAGAGTATATCCGACATTATAAAAGAGTATGCTCAGAAGTCTAATGCATTTGACTGCAACTCGGCCAAACCTAATGCATGCAATAAGTCTAATTTCTAGATTTATGGAAACACCAAAGGATTCCCATTGGCAACCAGGAAAGAGGATCCTAAGTTATGTGAAAGGTACCAAGGGATTTGGGATTTTGTATACTGCAAATGATGATTTCAAGTTGGTTGGTTACACAGATAATGATTGGGCTAGAAGTTTAGATGATACGAAGAGCACTTCTGGATACATGTTTCATATGGGATCAAGTGCAATTTCATGGGCATCCAAGAAGCAACCTATTTTTGCTTAATCTATAGTAGAAGCTAAATACATAGCAGCATGTCAAGAAATTTGGCTAAGGAGGATCTTGACAAATTTGAATGAAAGGCATGAGGTTGGAACCGAAATTTATTGTGACATCTCATCAATTGGATTGTCCAAGAATATAGTCTTCCATGGGAGAAGAAAACACATAGAGATCAGATATCACTTCATCAGAGAGCTGGTGGAGAATGGGGATATCAAGATGGATTTTTGCAAGTCTAAGCAGTAGTTAGCAAACATATTTACTAAGCCTTTAGTTATTGGAATTTTTGTACACCTAAGAGAGTGTCTTGGTGTAGTTGATGTGGATCAGTTGTGATCCTTGTTTTGTTTGGGTCAAGACAAAGAGGGAGTGTTGGAATATTTAAAATGGTAGTTGACATTTTCCCCTAGAGCCAAACGCCCACCTACCACCTAAAAGCTAGCAGAACAAATAGACAACATAAATATGATGGGTGAGATTTTTTGAAATCAGAAATGAGGGGGAAAGATATGACAAAAAAAAAGGAATTCTTATTCATTCATTCAATGAGTTTTTCAGATCAAGTAGATCAGAAGTTGCAGAGTTTAGCAGAGCAGAGAAAAGGAAGAAGAAGAAAGTGGTCAGCAGATCCACTTGTTGCAAAGACAGAAGGAAGTATGTTCAGTGTCTCCAGTTGCACGTGACTCCTCTGTTTATCTTGTGAGTTGGTTGTTGTTTTATTTTGTCCTGTTAAAGCAGTTATTGCTCTAGGTACCTTTGTATGCAACCATTAGAGCTGCAAATTTAAAAGTTTATTGAAGTTTGAAGTATTATGAGTTTAGGGTTATTTTAGGGTTTTCTGGTTGAAGTCGAATGCTCCCAAATTTTGTAATAGTTTAAAATCTTAGTTGAATAGAAAAGAAAGAAGGCATACTTGAATCTATTGTTCTTCCTCTTCTATTCATTTTATTTGAGAAACTTGGTTGAAAGGTTAAAGCTTGGTTCTCTGGTTTTAATGGTGAAAGCATTCACGTTGAAATATTCTCTAAGTTATAATATTTTAGTTAAAACAGAACACTCAGCAGCTACTGCATTTGTGTGTGCCGAGCTCTTCTTGTGCCGAGCATTTCCTTTGTAAGCTAAGCTCACTCGACATCCATTGGTGCCGAGCATTTCATTGTGGCCGAGCATTACCTTTTGTGTGACGAGCTTACTCAACCACCTTGTGTTGAGCTAACTCGGTACCTATTTTCTATCTGTCACTTGGCACCTATTTTCTTTATGGAACTTGGCACCTTTAGGTGCTGACCAAAATTGGCACTCGGCACCTTCATGCGCCAAGAAAATATTTAAGTGCTGAGCAAAGTTTTGTTGAGTTAGGGTTGTGAGATTTAAATATTTTAACTTATATTTCTCACAAATAGAAACCAACCCTTGTATGATTGCATTAGATTTCTTTTGAGGAATTCAAATATAGGCAATGGCTCATGGGATAAGTATGGAGAAGCATGAGATAATGATGCTTGTTGGAGGTTTATATTTGGATAGCAATATAAGCATGTGTATGTTGATATAACAATTTTGATTGCTAGCATGGTTGAAAACTTACAAAGAACATATATTTGGATAAATTTCAAAACTCAAAAGAGTATGATTCAGGTTAATTCCATTTTTGGTGATTTGTCACATTGGATAACCCATTAATAAGAAACAATGTGCACTCAAAAAATATTTCAAACTGAGATCATTTGACATTGCACACCTTTTGATGCAATGTATCTATCTGTGCTATGCTATTTAGGATTTATAGTTAAATTAATATTGCAGATGGAATGCCTTTCATTTCAGTTGTGCATGTAGTTTTTGCTACCATGGACATTTTGAGTATTGTGACTTCATACAAACCACGATTGTTTGTTTACCCTTACAACCAGTGTCTTGTGTTCTTTTGTCACTAGGGATCCTTTTTTTGAGTATTATTTTGATATATGATATATTATTATCTTTCTAATGTCAGAATAGGTATCGTTGATCTAGAATTATAAATTTTTTATAATTATAAGACAATGCTTGTTTGAGATCTCATAATTGACTCCAAAATGTCACTACTTTGGGAAGTCAATTGATGACTGTGCACCTTAGAATGATGTGGCAACTCCTATGGACTGTTGCACTATAGAGTGGTCTTGATGTGCACCCAGATAGTAAACCCAACTGATCACCTTGTTTATCCCTTTATGGTCACCTTTTAGCTTGCAAAAATTCTAGCAGTTTTTAGCTACTCCCGTCACTACACAGGCCTTGCTTCCCTTGGATTTGGTAATATTTCTTTGCTGATACAATTATTTCTAGGAAAGTATGATTTTCATACAACCTCTTATGACTTCCATTTTTTTTTGGTTGGTGTTCCACACATCCCTCAAGCTGGTAGGAACATTGCTCTTATAGCACTTGTAATGTCCCATTTTTGGGGCATCTTCAGATTTAACATTTATTTATATCAATTTTATAATATTCCTTATGATCCCTTCTCAAAATTGACATTCCATATATATACATCATATTTCATAGAGACATGCCCTTTCAATAAAGTCAATTGCATTATATTAATAATTATTATAATATAAATAATAATTATTATATTAATTATATATTTATATTTATATATTAATAAACTTTGATTATATTAATTAATATCATAAGATATACTATATTAACAATTATATTAATTATTATATCATATATTATTTTAATAATATATCAACTAGATATATTATATTATATTATATTATAATACCTCATTAATATAGTATTGCTATATTAAAATATATCTCTATTATTTATTATTTCATTCGTATTTTTATATTACTATTATAATACAACATATATAATATGATTATTATTTTTAATGTAATGTTAATATTTTAATATTACTTTATAAAATATTTATTTATATCAGTGGCCAAAATGGGGACATCATAGTAATGAATAAGAAAAAATAAATTTTAATCAATTCTATTCCAAACAAAGCTAGAGAGGTCATGAGGATATTGGCATTCACTCCAATTGTTGGAACAGAGCAATTGATTGTGCATAAAAGACCTGGCTATAGTTTAATTCAAAATAAGGTGGCCACTATTGACAAAAGAAAACAAATAGTGGGGTCAACTAGTGTTGTCCTAAAAGAGAGACTTGATGAAGCCTCTCCTAAGAGGCAAAGAATAATAAGAGAATAGACTCCTCAAATTGAAGAATATTCACCTACTCAATCTCCATTAAAAATTGAAGATGAATAGCTCACTAGGGAGAAAATGGAGTGATAAGGATCCCAAGGAGGAGTATTCATTACCCAGGGAGAGTTGGATGAGGGAAATCCTCAGGAGCCTCCAATGCCAACCCTTGAATTGACTATGGAAAATTATAGAGGAAGGGAATTATACCCTATAATGGAGCAAGCCTACCATGAATTCATGTCTGATGATGATTTTGCTAAATCTACAACCCTCCATTAGTTTGTTTGGAGAAAAAACAAGGAAATGTTTGAAGAAAGATTTAATAAATTGATAGCAAAGCATCTAGAGATGGAAGAGGTAGATGCACAGAGTTAGATCAAAGAATAAATGACATAGGAATTCAAGAACATGACCCCTTAGGAGGGGAGACAAATGATAAAAGCATCTAGTGTCTTGCTACTATCAAATTGGTATATAGTAGATGCCTTAGTTTCTAATTCTATTTTAGGAAAATTAAACGTAAAGGATCATGGGAATAAAGAAATAAGAGGTTCCAAATTAAGTGACGACTAGGCTACATTAGTCATTTGGTTGGTAAGGAAAGGATCTAGGACTGGCTCCTCCCAGTCTAATAATATTGGATTAATAGGTAACCTAATTGTGAAAAGGGTGGAAGATACGACTAATGTAAAAGCTATATGTCTGGTAAGGAAGTATCTTGTTTAAATTTAGCCATAGTTGAAAGAGAAGAAAAGGCAATGTTTGAATTGCAAAATAAATATGAAAAGGTTCTAGAAGCCTACAATAAAGAAGTTCAAAGGAGAATTGAACTTGAGAATAAGATGATGGGATAGTTTACTAGGCCAAGGACCACATATCCTTACCCATGAGTGGAGCCTGTTAAATCCACTCCCTTTATTGAGGTTTCTCATACACCGTAGAGACCACAATATTATAAAGATGAAGATATTGAAGAGGAGAAGAGAAAATTGTGGGCATTACATGTAGAGTTAAATGTGCAATATGAGGATAAATTGAGAAAGGCTCTCATGTATTTGGTTGATAAGATATAATGGCCCTTGTTTTATGATCAACTAGCAAAGACAATGAACATATGGGATGAAATAAAGGTAAGTGATGAAGCTTTGAAGCCAATTGTTAGTAAGTAGAATAAGAGGAGAAAAAGGGTCACCTTTTATGTTTTTCTATCATAAGTTTGTCACATGATTATACAGAAAAAACTTATGATTTTGGTAATGACCTCTTAGAGTTTGATGGTAAAAGAGTTGAGCTATAGAGGAGAATTGTTACCTACTTGGATAAATACAAGAGTGTTAATTTTGGCTTATTTCTGAATGCTTTAGATAAGAAGAATAAATAAAAAAATAAAGAAGAATGGGCCAAAGAATTAGATGACTTATTTTGTCTAAGGATGAATAGAGTCATAAATGAAAATGGAAATCTATGCTGGTCAGCTACTACCGAGGAAATTGTAAAAGCCCAATTATTCTTTTATTCTTTAAAGAAAGATTTTATTAAAATTTATAAAGTAGCTGAATATTTGATTAAGAAGCAACATGATATTCTGCAGTTCAATTGGTTAGATGACACACTTTTTTATAAGTGGATGGCAAATATTAGTCCTAGTGAATAGTTAGAAGATGTTGAAACTAGTGATGATGAGGAGATGGAATAAGATGATATACAAATAATTGATGCACCATCCAAAGATCAAAAGGAGGAAGATAATAAAGGTGAGAAAAAAATTACAACTATAGGCACAAAGGCCCAAATTGATGACATGGCAATAGAGGAAGCGAAAATCACTGTTACTTTAACAACGTGTGATGATACAAGTGAAGATGCCAGAGTTGAGTTGAACCTACAGAGATTAGAGCTAGATACATCACTGGCACACTTGATGGCCGCATATTATGAGGGTTTAGAATAGAAAAAAGGCCAATCATTAGGTTTTTTTAGGTGAAGAAAGCATATCACTAGGTGGAATAGAAAAGTGGTCCCACAAAGGAATGTTATGATACCAAATCTTTTCTGTTGCACAAAATTTTGTCCTTTATGATAGTAGAAAAATGTACAAATTTTCTGTCTAAAGGACAACTATTAGTTCTCTATACCTAAAGCTTGTTGCATCTCACTTTATATAAGTGAGATCCCAAGGTTAGAGAAGGTTCTAAAAATTTTGTATAAATTTTTTTTTTTTGTTTCAGAAAAGATACAGTTAGTCCACTTGTGTGTAGTGTTTTAGAGTTTACTTTCACATCTAGTATGCTTTGATGATACATATAAATGATAGAATCAGCAAAATATTCTAAGTTTCATTGAATTTCTATTGGTTATTGTATTAGTTAGTTCAAAGGATAATACAAAAGGGTACTTACACTACAACTATGTTATCAATTTATGTCCCCAATTTATGAGATTTTTAATTTGAGATTGGTTAAATAAGGTTTAATTGACTAAATGCAATCTGGATAGATTGTATACTAATTCTATTGTTTCTTTTAATTCAAGGAATTAAGGAAGTGCTTCAATAAATTAGTATTGTCTATGAGTTTATAAAAAGGGATAGTTCATAAGAATAGGAATTGGTGATTATAGTTGATAAATTCATCTACAAGTTATTTGAATTAGATCCCATACTAATAGTTGACTCTGTGTAATAATGGATAAGGCACTAGTCATATAAATTAGAGATAAATTGAAGTAAATTCTACTACATACCCATTCTTTCAAGTTTAAATCAATCAAATATTATATCTAGTGTATAAAGGCGGTCATCATCTATATGTTGAAGTTCATGAGGTATTATTAGATGCTATAGCTCATGATTTGTTTCACATATATTAGAGAAAATTGGACCATATTTTTAATATTAGGGATTAAGGGTAAGAGTCAATAAAATATGGAATCTCTAAGGTACTCCTACCTTGCTCTTACAGAGCCAAAAGTGTAGAAAGCATTTATGCTTTGTGAAGTTGGCCCAAAAACACAATTTATTATGCTAAATATGAATATTAGCTATCTCTAGGTGTAATGAATTTTGTTGTCTATTGGTATTTATAATCATTATTAAATAAGGAGCCAACAAAATTGGTGATGTTGCTGGGGACTTGTACAACACATGCTTATGTGTAAACATCACTGGAGTTACATTGGTTGTGTCAGTGTTAAATTTGTCAGACTCTTTGGCAATTAGTCATGGTTTTATTAGACTTTTATAGTGACAAACCTTGAGAATTCAAAAGTAAAGAGAAAATCCCCACACCATAGGTGTACACTAACATGTACAATCCTCACAAAGGTATCTTATCTATCAAGAAAGGGTTGCAATCCTAGAACCAACTATGATTGGTTTCTTTCTATGTGTTAGTCTTACTCATATTATCACATGATAGTTTCATTAGGTCAAAAAGTTATTGCATTATTTTTTTCCCTAGGTGGGTGGCGACTCAAAAGTTTTTAACTAGTGTCAAGTTTAAGGAAATTTTTAGATCATGGGAAGTGTAAAAAATACATGGGCAAATGTGAAGAAAAACCCAACAATTAAGTTACGAACTAATCTTCCTCCTAAAGGAGAGAAAAATTGGGTTTTAAAAGTGGCTCAGATGCAGAGAGGAAACTATTCCTACGAGCAAGTAGCAAGGAAAGAAAATTTTTACCCTTCTATTTCTGAACGGGAAGCCTCTTGCAAAGGTCCTAGGTCTTATCTAGGTTTATTTAATGATGATTTCTATAACACTTTTGAAGTACTTTGTTAGGAGAAGGTTGTGTAGCCACATGCATTTAATTTGGATGCTAGAGATAGTAATGATCCTTTTTAGCATAGTAGGAACCCTTTCATGTTAGATTACTCTCTTGAAAGAGTAAGACCTAAACACTTAGAGCTTGAGAGTTTTAATGATGAAAAGACTTAGATAGTTATGAGTTTACTATTCCTAACCCTAATGAGAAAAATAATTTGAGAATGTAGCTTGCTAAGCAAGAAGCCATTGGTAGGAATTTAAAAAGGTAAAGGAATAAAAGATCATGAAATATTTTGAGGAAAAGTAGGCACTACTTAGGAGAATTGCTACCTTGAGAAAGAAAAATGAAATAGCAACCAGTGCTTGGGAACCTAAAATTGTAAGTCAAGTTGAATAGCTTAGAATGCAAGAGAAAAAGATGTTAGAAAACCAAGATGTGAACCTTAAAGGTCCTATAATAAATTAGATTAAGAGTTATAAGGTTGTAGAAGTTGAAAACAACAAGACGAGAGAAAATAGAAGGAAGTTGGTATTAAGATCAAAGAGCCAGTAAAGACTATTCAGATCCAAGATTCTATGTCATCTTTTGATCTTGAGTTGGAAAAGAAGAGGAAGGAGAGAGATGCTTTAGCCAAGAGATTAGAAATTGCTAAAAATGAGGTAGCTATAGCTAAGATGAATAGTAAGATTAAATTCTTAGAAAATACTAGGAAACAATCTGTAGCTATACCTAAAGATAATACAAAGAGTAGCCCAAATGATGTAAATCAAAGCTTTATTAAATTACATGCTTCTTCCCTATATTCTTCATTCTAGAAAATGGATCTTAATAAAGTTGTTGCAAATGCTAGTACTAATAACACTTTGAACAACAATGAAAGAAATATTATTAGTAACATTAAGAATGGCCTACAAAGGAGACTTGTTTAGTTAGAGGGTTATAGGTAGATACATTTTGATGGGATTCTTGGATTCCTTGACCCCACTTCACAAGAAATGAGGAAAAGATTGCCTAAATTTGTTAGAAATAATGCTATCACTTGTGAGGGTCATTTGAGGGATTTTCTTGACATCATTAGTGACTGTGAAGTGGAGGCTGAAGATGTTATCATGAAGTTTTTTCTTTTAGTCATTAATTGAAGATGCTAAAGAATGGTTCAAGAGGCTTCCTAAATCATCTATTGCAGACTAGATAGACATTGAGTACTATTTCAAGGAATAATATGGTAATAAATAGAACTTGAGTTATATCTTAGGTGAGTTCAACAACATTAAGAAGTTACATAATGAGTCTAATAC
Organism: Cupressus sempervirens; assembly: GCA_028749045.1. NCBI lineage: Eukaryota > Viridiplantae > Streptophyta > Pinopsida > Cupressales > Cupressaceae > Cupressus > Cupressus sempervirens. Next base: position 104,216,499 of record CM053783.1, read on the forward strand.
TAACTTGAACACTAGATTTTAGATGAGGATGTACAAGTTGATGAAAACCATGTGAGTTGATGATAAGATATTTATGATGACTTACTTGAATGCCTTTGATGGTAAAATGGCATACCTTCTTAGATATAAGGAAACTAGGACCTTAAGAGATGCTTTCAAAATTTTTATAAATATAGAAAATAATTTGACAATTTTAGGGAGGTTAGAAACAAAAAAGAGAAGATCCTAGGTTATATGGGAGCAATGGAAATAGAAAGGAAGATCACAAAGTTATAGGAGGAAAAAAGCAAGAACCTACTGAGATGAGTCAAGTTCTAAATGCTATACCAAGTTTGAATCTTCCTCAAGTAAAAAATGATAAAAATCCCACTAAAAATAAGATCCCTTATCAATCCAATTTTAGTAGATAGAATAGATTGCAAAATTTCCCTTATAATACCACTTGGAAGATAGTCAACCTAGTGTTCCTCTCACCAAGAACAAAAATAACAAGGTTAACCCTAACCCCTTATCAAAAAATTCTATAAATATGGTAGATCATCCTAAATTCACTACTGAGCCTACATGGTGTTGTATTTGTCAATTACCCCATGCTCCTGAATATTGTGTGGTAGCTTTTTCATTTTCTGGAACTTGAATTGAGGTAGAAGAACATCAAGAACATGAAGAAAATAGTGATGATGTGGGATGCAATATATTTGAGTCACATTATGATTATTTTGACAATTATGACCATGACATGGATGTAGATGAACAAAGGTAGTTTTAGAATGATATGCAACAACATGTATTTTATTATGAGGAAAGTGGTTTTGATGACAATATATGTAACATGGCATCTACCAGAGAGGAGTTGATATTGAGGAAACCTTCTAGAGAAGAGGTTGATCAAATTATAGCTAGCATGGTAGCTTATGTATAGACTAGAAATATGGTTCAAAATGTTGATGGTGGTAGGGTGGCTAGTATATTTATCAAGAAGGTTGGTCCTAAGAAAAGGGAAGTTGTGAAGCTGAAAGAGATTCCTGCTCTAAAGGTCAAAGCTACCAACAAGAAATTGGAATCAACAAAAATGGAAAATCCCAAGGTTCTTGAACTTCAAAATCATGGTCCTAAGAAGTTGGAGTAGAAATATCAAAAGTGCTAAATATAAATGAGAAGAATCATTAGGGTGCTATAAGTATTCTTGATAAAAAATTATGAGAAAAGGGGTGTGACTATTGATGCCCCCTCTGATTCTTCTATAGATATGCTTGTTGTTTTGTCACAAATCACTATCAATGTTCCTTTTTATGAGATATTAAGAATCCTTGAACATAGAAGTAAATCCATAGCACGGGTAGGAGGTATTGATGAAAAGTTAAATTTTAATTATAATGAAAGCCATACTCCCAAGGAAAGTAATGAAGAAAAGGTAAAAGACAAAGAAATCGAAGTAGTTGTGTCTCAAATTCCTCAAATGTTTTTAGATACCTCTGTAAATCAATGTTTAGGAAATATTGAACCATTTTTCTTGAGTATCATAGTAAATGGTAAAACATTCAAAAATTGCATGATTGATTCTGGTGCTTCCAATACTATTATGTCTTTTGAAATAATGAAGTAATTAGGCCTAAGGTTGATACTACTTAGGGAAGATGTCATGCTATGGACAAAAGAGAAGTAATGGTCATAGGTACTACTAATGCTTTGCCATATAAATTGATAGCGTATCCTAACAAAGAACTTACTATGAGCGTGTTGATTGTTGATATTACAACTCAATATGGCATGTTGTTATCTAGAAAATGAAGTGTTGCCATGGGAGTGAGTTTATGATGTGACCTATCATTTGCTACTTTTAAAATTGATGGGAATTTAGTGAAAAAATAGAGAACCTAAGAGCATGTATATGATAGAAGATGATAGAAGAAGAGACAGAGGATCACATGACAAACTTTGTTGATATAGATGTCAATGCATTCCAAGATGAGGTTCTAATCTTGAAGAAAGGTAAGTATAAATCATAGATGGAAGAAGAAGCTGGCACAAAGATAGACAAAGGTGATTTATGGACTCTATTTTTTGATGCTGCTTTCTACAAAGATAGATCTGGTGCATGTATTTTATTGATTTCTCTTGTAGGGGTAACATATAAATTCTCTTCTACATGGAGTTTCCCTTGTACTAATAATATAACATAGTATGAGGCTTTCTTGTTAGGACTCAAATTAGCTCAGAAGCATGGGATAAAATGTTTTCATGTTATAGGGGATTCTAAATTGGTTGTATCCCAAGTAAGACATGTTTATGTGTCAAAAAAAAAGATTAAAAAAATATAGAAATGTTGTATGGGATATAATTGAGTATTTTGATGCATTTGGGAAAATTTAGAAAGATAGGACTAATAAAAAGATGGAAAATTTGTTGGTAAATATAGAAATAAAGCCGAATGATATTACATTCGGTGGTATATCCAAAGTTGAGGTCCAAACCAGGCCTTCTATCCCTAACAATGACCAAAATTGGCAAGTATTTGAAGATGATAGAGATATATTGAGATTTTTAAAATTTGAGAATATGTTGTAACACCATGAAATTGATTGTGCAGCTTATGTAGAGAACATAAATGGAAGAGATAGTATTTTTGGGCAAGAAGTTGTACAGTTGAAAACAAACAAAAGTATGAAGGATTAGTTGTCCTAGAAACTATTTTTGACAATCAAGATAGGTCCCAAATGAATACTAAGGAATATAATTCTAAGGATCTAGAGGAGATAAACTTAGGAAATGAAGAAACACCTAAGAAGGCATATATTGCTAAGAAATTGTCTCTTAAAATAAGGCAGGGTTTGATTGGTTTGTTAAGAAAATATAGACATGTGTTTGCATGGTCATATGATGATCTTAAGGCTTACAGAGAAGATCTATTTCAGCATGAAATCCCTTTGAAACCATATGCTAAACCTTTTAGATAGAAACAAAGGCCCATCAATCCAACTCTTGGCCCCAAAATGCAAGAGGAAATGATCAAGTTAAGAGATGCAGGGATCATAAAGCCTATTAGACATTCATCCTAGGTGTCTAATTTAGGCCCTGTTAGGAAGAAAAATGGAGATAGAAGGTTGTGTGTTTACTTTAGAAATCTCAACATATCTTCACTAAAGGATAATTATGCTTTGCCATATATGGAGGCTATGCTACAAAAGGTCACTAAATCTAAACTTATGTCCATGATGGATAGATTTTTAGGATACAATCAAGGTGTTGTTAAAGAATTAGAACAATTTAAGACTACTTTTACCACTCCATGGGGTGCTTATGTGTATGTTAGAATTCCTTTTGGGTTTACTCATGCTGGGGCTACTTTTAATGTGCAATGGATGTGGCTTTGTATGATATTATTGATAAATTCTTGGTGTATATCAGGTTGATCTAACTACTTATTCTAAGGATGAGAATGATCATGCATTTAGAAAAAGGTATGCCCTTAAATATGGAATTTCTTTGAATCCTAGAAAGTGTAACTTTTCTTTTGCTGAAGGAAAGTTGTTAGGGCATCTAGTTGGTAAACATGGAGTGAGGATTGACCCTAAAATGGTAGAAGTAGTAGATAAAATTTAGAAGCCTAAGAGTGTTAAGGGAATTCAATCAATTTTTGGGAAAAAAAAACTTTCTTAGAAGGTTTGTGACTAATTTTGTAGAAATTAGTAGGCCTATATCAAAGATGTTAAAGAAAGGTTTTGAGATAAAGTGGAATGGAGAGCCTACTATTTCATTCTAGAAGATTAAGCAAGCTATTAAGGATGCACCTATTCTATGAGAACCAAATTATGATAAAACAATGCATATATTTTCTTTTGCTTCATTTCACACTATTTCTATAGTATTACTACAAAAAAATGAAGAAGGCTATGAACAACCTATTGCATTTTTTAGAAAATCATTACAAGTAACAAAATTGAAGTATGATATTAATGAGAAACAAGCTTATACACAGGTGAAGGAAGTGAAGACTTTTAGATGTTATCTAATGGGAGAAACCATTATTGCTATAGAAGTTGTAAAAGCCAACTTCAAAGTTCACTAAGATCTCCTACCTTCAAATAACCTACTAAAGAGAAACTGTAGAAGGAAAGGTAGGACTTGGAGAATCTCAACGATGTGAGAGAAATTATATTACAACAATGAAAAATGAAATTTCTATACAAAAATACAATGGGAGAACCTATTTATAAAGACCTCTAGGAATCTTCTAGAATAAGCTAGAAAGTCCTAGGAGATAAGTGTGACAACTAAGCATACATCCACAAAAGGTGGATTATCCTCCATGTAGGTGAGAAGATAAGTATGACTAGGTAAGAACAAACTCTTGTATTGTCAAAAACTCCTAGATGACAACTAATAACTAAATGTATTTATCTAAGTAAACTTAAGTAAAGCATAAATAATAATAATTTACTCTAACACCCCCATTTAAGTGCAACTTAGGGGAATGTACTTAAGCTTACAAAAGCTAAGATGAAATGCAGAATGGGTCCTAACAACAAGCCCAAGAAAGGTACCCATGTACAAATGCAAAGAAATGAAACCTCTAAAAATGGGGAAAAAGGGAAAACCTCATGGGAAAAAACCTCCCCCAAAAAGTGGTAAGTATAAGCATGCTAAAAAAATGAAGGAAGGAAGGCCTCAACAAGACCCTCCAATGACAACTTCCATAATGCCAAGCATAGACCATGACTAAAGATAGCTTGGTGATGAAAAGGTTTAGTGAAGATGTCAGCAACATGTATGGTAGTAGGAATGTACTTCAATGAGATAAAACCATCCTGAATCAAGTGATAGATGAAGTTCATATGTAGATTAATGTTTTTGGCATGCTAATGTTCCACCAAGTTACGATAAATGTGAATGGCACTTTGATTATTGCACCACAAAATAGTGGGATCATCTAGGGGAAAAAAAAACTCAATCATCAACTACTAAATCCATAAAATCTCTTGACTAGCATGTACTACTACCCTCTACTCAGCCTCTATAGATGAAAGTGCACAAGCATGTTGTTTCCTGCATGACTACATGATAAGACCAAAGCCAAGACAAAACACAAAGCCACAAGGAGACTTCTAATCATCAAAATCACTGGCCCAATCTGAGTTAGTGTAGCCAACAAGGTGAGGAGTCCTCAATGTGTAATGAATTCCATATATGAGTGTTCCCTAAATGTATCTCAAAATATGTCAACTATATTTCCAATGACTCTCATGAGGGTCCTAGGAAAATTGAGAAACAAGGCCAACTGCAAAGGAGAGATTAGGACAAGTGTGTGTCAAGTACAACAAGCTACCAACCAACTACCAATAAAAAGTAGCATCCACTAGAGGTAAAGAGTGGGAGGTAGACAAGGTGACACCTGATTGAAAAGGTGTTGGAGTAGGCTTGATATCACGCATGTCAAAGTATCAAAGCATGTCAAGAGCATACTTCTACTGATAAACAAAAATCCTAGTAGAGGACTGAATGATCTAGAGACCAAGAAAATAGTGGAGCAAACCAAGATTAGTCATCTCAAACTAGTCCATCAATGCATGCTAAACATCTTGAAGCATAGAGGATGAGCAAGTCATGAGGATATGATCATCAACATATAGGAGAAGAATCAAAATCTCATCTCCAAGATGTTGAATGTACACTGTAGGATTGGAATGGTTGCAGGTGAAACCTATAGAAAGTAGAAAAAGAGTCCATCTTCTCATACCAAGCCTGAGGGGCCTATTTGAGACCATATAATAAGCATCAAAGTCTATAAACTAAGGAGGAATCCTACACAAATACTAGAGGCTACTCCATATAAATATCCTCAGTGAGATCACCATGTAGGAAGGCACTCTTCACATCCATCTAAAAAATAGGCCACCCTATGAGGTTACGAGGGATAAGACAAGGAGGATAGAATTCATCTTGGAAATAGGGGTAAATGTCTTGGTGTAATCAATACTGTAAACCTGAAAAAAACCCTTCACAACAAGACAAGCCTTGTACTTATCAATTGAACCATCAACAACATACTTAGTTTGATAGATCCATTTGCATCACACTAGCTTTCTTCTTGTAGGAAGTGTTGGTGTTTGAAACTACTGAACAACAAAATGTTCAATAGTAAAGTGATGTTACTCATATAATCTAAGGAGCAGTTATTTCCCATTGAAAATTACATGTGCAAATCACTTGGGCCCAACTTCAACAAAACCAAGTATGGTTTTCTACTCTTTAGGTTCTACTAAACCAAAGTGGGTATACCTAGGGATGATTCACTGGGATATTTCTGTATGAAACTTAATTTAGTTGCATTCTAATTCTCATCTTCTATCCCTATCACATATGCAATTTATCCATTTGTTCATATTCTTTGATTCATACAAATCCCTCATAAGTAGATTTGGTCATAGTTCTCCTTGAGTTTACAATTATTCCTGCAAATAGTAGCTACCTAAGACTTAGAAATAAAATATAAATGAGTGTTTACTAGCATTATAACCTTGATAAAATGAAATGAAAATTATTTTGAATTTATAATTGATTTTTCATGTAGAGGCAGAATCTATTCTCAATTATTTCTAATTTGTGTGACTAGTGTCTTATCCATGGGGGCAAAGTGTCAACTATTGGCAGGAGATATTGTTTCAAATAACTTGTAAATGAACCAATCAAATATAATCACCCATTTCCATTCTTATGAAATATCCTTTTCATGAACTCATGAATTCTACTAATTTACTGAAGCATTTACATAATCCCTTGAATTAAGAAAAACAATAAACCAATATACAACCCATCTAGATTGCATTCAATCAATTGAACCTTATTCAAATGACCTCAAAATTAACAAACTCATGAAAAGGAGACAAAAATTAGTGACATAGATCCAATGTAAATACCCTTTTACATTATCCTTTTATATGACTAATACAATAAACAATAGAAACTCATTGAGAAACCCAAAGTATCTTGTTGATTCTGTCATTTCCTTATGTTATTAGAAAGTACATAATTGGAAGTAAACTTAGAACAACAACTACATATAACTAATCCGACTATATTTTCTTGAGAATTTAAAAATATACAAGTCTTGAACTCTTTCTCTAGCCCTGGGATCTCACTTATACAGTGTGAGATGCAACAAGCTTGAAGCTCAAATAAAATGACAAGTGTCCCCTCACAAAGATAGTTACATTTGCTCCTACAAAAAGAAAAAATTGTGTGTAATAGAAAACTTATACATCAAACATTCTTTTGGTAGGCCCCTTTTCTATTACATCTCTTGGAATGACAAAAATGCTATGATTTGATTTTTTTATCATTTTGATTCCTTAGAATAAGTGGCTATCAAACTTGAAAGTGATGAGTCATCTTCGGTTACATGCAAATTCACTTTAACTTAGGGATTCTCTTTATGTTCATCATCGACTATAAAGGTAAAAGGAACTTTAGCATCATCTTCTACCCTGCTATCTTCTGCCATCTACTCTATAGACATGAATTTTTCATTCCATTCATTGTAGGCAGTGTCATCAGGCAAAATTTAGGACCTCTCTTTGTATAGTTATCAAAGAATTTCCAACTGCCTCTATATCAACAAAATCTTTTCTAATGGTACTATAGAATATCTACACTTTAACCAACTCTTCATTGGTCATAGCCCATTATAATTGCCTAGTTTCATTTATGACATTATTCATCCTTTGACAAAATATCTCATCCAACTCTTTTTTCCACTCATCTTTTTCCTTTACTTTATCAACAATTCTTAAAGCACTAGGAAATAAATCAAACTTTCCAACTATGTACTTGGAAAAAGAAAATTGTTACTCTTTTCTTAAAAGAGTCATGTTTGTCATCAAAACCCTCCAACTTATTTAACAATTCAAATATCTTCTCTATTTGATGACAAGGAAATTAGAATATAGATATGCACATAGTAGTGATATCATTATTTCTTTCAGTCCACTTCTATACAAGAGGTTTTAATTTAACTTCATCTATGATTTGTGCAATTCTTGCCAACTAATCAAAGAATACTGGCCACTCAATTCTATCTATCAAATACATTACACCCTACGTTATTTTCTTTTCATATTGATTATTCAATTCTACATGTAGTGCATATAACTTATTCTTTTCTTCTTCAAATTCCTTTATAGTGTAGAATTGAGGCCTTTCAGGGGTGTCTAGTATCTCAATAATAGGGGTTGACTTAAAGGGTTCAATAGGTGGCCATGGGGGGGATAAAATTCTACGTCTACTGAACTCTCCCACCTTTCTTTTCCAAAGTTGCTTCTCCATTTGAGATACTTGGTTTTCTAATGATTATATCTATTTACCTCTATCTTCATATGCTTTCAAAACTTCCTCAAACCTAGCATTGAGTTGCACAAACCTATCCTCTTCCTTTTGAGCCACCACATTGCCAAATTTCATCATTTCTATAGCCATTCCAAAAAAAAAAATTCTGCCAACCTCACCAGCCATGAATACTGTTAGGGCACTAGTATGCCTGATAGTATAGATTTTCTACATTTTGGTTTTGTCCTCTTCTTAATTGACCATATTACTAAGGCCTAGTGGTCATCACTAAATTTAACTCCCTTGTGGGCATGTAGCACCTCTTCCTCAGTTTTATATTGTACATCCTTTTCTTTTCTTATTGAATAAATAATCATTGCATTAACTATGTCCCATTCTGGCAAATTTAGGACATCTGACTATTTAAATAATTGCCATTCTGCCTCAGGTGGGACCTAGGAAAAATCACTCAAAAACTTAGATTTTACCTCCTCCTTGATAATAGAGTCTGGTTTGCTAGGTTGCTCTGCTTTTATCTTCTCACATGCTTTTTCAAAATTTCCTATATTCAATCTCCACAAAAATTGTGCAAAAGCTCTAGATTTGACAAAATTATCATCATTAATAAATTTCTCAGAATCTTGAGCAATGATTGGGTCTATCTTTCTACCTTGATAATTATCAACTATTAGATCCAAGGAGGGTACATGAGGCACGTGAGGTACTCCACTCTCCAAATCTATGGTAATAACAATAACATCCTCTTCTCCACCAATCTATCTTAGCTGCTCCCTTAAGGATGCTTCATCATCTATTTGGATTGGGGTTTGGCTTGGGGAGTATTGTCCTACATGAGAAGATCTTCCTCCAACTTCTGTCTCTTTGGGGCACTTGTTGTAGTTGGGGTTTCTAGCCTTGGTCTTTCATGAGGGGGAGCTTCTTATACATGCTGCACCATCACATATCCTACCCTCTATTACACAATATATTGACCAGGAGATACTATGTTTTTGGTATTTATTCTTCTCTATACTTCTGCAGCTTTGTCTAGATAAGTTCTGGCATTTGTAGCCTTCTTCTCGATCATTGTTTGTATTATTACAGCAAAATTGTTCATAATTGATTGCATTTTGGCTCCCCAATATTTTTTAAATCTTTTAGAGGGTCATAATTACAGTCAAAAGCATTGATGAATTCCAAAGTTTTACTAAACATTGTCCATTTTTCTTTCCTTAATTCCTATTCCTGTAAAGAGAAAATGTTTTTGATAATGTCTTCAGAAAAATAAACCTAATGTGTCATGTGGGCAGCTTTTGTCCTTTCTCTCAAAAGGTCATAAAATCCTTCTGGATAAATAAATATTGCATGGGATTCTACCATGTTATACCTATCTAGAAATAAAATGAGGTGTGTTGATGTTTGAAACTATTGAGACACAAAATGCTCAATACCAAGATGAAAATACTCACATAATATAAAGATTAGCCAATTCCTATAATCAATGACACAAGTCGATCATCTGGACCCAACTGCAATGAAACCAAGGATGGTTTCCTACTATTTAGGCCGTGCTAAACCAAGGCGGGTATACCTAGGGATGATTCTATTTGCAAACTATGGTATGAAATTATTTTAGTTTCATTCTGATTCTCATGTTTTGCCCTAAGGCACATACATAGTTTACCAATTTTCTTTAAAACTTTCAAATATATGTGCATGCCATATAAGCAGATATGGTTATAATTCTTTTTGAGTTCGCAAGCATTCCTAGAAATAGAGGTATTTAGGACTCAAAAAACTAAATGTAAACAAGTGGTGACCGGCATTACAACCTTGAACAAAATAGAAAAAAGAATGACTCTGAATTTATAATTGTTTTGACATGTAGAAGTAGAATCTACTTTCAATCATCTCTGTTTCATGTGACCAATACCTTATCCATTGGGTAAAGAATAGGCTATTAGTGGGAGATTTAATTCAAATAACTTGTAAATGAATTGATCAATTGTAATCACCCATTTCCATTCTTATGAAATTCTCTCTTCTAAAATCACAAACCCCATTGGTTTATTGAAGCATTTCTATAATTCCTTAAATTAAAAGCAACAATGGAACTAGCATACAATCCATACAGATTGCGTTCAGCCAATTTAAACTTTATTTAAATAACTTCAAAGTAAACAAACTCATAAAATGGAGACATAAATTATGACACAAATATATTGTAAATGCCCCTTTGTATTATCATTTTGAATCTAACTAATACAGTAACCAATAGAACTTAAAGAAAAACCCAAAACATCTTGCCGATTCTATCATTCCAATATATCCTTAGAGAGTACAATTGGAAGCAAACTCCAAACCAAACAACTACATGCTATTGGAATGCTTGTTTGTACTTTTCTTGAGAAAAAAAAATTATACAAGGTTTTCAGATCCTCACATTGCCTTGAAAATTCATTTATATAGGCATGAGTTGCAACAAGCAAAGGGAAAATGTGATTGATAGGTGTCCTTCAAAAGATTTTTACATACACCTATCACAACAAGACAAAACTATGAATAACAAAAAGACTAATACATTGAAAATCCTTTTGTGGGTTCACTTTTGTTATTCTCTTTGGAAAGACAAAAATACTATGATTGGATTCCTTTAGCATTCCAGTTCCTCGGGATAGGTGGCTATCAAATGTGATAGTGATGAGTCATCTCCTCCTACTTGAGGATTCTCTTTGTCTTTATCATCAATGGAAGAGGTGGTTTCTACTTTTGTACCCTCTTCTTCACAATCATCCTCCACCTCATCATCTCCTTCTATCTGTTCTATAGACATAAAATTTTCCTTCCATTCATTGTAGATAGTGTCCTCTGGCCAATCAAAATTTAGAACCTCTCTTTGTACATCTACTAAAGAAATTGCAATTTCTTCTAAAACAACAAAATCTTTCTTGATAGTATTATAGAACAACTGTATTTTAACCAACTCGTCATTTGTCATTTCCACAACAAGTGGCCCATCTCATTTATAACTTTATGTATTCTTTCACAAAAGACTTTATCCAGCTCCTTGTTCCATTCTTCCTTTTCCTTTATTTTGTCAATTGTTTTCAAAGCACAAGGGAATAAATCAATTTTTTCTGCAAAATACTTGGAAAAACAAATAGTCAATCTTTTTTTGGAAAGAATCTTGCTTTTCATCAAAACCTTGCAACATATTTAATAAATCAAAGATTTTTTCTATCTGATGATATGTTAGTTGAATAACAGATATACACATAATAGTGATATCTTCATTTCTCTCTGTCCATTTCTATACAATGGGTCTGAATATAGCTTCATTTTGCTTCAATTCATCCCTGATAGTTGATATCCTTGCTAATTTATAAAAAAATGTGGTCCATTCTATCCTGTCTATTAAATACATGATACCCTGCCTCAATTTTTCTTCATATTGATTATTAAGTTCTACATACATTACATATAACTTATTTTTCTCCTCTTCAAAATCCTCTGCAGTATAGAACTAAGGCTTTTCTGGGGTATTAGGTATCTCAATAATTGGTGTTGATTTAAAAGGCTCAACAGGTGGCCATGGGGGGTATGCAATCCTGGGTTTACTGGTCTCTCCTAATTTTCTTTTCCAAAGAATCTTCTCCATTTGAGTTACTTTATTTTCTAATGATTGTATTTGCATACCCCTCTCCTCATATGTTTTCAAAACTTCTTCAAACCTAGCATTGAGTTCGGAAAATTTATCTTCCTCTTGGTCAAACACCATGCTACCAAATTTTAGCATATCTGATGTCATCCCAATTATTTGTTTACTCTCTTACTAGCCCTAAACACTATCAATGCACCAATATACTCTGCATTGGAAATCTCATGCATTTTGGTATTGGTCCTTTTTTCCATGGACCATATAACAAGGGCTTGGTGGTCATCACTAAACTTGACTCCTCTATGAGCCCGTAGTATTTCTTCTGCAATGCTTAATTGAACATCCCTATGTTTCCTTACAGAATAAAAAACAATGGCATTTGCTATATCCTATTTTGGCCAAAAATCTTGACTATTTAACTGTCTGCCTCCTAGCTTCAGGATTAAATTGGGCAAAATCATTCAAAAATTTAGACTACACCTCTTCCTTAATATCTGAATCAAGTTTTTCTGGTTGTTCTACCTTTATCTTCTCACAGGTTTTCTCAAAATTTCCCATGTTTAATCTCCACAAAAATTGAGCACAAGCCATAGATTTTACAAAATTCTTATCATTAACAAACCTTTCAGAGGCTTGGGCAACTATCGGATCAATTTCCTTACCTTGCTAATCAACCACAGTTAAATCCAAGGAAGGCATAGGAGGTTCTTGTGGTTCTCCAAATTTGTGGAGGTAACAGTTACGTCCCCTTATCCACCAATTTTTCTAAGCTGCTACTTTAAAGATGCTTCATCATCTATCTAGATTGGGGACTGGGTTGGGGAGTATTGTTCTATTTGAGAAGAAGAAGACCCCTTCTTAATTTTTTTCCTTTTTGGATAGCTAGCTACATATGGACTTCCTAGACTTGGCCTCTAATGAAGGGGTGCCTGTTGCACACTTTGAACTATCCCAAAACCTACCCTTCTCTGCAAGTTATACTAGAAAAGGGCCACTATATTTTTGTTGCTTATCTTCCTTTGCACTTCTGCAGCCTTGTCTGGATATGTCTCAACATATGCGCCTTTCTTTCATTAATAGTTTGGATGATCACATCAAAATTATTTATTAATGCTTGCATTTTGGCTCGCCAATATTTTTAATCTTTCAATGTGTCATACTGGGGGTTAGAAGCATTAATAAATTCTAGGGTCTTGTTGAATACTATCCATTTTTCTTTTGTCAGTTCTTGTTCTTACAAAGTGAAAATATTTTTGATTATATCCTTTGGATAATAAACTTGTTGTACCATTTGAGAAGCTTTCACCCTCTCTCTTAAGAGGTCATAGAATCCTTCAGGATCAATATATCTGGGATGAGATTCTACCATGTTATATCTATCTAAAAACAAAGTTAGGTGCTCCTTGTATGCCTAAAATGTGAGCACACTTCTATGAATCATTATATTTGAGGTTACTCAAGAATGAGGTCTCAAATGGTGACTCATAGCTCTCTAGTCATGGCATGCAAGGGTTTTGCAATGGAGGCCCTCAGTTTGACCTAGTTCATGCCCATACAAGTACACCATGAAATGAGAGATTCAAAGATCCAAAATGCATGCAAATGGAGATGAAAACTAATCTATATGATAACAATGCAAGAACAATGCAAAATCTAATCTATGAAAGCAAGATCTAATCGTATGAAAGAAAATATGACTCTAAACTAGCATGCAAATGCAATTATAAAATCCCATGATGAAAGCCATGGGTGCAAGAGAGAATGAGACAAGAAGATAGAAGTTCTCCACAAAAAGTTTTAACATTCAAAAACTCCTTCTTCAAAAATTGCTCTCCAAACCTGCAGCATAACAATAACATCATCCGTCCTTAAAATGAAGAGAGAGCTCTCCCTTATAAAGGAAATTATGGAGGTGAGAGGCTTCTCACAACCAATATGGGATAATAGAGTTTGATCCATGTGAGACAAAATTCCACCAATGAGAAAAGAGGAGTGGTTGAAAAGAAAGTGAAAAGATAAGTCCCACTTAGAAATATGTGCATTTAAGTGTAGAAATTAAATAAAAGAATTTATTTTATTTCTCTTTCATCAACAAGAGATATTTAAGTGGGATTTTTATTTAATTAAAAGGGAGCAAGTTCTTTTAATTAAATAGGAGATATTTAATTAAATTAAAAGAGGGGTTTTTCTCTTAATTAATTAAATGCAGATGAATTATTTAATTAAAAGAGAGGTTTCCTTTTAATTAAATAGGGACTTATTTTATTTAATTAAAAGAGGAGATTTTCTTTTAATTAAATAAGACTTAGGATAAAATGATCAACCTTAGAAATAAAATAATCGAATTTTATGAAGGAAATTGATTTGAATTGATTTAATAAAATATTGCAAACCATTGATTCAAGAAATTTGATAAATTGATAAATTGAATAATGGGGGCCCATAGTCTAGTCGACCATTTTAGGGTGTATACATCTACCCCTCTTTGACTAATGTGATATCGATTTGGGAACACATGTAGTCAAAGAAAGAAATTGAATCAAAGATTGAAGTTAATAATTATTGCCCCCTCATGATCGAAATCGAAATGAGATAGAGGAGAGACAACAAATTGATAAATTTGATCAAATCGAACAAAAGATAAGGTTCTTGATGTAAGATGAAAGATATAAGAATAATTGAACCAAGGTAGATCATCAAGCATGAAATATTATGCCCCAAAGGTGATTTTAGAAGAAAAGAAGTGGGGGATAAAGAAAATGGAAGATAGGAGTTTGAAAGATATGGAAAGAAAATAGAAAGAAGAAAAGAAAATGCCCCAAAATCAATCAACTGTTTAAGATAGAAATTTTTATTGAGATCATGAAAGAAGATAAGGAAATGTAGATCAAAAAATGACCATAGTTGATTAAAAGTCCACAATAAAGATGAAGGGAGAACCCTCTCAAACTCATAATATAGCCTAAAAATGCAAACTAACATGAAGTCTAATAATGAAAGCTACATGAAAATGCAATGGTGTACTTGCAAAAGAGCAACTATAACATAGGATTTTGTGTTCATCATTCATTACAGAATGTAAAGAACTTATTTTCATCATTGGGCCATTATTAACGGACATCAAAATAATCACACAATCATCACTAGTCACAAGTGCAACTATGAAGATACCCTTTTCATTTAATTAAATAATTACATTTAATTAATCAAGATAGGCATATTTATTAAAAGTGATTTAATTTAAGGATTGGTTCTAAATTTGATGATACGAAGACCAATTGCTAAGCTTTTAAGGACTATCTCTAGAACAAAGCTTAATCCCAAGGAATCCAGGCAGAGCACCTAGATACCTAAGATTGAAAGCATTTAGAAGATTATCTCCAGAATGGAGCTTAACCTTCAAGGATCCAGATAGAAAACCTAGATACTTGAGATTGAAAGCATTTAGAAGATTATCTCCAGAATGGAGCTTAACCTTCAAGGATCTAGATAGAACACCTAGATACCTGAGATTGAAAGCATTTAGAAGATTATCTCCAGAATGGAGCTTAACCTTCAAGGATCCAGATAGAACACCTAGATACCTGAGATTAAAATCATTTAGAAGATTATCTCTAGAATGGAGCTTAACCTTCAAGGATCCAGATAGAACACCTAGATACTTGAGATTGAAAGCATTTACAAGATTATCTCCAGAATGGAGCTTAACCTTCAAGGATTCAGATAGAACACCTAGATACCTGATATTAAAAGCATTTAGAAGATTATCTCCAAAACAGAGCTTAACCTTCAAGGATCCAGATAGAACACCTAGATACCTAAGATTGCTAAAAGATAACAAAGTCTAATCATGAGTCATAGGTTCATCCCCAGAACGAGGCTTGATCCTCAGGAGTCAGGGTTTAGACTATCCCAATACCTATCCATTGAACTCTGAGAGGAGCTATTATAAGGTTGATCAATTGATGAAAAAAATAAGATAGATAGCAAAGATGCCAGATAGAAGGGAACAAGATGCCCCAAGTGACGAGGACATAAGATGGGAACGAGATGCTCTGAGCAATAAGTATTCAATGATGTAATCATCCTACCCCCTCGGGAGTGAAATCGAAAGATGACACACCAAAAATATGATATGAAGTAGTATATCAATTTTGAGTTTCAATAGAAGAAGTCTGAGATGTAGCAGAATGTAGAAAGAATTAGAATGGTTGAAAGAAAAGATGAGAAGATCAGATTGATCAGAAGAAATTGAAGAGATCAGAATGATCTGAAGAAATGTGGAAGTTGATCCGAAGTGATTTTGAGGTCCAAAAGTCCAAGTTTGATTTGAAAAGATTCCAAGAATTGCAAAGTATCAAAAGAATTTGGATTGCCCAAAATTTTAAAATGCATTTTTGAGCCACTTAAGTGTGTCAGATTTTGAATTCGATCTCGAAGAAAAATGGGTTCTAAGAAGCCAAAGTAGCCAAAAGAGTGATTAATCAATCATTTGTGTAGTCGTGAAGAACATGATACTTTGAAGAGATCAACAATCCCTCATCAGAGAAGGTGAAAATAGATTCGCAATTGAATCGCATGCTTATACAAGTGAAGTATGCAATGCGAGACTATGTTAAATACAACCCTAGTTTTGGTTACCAAGCCTCAATATTTAATCATCACCAGATATAGAACAAAGCTCGTAGGTCATACAATTCCCACTAACATTGGAATCATGGAAATATGAATATAACATACCTTATTGGTTTGTCGGGATTAAATGTAAGCATTCAAGGCACAAGAAGATAGAATGACTAGAACATTTGTCCCTTTTAATGTAGCAAGTTAACATAAGCATCAAAGCATAAATGCTAGGATGACTAGAATGTTGCTTGCATGACAGGCACACCAAACACATGGAAGATCCCTCTTATGCTAAGTATTCAGTATTCATTCTATTCGCAACAACCCTTATGTTCGTAACCTGAGACAGAAGTGTTCTAGATATACTCGCAGTGACCCATACGTTCACTTAGTAGGATGAGTATCAGTATGTACTATAGCATGAAGAGTTCACTCCAACAAACAAGGAGAAGAACCAATGTTATTGGTGTATTCATATAAAAGAAGTCGAGGTACACACGGCCATCCAATACAAGATGGAGGCTCTTATAGTGGACACCCCTCTTATAGGAATATATCAACTTATTGGAACTAAACCGCAAACAAAAAGAAAAGAAAAGGATCATGCCCCCAATCATTACTTTCCTAGTCGAAGATGACATCATCAAGTTGCTCGAGGAGATATGATAAAGCAAAGACAAAGCAAACAACAAAAGAGCTCAGCATATCCAAACAAGATATCATTTTTGAATTTAGTGTTTTGGGATTGATGTCAAGTGCTAATGTCCAGAATACATTCGAAAGAAATCTCTTTAGTAGGGTGACAACAGTAGGTAGATGCAGTCAGAATGACTGGTGATTGATGTCAAAGAGGAATCTTCACGATAAAGAACCTAAGGAGGATTGAGCAACAGTAGATAGACACGGCCAAAATGACTGGTGATTGTTGTGAAAGAGATTCTATGAGGAGAATCTCGAAAAAGTGTGACACTAGTGATAGTAGGTAGACACAGTTTGAAACAACTAGTGACTATCGTGAAAGAGATTCTATGAGGAGAACCTCGAAAAGAGTGACATAAGAGACAGTAGGAAAATGCAGTTGAAACAACTAGTGACTATCACAAAAGAGATTCTATGAGGAGAACCTCAAAAAGAGTGACACTAAGGGGGGGATGCCCCTGAGCTAGGACAAGACTCAATCCATGGATACATGAGCAGGAAAAGTAGGAAAGCAAAAGCATGAAAGTGACTGTACAGAATAGCCAGAAGATGCACTACAAGATGGAGCATTGGGAACAAGAGGTGCATGTTTACCAAGTTTTCACCTTCTTGGCAAGATTTTCTTTTTTTGCTACCATCATGCCTGTTTCCAGGTTTTCACCAATGACACTTTTCTATTTATTGATTTTTTTGTATTTATCTCTTTTTTGATTTTTTTTGTATTTTTTGAGATCTTTCAATTTTTTTGGTGTTACCAAGGCACCTATTGCTAGGTTTTCACCAGGGTAACAAATTTTTTTAGGACTTTTTTTTTATTTTTAGATTTTTTGCAAAATTTTAGAACTTTTTCAGAGATTACTAGCTCTCAAGAAGGATTACCTTGATTTTGTTCCAGTGTCTAGCAAGGTGTAGGAAAATATGTAGTAGCAAGCTAGTGGATAAGTAGAGATGGAAAGTCAAGGAGTATGAAGCAATGAATGTTACCCTCAAGGAAAGTCTTCACAAGATTACCCAAGCTAGGGAAAAGGATATAACAACATAAGCTCATAGGGTAATGAAGGGTATCGTGTAAGTAATCCAAGAAAATGACCATGTCAAGAGATTGGTAAGAACTGAGTATTCTTCTTTCTTTCGTTGATCAAGACCAAAGGGTTAACTGAATAGGATAACAAAGTTTGTTATGGAGGTTATGAGTGAATGACTTTAGGAATGAGGACATTTAAAGGATAAGCAAGATCATGATAGGATGTCATGGATGGAAGAATTATGCATGATGCTTGTTTACTAGGTTTTCATCATGGTACTTATCCAAGGCGCCACAAGAAGTGATTTTCACCATAGGACAGATTTATTTATCTTTACTTTTGCTACCAAGGTACCTGTTTCCAGGTTTTCACCGAGGCACATTTTTTTCTTTTTTCTTTTTTTTTTCTTTTTTTTTTTTGGATTTTTAGAGTGTTTGGAAAGAATTTAAGCCTTCTTCAATTTGAATAGTGCTCCTATAAGAAAGATAAGTTATGATAAGCCAAGGCCATAGCAAGGTACACTCAAAGATGCTGATAAGGTAATGGAAGGGAAATGATAGAAAAATGAAAGGTAGATGGAGGATAAGGTTGTTGGTTTTGGAAGACTGAAACAAGCAAGGATGGCAAGCAGGCATAAGACTTAGAGAATCTCATGAAGGTGGATGAGATATTAGGCAAGATCAACATTGACACACACATTGAAGTGTAGTGGAATGATGGAGGAAATATGGATGAAATAGATTGAGGCTTAGATATATGAGGTAGCAAAGCCATTTTGGAGAGGGGTGGAGTAGAAGGTTTTGAAACCTTTTTAGGAAGATGTTGGGAAGGAGATGGAGTGGAAACCTTTGGAAGCTTGAATATCAACTTTGATTTGTTTTTAATATTAAAGTCCTTCAAAAGAGACTTGGGAATCCATATAGCTTTTGATTTTTCATTAGATTCTTTGGAACACATTTCTTCAACAATAGATTTAAGAACCCATACTTTCTTTGGTTGAGCTCTTTGAATAGTGGACCTTTGCAGTCTCTTTTGTATATTTCCCTTCTTGACATTCACATGTCGATTAGAGGAGACATAGTGAACTTTTGAGGATAGATTCATGCACTTGTGTTTGATTTGATCATCCAAATTGCTTCAATGGACTACGGATCTATGGATGAATGAGGCCAATGTGACTGGTTTAGATGGAAAGGTGAATGTGAAGAGTTCAAGTATGTGTATCTTTGTTGATCTTGGGGTAGGGTAGGAGGAATGTGTAATGAGCTAGTAGTGGCAATAGGAGATAGAGGAACATAAGGAATCAATATGGATGGAAGACTTGAAGGTTTTAGCTTAGATGGATAAGGACCAAGAATAGACTTAGAAGATGTGAATGGACCATGAGTATGGATATCAACATCTTTAGAGTGAGCAAAATGACCAAAGCCATCAATAGATTTATGAGGAACTGTTATAGGAGCAATACCTTTGATAGGAGTATTTAAAGCTTGAGAATAGTTTTGAAGTGAATGTAGCAAGGTAGAATAAGAGAGAGAGGGAACACTTTTCTCTTCAAAAGGAATTTTAGGTAACATAGGAAAAGTATCCTTCTCTTGATCTTTTTTAATCTCCTTAAGGATGGTGGAAGGAATATCTTGATCTTGCTTAGTTTAGGTAACATAGTAAAAGTATCCTTCTCTTGATCTTTAGTAATCTCCTTAAGGATGGTGGAAGGAATATCTTGATCTTGCTTAGTAGAGGTGCATGACATGGAAGATGGAGGACTATGTGGCTCTTGAGATGGAGGCACAAGATCTTGGAAGACTTGAAAGGGGATGAAGGAATCTTGGTCTTGATCAACACTTGTTTCTTCATCATTTAAGTGGTCCTCTTGACATGAAACTAAATCCAAGGATGAGGGAGTATTTGAATTTGTATTTGAATATATTTCTAGAGTCTCCATAACAGGCTCTTGAAGGGACAATGGAGCAATAGTTGGATTGGGAATAATAGGAGGAGCAACACATGGAGGTTTTGGATCTTTGCTTTGTGTAGTATGGGAGAGGTTTGCAACTAAGTCAAGATTAGCTTGAGTTTCCTTTAAATGTAGTCCTTGAGGGTACACATAGTCAACTAGGGGAGTAGTGGGTTCTTTTGGTGAATATGTGCCGGAAAGATTGGACAATTTAGAAGGTGGATGTATGTTGGAAGAAGTAGAAGTTGTGTTTGAACTGTTACCAGACATGGTTTCATGAGGTTGATCCTTCTTGAGAGTAGAATCTTTAGTAGTTGAGAGCTTAGATTTTTGAATTATACCATTGTCAAAGAGATATTGGATCTCATTTTTCAGCTCCTTACAATGGGAAGTTTTATGTAAATTATGTCTATGATAGGCACAATAGTTACTCATAAAGGAAACTCCTACCAAAGTGACCTTAGGTAACACAATGAGTCTCTTTTGAAGAAGTTCTTCCAAAGTTGATTCATAAGATCTTCCCAAAGGGGTGAAATCACACTTTGGTTTATGTTCCCAAGGTTTTTCTTCAAAAATATTTCTAGATTTCTTGGGTATTTGCAGAATGTTTTGAGATGGCTTGGACTCAACAGTATAGGAAGGTAAATAATCTCACAAGGAGAATTTGTTTGATGATGTGTCATCTTCCTCCTTTAGTCTTTGAAGTTGAGTGCTCATTGATTGAATTTGTTGCTTCATGTTTGCAATAAGTAGCTTTTCTTCCTCACTAGGAATATTGGATTTAACACATTTGTTGTTAGCCATTTTGATGTACTATGTTTCAAGTATTGACAGCCAAGTTTTAGAACATAAGTCAAGTTACCATAGTCATAGACAATGAATAAAAGCAGCAGCTTAGACAAGGACCACACTAGAACATAGTCTCAGAAAAGGATGAGATAATAACAAGAATGTTGCCCACCTAGGCACAAATGGTCTGATTTAAAGGCTATAACAGCCAGAGATTATGACCAACGTGACATAAGTTATGACAAACATTAAGAAACAAAGACCAAAGGTAACTTAAGAGATGATACTAGTCAAATTTCAAGACACAAGTCTTCAGCTAAGCGAAGTGCCACTGTTTCAGAACTGTTTACAGATAGAGGGAAGATTTCAATCATTTTGAGCAAGCAAGCAGATAAACAAGCATGTAGAATAGCAAGCAGGTGGTATCAAGCAGGTCTAAAAACAATGAGCAAGGGAAAAAGAAACCTTGCACATGAACAATCAAGTGACTTAGTTTGTGCTAATCCCTAAGAGAGCTAATTGTGTATGTTTTCAAAGAATTTTACAATCATTGCACACATTCCTAGAAAATGAAAAAGTTTGGCCTCTCTAAGGTTTTTTAGTAATGGTTTGACTCTGCAACTTTTATGACTCACAGGGGTGACCTCCAATCTTGA
Source organism: Cupressus sempervirens (assembly GCA_028749045.1). NCBI lineage: Eukaryota > Viridiplantae > Streptophyta > Pinopsida > Cupressales > Cupressaceae > Cupressus > Cupressus sempervirens. The sequence continues at coordinate 104,238,231 of CM053783.1, forward strand.
TGCACCGAGGTTTTGACACAGTCTGAGAACTTAATCTTCAAGAGCTACTGGGGAGATCTGACAACCCACAATGAACCACACCCATGGAGATTTCTTGCACAAGGACATTTATATAGCGATTGTCACTACCATGGCAAAAATGGCTATTACTGCTTGAGGTTCCATCAACGCAGTTTGCCCTGTAGAGGGATTGTCTACTATGGTTAACCCTCTCTAAAGGTGACCGACTCACAATAGTGTACCACAAGGGGACTTAGCTTCTAGATCCAAGGTTTGGACACCTTTTCACTTTTAGCCCAATCAAAGAAAACAGATTAATTTGACATGCTAAACTAAGAGTATCTCTTAAAGATCTATGATATCAACTCCCAGTGATCTATCAACCTCTCCAGAGAAAGGATGCCTCAATCAACAAGTTGAAGATTCATCTATCTGCGAGATGATCAAAGTATCCTCCCCACCTACAAGGAATCCGTTGTAGAGAGGAGTTTCACTAGGAACCCACTCTCTCAAGATCCACAAATAGTTTTCATGAGGCCTAATTACTATGTGTGTACAGATGTTAATTCTCGAAAGAAAATTTATCCCAAAGCAACCAAAGAGCACAAGGTGGTACACTTAACACTTTAACTAATGCAAGGTGAGTCCAAAGATGTGGAACATTTAACCCCTCACACAAGCCAAAACGAGTCCACAACTCAGAAACTAGTGAGTTCTAGAAAGCACAAAAGGGTTTCCTAGTGGAACATTTAATGCTTCTATCCTGTAGACCCCTCCCCTTTTAACGTGGTGCTGAGCTTGCAACCATAGGGTGGAACGAGGGGCCGGTGGATTAGCGAGTCCAATAACCCAACATAGCTAATTAGATCTATCACAAGCAACTAAGACTGCTAAATGAAAACTAATGGAGATCACAACCTAGTATCAAATTATGCATGTGTTGTAAAATAAGAACATGGAAGGAAATAGACACAATCTTGACATGAGAGATGTTCATTTTAGGTCCAAATGAAGTGTTATCAATCAAAGAAAATTACCTGGTAATCCTTGCAATGCATCTTTTCTTTGTTGTACCTTTCATTTACACTTGATCGCTCGCTCGTAACAAACAAAGCAACAAACTCATGAATGCAATATATGTCAACACATCCAAAACCAAGGCTAGATCTGAAAATATGATTTTTAAGAGTGATAATAATCAGTAAGTAACCCAAATGAAAGCCCATAGCATGCATTGATTCATTGTAAAAAAATAAAATGCAAACTATTCATTAAATGCATTTTTTTTTCAATTGATTTTTGACTTAGACATAAAGATAGGATCTACATGATATGAATTTGGATCCAAAACTCAAAATATAGAAAAGTAACCCCTATCAAAAATTAGAGAGCTTTCTAAAAATGCAAAATTTTTGTCAAAATAGACTAGTTTTTGAAAATTGAATTATTGACCCATAATATGACCTCTAAAATTGAAACACAAAGAACCAACTCTATTTAAAATTCCAATAGCTTTCCGAAACTATAAATTTTTCCAAAAAATGTGCTGATTTACACCTAAAAATGATTTTTCATGAAAAATAAAGAAAATATCATAAAAGCTCAAAAATGTTTCAAAAAAGTCTAAAAATTGGACAAAAGCTTCTTGGATATATCGGTACCTTGGAAAAAAAATTTCAGATCACAATACACATCCGTTTGAAAGATATGAGCAAATATTTCAAATATAGGGTTTCTTTGAGTCTACAAACAGATCTGCACAAAAACCAGCAAGCAAAGGTGGGTTGCCCCACGGTGGGTGCCAAAAATGTATGCCTAAAATGTGAGCACACTTTTATGAATCATTATATTCGAGATTACTCAAGAATGAGGTCTCAAATGGTGACTCATAGCTCTCTAGTCATGGCGTGCAAGGGTTTTGCAATGGAGGCCCTTAGTTTGACCTAGTTCATGCCCATGCAAGTACACCATGAAATGAGAGATTCAAAGATCCAAAATGCATGCAAATCAAGATGAAAACTAAACTATATGATAACAATGCAAGAACAATGCAAAATCTAATCTATGAAAGCAAGATCTAATATTATGAAAGCAAATATGACTCTAAACTAACATGTAAATGCAATGATAAATGCTCATGATGAAAGCCATGGGTGCAAGAGAGAATGAGACAAGAAGATAGAAGTTCTCCACAAAAAGCTTTAGCATTCAAAAACTCCTTCTTCAAAAATTGCTCTCCAAACCTGTAGCATAACAATAACATCATCCGTCCTTAAAATGAAGAGAGGGCTCTCCCTGATAAAGGAAATTATGGAGGTGAGAGGCTTCTCACAACCAATATGGGATAATAGAGTTTGATCCATGTGAGACAAAATTACACCAATGAGAAAAGAGGAGTGGTTGAAAAGAAAGTGAGAAGATAAGTCCCACTTAGAAATATGTGCATTTAAGTTTAGAAATTAAATAAAAGAATTTATTTTATTTCTCTTTCATCAACAAGAGACATTTAAGTGGGATTTTTATTTAATTAAAAGGGAGCAAGTTCTTTTAATTAAATAGGAGATATTTAATTAAATTAAAAGAGGGTTTTTTCTCTTAATTAATTAAATGCAGATGAATTATTTAATTAAAAGAGAGGTTTCCTTTTAATTAAATAGGGACTTATTTTATTTAATTAAAAGAGGAGATTTTATTTTAATTAAATAAGACTTAGGATAAAATGATCAACCTTAGAAATAAAATAATCGAATTTGATCAAGAAAATTAATTTGAATTGGTTTAATAAAATATTGCAAACCACTGATTCAATAAATTTGATAAATTGATAAATTGAATAATGGGGGCCCATAGTCTAGGTGACCATTTTAGGGTGTATACACTCTCACCCTTTCCTCACAAAGATAAAATCGTGTACCACAGTAACAATTGGAAAAAGGGTACCCTTCCTAGGCAACTCCCTCTCATCTATAGTGCCTATTTTCCATATGAGCTCAACTATTCCTATCTTCAAGGGCATATGAAAAGGAAACACATGTGGCTTCTCAAGAAAAGCATATACTCTTATTATAGTTGAAACATTATAAGGGATTATATGCCCCCAACTATGACTAACCAATAGTCCTTGTGCATGGTCCTTGCGTCTGACCAATTCTAACAATGCTTGTGGAATTCTAGGGTTTTCCCCTTTCAAAAAAAACCTAAGCTTTGATGCAAAGTATCTATCAAATCTCACATAACTTGCATTTGTAGCTTCTGAACTCATATCTACACTCCATAGCTGCACTGGATTCCTCTCTCCATCCCTAGTCATTTCCAGCTCCATACCCTTGGGGAAGAAGGTAAATCACTTGTACAAGAATACATGCATAAGAAATGAATACTAAGAGAATGGTTTGTCCACTTTTCCCCATGCTATCCCCACTAGACCATTGTGAATTTCTTTCACAAGGAAAGTATCAAAATCCAGAATAGTGCTCATCCCAAATTGAAGAGTGTGAGCCATGACAAGGGCAATAGAGCCTAGAATTTGATCAGCTTCATCCATCCCAAAAAAATTTCAAAGAGAAAAATATAATGCTTGAGCTCTTAGGTTGAAATTCCTTCTTAGCAATGGCTCTGGGGTACTGGCTATAATCATAGGCAAAGTGCCAATTTTAGCAACATGCTCTTGTAGTGGCCTTGTTCTTACGTAAATCCTTTGTGCATCATACCTTGCTTGAAGGTCATCAATGTCAATAGTTTCATGCACAACATGGTTAGGATTGAGGTTGAAAATCTCACTAATTAATTCAAGGAAAACCCTAAAAAGATTCACTCCAGCATGGTTCTTTACCTACCCTGTAATCAAATCATATTTCTTGGCCAAATCCATCAACAAATCACTATCAAAGAAAACTATGGAGACTATTAATTTACCAATGTCAAACTCCTATAAATTGGTCATAGGAGTGTCCAATTTTCCCTTTGAAAACTATTTCTTAAACAACTCCGAACCCCCCATGGAAGCCTGGGCATCTCTTACCCAATTTGCTGTCATAAAAACCTTCTGCTATAGCTACTCTAGGGTGTTTTGGAATGAGTTCCCTCCCCTTAGTTATTTCATGTACTGATAAAAGAAATTGTTCAAGAAAATCATCATGCACAAAACATTTTAAATAATCTATTTTCCCAGTGAACTCTTTTTAGGGAGGCATTTTGAATAAAACCCTAGAAATTTTATAACAATAGATACTTGAATTTTTTTAAAAAAGTCACAGAGTACTTACCCACTAGAATTCACACTTCTACATTGTGTGATTTCTTCTGTAATCTTATTGGATCGCTAGATAAAGTTTTCATGCTTTGGCTCTAAAAATTTTGTATGCCCTAATGTTCTTTTTGCACTTTGGTGATTCATTAATGATGATATCATGAGTTCTTTTCATGCATTGAAATTGTACGAATAAAATATGAACCATATTTACTCTTAGTAACCATTACCTCCAAATTGCAACCAAATTTTAATCCTATCTATAGATTTTCACCAAATCGGACAACTTTGATTTAAAAGGCAACAAGTTTTATGGCTTTAACAATAAGGCTACATGTTGCAATACTGCTTACCTACATTTCTTAAATTTCTTGCACCTTAGAATTGTGGGGAAGTACCGCTCGTTGATCAAGACAAGATCAATGATCAGATTAGTTTATATTTGAATAAAGTCCAGATAGCTATATTGACCAATAGGAAGCCTTTATATGAATTTGTACCTCCTAAAAACTTCCACACCAGCAGGTCCCATATCTTCTTCTAAGTGAGCAAGTGCTTGACATCATTCTTTCCACATGTCAAGCTGGCGCATTCCCACTTTCCTTATTTGATCAGCATCTTCAAATTGCAGGCTTGCGCCAATCATCAATCTTCGAAAGATCAATGGTGGCAATGCTGAAATTTTGTAAACCTTAAAAGATGGGAAGAGTGATGTTACCATGGACATGTGTCTGCATGGCGCATTCCCACTTTGTTTAAACTTCACTCAACTTCTTTATGTGGGAAAGCGCCCTTCGTTGATCAAGACAAGATCAATGGTGTGAAAAAATTCTGCACTTTATGATCACATCATCCACTTGGACCATTGAAATGACTCTTCTCAACCCTAATGCTCTGACCCACTTGACTACTGCATTAATTTTTGAGGTTTTCATGCTCGTAGCATAAGCACTTCTAGCTAAGCACAAGTGGCAGACCACATGCAATGACTCAACATTCTTTCATAATTTGGCCCCACTGTGACATGCGTCACAAGGATGCATACTTGTATTCCTTATTTGACTAGCAACTTCATAATGTGGGATTGCACTAACCCTCAATCTTTGAAAGATCCATGGCTGATAAGGCTTCACTTCCATTTGGCAGAAAAAAATCTTCAGTGGCACATCTGGCAGTACATATCAGTGATCATTTTACAGTGTGGCACACCACAACATACAGTTAGAGATTCTTGACCCCACCTTGCCATATGTCAAAAAATAGCTTGCCTGCATTATTTATCTCTCATGCAGCTTTAAAATGTGGGCATGCAATGGCCTTTGATCTTTGACAGTTCAATGATTATAGAATCAGGTGTCTTAAATACCACATTGGTTGAAGTGATGAATAAAATATTTCCATCCATTCCAACTCATCTGACAGTTACTATGAAAGATATCTCAACATCATCCTTGGGAATAGTGGGCCCATCTTGTTAGACTGTGCCACTTGTCCCATTGACACTTCCTCATATTATTTATTTTATGAGCATCTCCTTCTTATAGGAAAGCACTAGCCCTTGATTTAAATGAAATCAATGGTTGATGCTTCTTGATGATAAAGGCATATCTCTATTAGTAACTCAACCAATGACATCACAGGAAATCTAGAATGTGCACGAAAAGTACTGACAAACCTGAAAAAGTTGCTAACAAATTATGACTCCCCACAAACTTTATGATTCATTGAAACTTAAAAAGGCAAGGGCTACATGTCACCAAGTCACATGCCTACTGTTGAGATAATGGGTGTTGCACACATTGTATAATATTGTTATTTTATTTTTATTATGTAATGTTGTACCTATATGGACGTGCAACATGTAAAGATTCCCATGAAATATTCTTGATGAGTTGTATTGTAACATTGTAAAAATATTTTATGTAATTATTTAATATTGGGGACAAGAATTAAAAACCCAATATTAAATGTGGGTTCAGTGGGTTAGGTAGTACATGGTTTTAGCACATGGTTTATATAATACCACTTGGTGGTTTTGTGGGACTTTCTACTATATAAGAAGCCAAAAGGGTAGTTGTTGTAGAGAGTGAGAGAGAGTGACAAGGAGAAGACAAAAGGCAAGAGTCGAGCGGGACAAGGCTTGACAGGTTAGCCAAGGGAGCATTTGTGAAGGTTGAAAGCATGGCATGGGATGTGTGGATTCATGCTTGTTCACATAGTTTGCTCCGTTGTGGCTATGGCCATGAAGGCTTCCATGGTTGTATGACAATGGTATTTTTGCTGAATAATACATGGTGATGGATGCTTTTGGAGGCTGGGTTTTTTCCCTCAATGAGTGTTTCCCAGGGTATATCTTGTGTCACATTTTTGTGGGTATGTTTTCTATTCTCTTGCATATGGATTTTAATTCCGTGTTTATTTCAAATTTATTATGAGTTATGTGGAAACGGTTATATTCTTTGTTGCCAAGTTTCCTTACAAGTGGTATCAGAGCTATGGTTTTATTATTGTAACCCTAGATTGAATCCATGGGAATGCATGAGAGGATAAAAGGAAAGGGCAAGAGGGTTTTGGATTTGCTATTATGGTGGGATGTTAAAAGATTTGGGCATGTGAAATTGTTGGACAAAAGAGTTTTTTGGATGTTTCATTTAAATGAGGGTTTTTTGGGGGGTAGCTTGCATAAATGATCTCCTGGGCAAAAACAGACCTCACCATTGGATCCGTGTCGACATTTCCATAAATTTTGATATATAATATGCCCTAGTTTGGCCATGTTCAAAGAAAATGAAAGAGTTTTTTGGTTTTAGCCCATGATGGCCATCAAATTTAATCCCGTCGAAATTTTCGTCACTGAAAAAATTAAATATGAAAAATCGTACTGAAAATGCTAAAAAGACTATCTTAGTAAAACGGCCATAACTTTCTCTCAGAATATCAGATTTTAGAGTTCTTATAGGCGTTGGAAAGCTAATTCAGAGCACTACAAGATGGTGTAGGTTTGGTTCTATGATTTTGAAAATTTTGTCAGGTTTTAAGAGACCTAAAGTCAGATGTTATTTATTTTGAGCACGGATTAGGGCATAACTTGGGCATACAGAGTCAGCTTTTGGACTTCAAGTAGTCAACGAAAAGCTCTTGTAGATCTCTACACATTGGTTCAGATTTGGTGCAGGTTTGGCATGATTTATTTGTTGATATATTGATCTGAATAGTTTATAGGTATATTTTGACTATGGTAACATTGTGAGTTTATGGCATTGGAGATTTAAGATTTGATGTCATTGTATACTTAGTTCATATTCAAATTGGTCTCATGATGATATGGTTATCAGTGTTTGATTTGGATATGCATGATGACTTGTTGGGTCTACAAGTTGTACAGTGTTGTAAGCGGTCTATACTTACAAGTTGCATTTATAGCTTGGTTATGGGTTTTCTTTGCCCATTGATCTTTCATTATTGATTTATATTCAGATTGGTGGCTTGGATTTGGGTTTTCTATGCCCTAAGTCACATGATTTTATCTTCATGTAGAAGGGATGAGATGTTGTTACTACGTACAGTCATGGCAGAGGATTGTGGTTGACTATGCTGACAAGTTGGACACTTTGAGAGCTAGATGCTCGGTTCATGGATGTGATCATGGTGTAATGGATTTTGGCATGACATGATTGGTTATACAGGTACATCCTTGATGTTCATTAGCTTGGATTTTTTATTTGGTTATGGTGGTATAACTTCTTGGTTGAGGATCATAGTTATTTAGTTTCTTTTGAGGAGCTCATGATGTGCACTTTGAGTTCTTTGATGGTTTGATGCCTTGGTTGATTCTCATGGTTAGAAGATGGTTTTTCATCATTATGTCATGGATAGCCTGGATACACGATTTAGTGAGAGCTTGTGATAGTGATGGGGTGACAGTGCAGGATTAGTTCCTGGTTTGGTTTATATCTTTTTGGTTTGGAGAGGATGGATTTTATGACGCCATAGGTGACTTAGTACCATGGTTGAGTGGGAGTTGTTGACATTGATATATTTATTGAGTGTTTGCAGATGTTAGAGGTTTGTCTTAGATCCTGTTGCTGCAGAAGTGTCTTTGACATTTTCTTGGTGCACTTGTTATCTTCATGGTGTGTGGAGATGGTTCTTCCTAGTATGTGGAGATGGTTTTCTTCATGGTGTGTGGAGATGGTTGCATCTTGAGGACTCACAAGGTTCTTGGCAAAGGTGTGGTTTATATTTTTTTTTATTTGGCATGTTATCCTTGGTATGAGGATGGTTTCATTATTATGTCATGGTATACTCTTGATACGCGTTTAGAGTTGTGACATGTTATAGTATGTTCATGTGGAGCATGTTATCTCTTTAGTTGAGATGGTAAGATCATATTGTCATTTTTATGTTCCTGAGGCCATGGTTGGAACTTGGACATTGATCTTGGTTTAGTTTCTTGGTATTTAGTACACTGATCATAATCTGGATATTTCATGATATTGCTATGTTGCATTTGGAGTTGGCATGGATTGATTGGTTACAGGTGCTCATGGATACTTAGAGACGGTGGTGATGCTGATTTCTCTTGGATTAGAGAAGTATTTGTTGGGATGATTGATGGTTTCAGCAGGAAGTTCGAGGGGCAGTCACCTGATATGGACTTGAGAGGAGATTGTTCTTAGATGAGTCTTGGTTGGAGACTTGGGTATCTTGATGAGCATTCTCATTCCCCACTCTTAGTCTACTCGGCAGTTTGCTACTTGAGAGGTATAGCCCATTGTTTCTCTCAGTTGCATTATATTTATGCTTTTCTTTTATGGATATGGATCTTGAGCTATGGTACATGAGTTAGTTCTGGAGGGTTCATTTGAGAGATGGTTTAGCATTGGTTATCTCCATTTGCATATGTTGTTATGCTGGTTGAGTTTGGAAGATGGTTTTATATTGGGCATTTTCCTTGGATTAGGAATGGTTTTATTGAGTTTTATCTTCTTGTGAGAGGCTTACATCCATGATTAGTTATATGGTATGGTTTGGGTGTTGTTGAGGCTTCTTGTTGGGGTTTTATGGAGGAGATCATACTTGCACAGTTTACATCTAGAGGTGTGTGTAGAAGGACATGATACAGGTTATGATTTCCATGGTTTCTCTGGTCTTGGTTATATTCCTAGATGTTTAGTTTTTCTTACATTGGATTTGAGATTGGTTAGAGATTGTAATCACTGGTTTGTGCTCATGTATGTCATGTGAGAGATGACATGGTTATTTCTTTATCTCTTTCCTCTGTTGGTTGTGGTGAACTTGGGAGAGCATTGGAGACTTGTTATGAGAATTGTTTTTGCAGGATATTGGATTATGTATTGTGGATGTCCTTGATACTACATGGATTCACTTCTTTGAGATGTGTTGAGTGGATTGGTTATATATTTGACATTATCTTTTGCAGTGGGAGCTTCTTGGTATATATGTGGCAGGTATTGCTCTTAAGGCTTGTGATTGTAGGTTATAGATTGGATATGTCAATGATATGAGATTCACTTGTTATACCTTTGAGGTATTTTGGCACTTGCTGTGGGTGCTATTTCAGCTATGGATATTTTGACAACTAAGGATACATGTGATTACCTTTGGATCAGGTTTTTGTGCTTGGAATTTTAGTTAGTACAAGATTTTATGATCTTCTAATGTGACAGGTTGGGTGGCTTTCTCTTTGGATGGCTTCTATGTATGTCCAGTGGGAGTGGCATAATAGGAGGTGAGATAATTCATGTTTGAGATGCTAGATACTTTGATTTTGTTGTGAGTACCAGGATGGACCACTCGGTGTATTTTAATCCATGATGGTGGATGTGTTGGGAGGGATTGTTCCCTTGTTCATTTATGTGGCTATGGATTGACCCTATGCAATGTATACAACAAGTGGGAGATTGTTGAGATAATGGGTGTTGCACACATTGCATAATATTGTTATTTTATTTTTATTATGTAATGTTGTACCTAGATGGACGTGCAACATATAAAGATTCCCATGGAATATTCTTGATGAGTTGTATTGTAACATTGTAAAAATATTTTACGTTATTATTTAATATTGGGGAAAAGAATTAAAAGCCCAATATTAAATGTGGGGTCAGTGGGTTAGGTAGCACATGGTTTATGTAATACCACTTGGTGGTTTTGTGAGACTTGCTACTATATAAGTAGTCACAAGGGTAGTTGTTGTAGAGAGTGAGAGAGAGTGACAAGGAGAAGACAAAAGGCAAGAGTCGAGCAGGACAAGGCTTGACAGGTTAGCCAAGGGAGCATTTGTGAAGGTTGAAAGCATGGCATGGGATGTGTGGATTCATGCTTGTTCACATAGTTTTCTCGGTTGTGGCTATGGCCATGAAGGCTTCCATGGTTGTATGGAAATGGTTTTTTTGCTGAATAATACATGGTGATGGATGCTTTTGGAGGCTGGGTTTTTTCCCTCAATGAGGGTTTCCCAGGGTATATCTTGTGTCACATTTTTGTGGGTATGATGTCTATTCTCTTGCATGTGGATTTTAATTCCGTGTTTATTTCAAATTTATTATGGGTTATGTGGAAACAGTTATATTCTTTGTTTCCAAGTTTCCTTACACCTACATTATTTAAAAACCTTGCATCTCAAAATTGCAGGAATGTGATACCCATTGATCTAAACAAGATCAATGATTATAAATACTTTGTATCATTAGAGGTAGTTCTTAATAGAATGATCAAGCACTTTATACGCCAAGCATTACCATGTAAGGTTTAGATAAAATTATAATGAATTCATGCTTGTGCAAGCCCTTCCTTGGGGTAAAAGTAATAAACCTTAAGAGCATTTTAAAAAATATATATTTTCGACAATTTTCAAGGCTAAGGTAAAATTTAACAAGGCATTTAGGGTTTTTCAACTGATTGCTCCGATGACCAACTTTGAGAAACTGATAAAATCTCAACAACACCAAGGTCACAACATGAACTAGGGCAATCTAAGAAATTTAAGAAATACAACAAGAAAACCCTAAAATGCATAATAATGTCTACAAATAAATTTTCACTGATTTTTTCAAAATTTTCTCTATTCTGTGAAAAATCAGACCAACAGTGGCTCTATCTGGGGATGATAGACTACTTGAGTCTATGCAAGAGTTTAGAATCTTTGGCAGAGTAGACCACATATTTGCCTTTGAATGACAACTTCTTCAGGGAGCACAAAACAACACACAGAAACAAGAAACCAGACTGTACAAGGATATTTACAAGAATTTACAACAAAAACAAAATGTACAAGAACACAAGGGAACCTAAACTTCTATTCATGGAAAATATATACTTTTAGGAAAATTATCACTTCAAGAATTGTCCATGAACTGGAAATTCAAGAATATTTCTAGTTAATTCCTTCAAAAAAATATGAATCTTCTCCATTTGTATCACAAACGTCATATGGGCCAAGCCAGATTGGGTCAAATTTACCATATTTTCCTTTATCTTCCACTCTAGAATTCCACATCAATACCATGTCACCTATTTCAAATTTCCTCTCAGTGGCCCTTTTTTCATATAAGTGCTTCATTTGTGATTGTAATTTAGCATTTTGAATAGAAGACTCTCTTCTTGTTTCTTCTAATTGCAAGATATCATCCATTCTAAGTTGCATCTCATCAATGATATCATCCTCATTTAGTTAAACAAATTTATACATCTCCTTTAGGTTATTTTGTGGGAGTCTAGCCTGTATACCATAGACCAAATCAAATGGAGCACATCCAATAGCCTTTTTCATAGTAACCCTATCAGCCCATAGGGATAATGGCAACTTTGAATCCCAGGCCTTCTTGTTTTGCCCCAAAATCCTCTTGATGATTTTCAATATACTCTTATTACTAGATTCAGTCTAACCGTTACCCTAAGGGTGGTAGGGTGATGATGTGTATTCTGTAATTCCATATTTTTAAAAAAAATCTTTATATTCCTCTAATCTGAAATGCATGGCATTATCAGTTACAATCTTCTAAGGACATACAAACCTAATTATAATATTATTCAGGAAGAAATTAATCACCACCTTACTTATTGCATTCCTAGTAGGGATTTCCTCTACCCACTTGGTGAAATAATTAGTAGCCACCAAGATCCAAGAATGACCTCCACTGGACTTGTTTGTGATTTTGCATATAAAATCAATTCCCCATTGTTGGAAATGTGCTTGCACCTCAACAGTTCTTAAGGGTAGATTTCCAAAAAACTTCAACTTCCCATTGAATCTTTGACAAGTATCAGATAATTTCACAAAGTTATGAGCATCTTTAAAAAGTGTCGGCCACCAAAACCTAGCCCTTAGAAACTTATGAGTAGTAGTTTTAGCCATATAGTGACCACCACATACACCTTCATGCATATCTTTCAAAATTCTTTTAGACTCAATTTAATCCACACATTTTAAGAGGATTCCTTCCATTCTTCTCTACCAAAACTATCCTTGGACTATAACATATCTTATAGCATGCAACTTAAGGGATCTCTTTTGATTATCAATTAACTCTGATTGAAATTTCATAGTTTGCAAATAATAGATTACATCCTTATACCAATCAGAGGTGTCCATATCACAGAGGTCTTCTCTGCAATTATCATCCAATTGATTAATTTGGTTTGCCTCTAGATTTTCTTCTATCATTAACTTGGCCAAACCTTGACCTTTGACCAATTTAGTAATCTGGATGTCAATATTGAATTCTTGTATTCTATTGATCCACTTGCACCTCCTACTAGATACCTCTTGTTGTGAGAAAATGTCTTTCACAGTAGCAGTAGGGACAAAAGCAATAACTATAACCCCCATTAAGTAACATCTGAAGGCCTTCACTCCTTTGACCAATGCATATGCATGTTTTTCATTAATATCATACTTTAGCTTAGCTGCTTGCAATGACTTGCTAAAGAATACAATCGTTGTTCATAACCCTCCTCATTTCTTTGTAACAATACTGTAGCAATAGTGTGAAAAGAGGCAAAAGAAAAAATATGCATTGGTTGGTCATAATTTGGTGCTCTGAGAACAGGAGCATCCTTGATAGCTTTCTTAATTTTATTAAATGCAATACTAGGTTCACCATCTCATTTTATCTTAGATCCTTTCTTCAACATCCTTGAAATAGGCTTGCTAACTTCTGTAAAATTAGTTACAAATCTTATAAGAAAATTTATTTGGCCAAAGAATGACTGAATACCTTTAACACTCTTGGATTTCTGTATCTTATCTATGGCTTCTACCCTTTTAGGGTCAATCCTAACTCCATGTTTACCAACTAAGTGTCCTAATAATCTTCCTTCAGTTACACCAAAATGACACTTTCTGGGATTTAAAGAAATACCATAATTGAGAGCCCTAATGAATACCTTCTCCAAATGTGCACAATGGTCATTCTCATATTTTGAGTAGGTAGTTAAATCATCTTGATACAGAACCAAAAATTTGTCAATAATATTAGCAAATGCCACATCCATTGCACGTTGAAAAGTAGCCCCAACATTAGTAAGCCCAAAAGGCATCCTAACATATACATAAGTCCCTCATGAAGTAGTGAAAGCAATCTTATATTGTTCTAATTCTTTGACAACCACCTAATTGTAACCTGAGAATACATCCATCATAGACATGAGTTCTGAACTAGTAACCTTTTGCAACATAGCCTCCATGTTTGGCAAACCATAATTATCTTTTAATGAAGATATATTTAAATTCCTAAAATCAACACATAACCTTATATCTCCATTTTTCTTTCTGACAAAGACCAAGTTGGACGCCCAAGAAGAATGTCTAATAGGTTTTATAATCCCAACATCCCTTAATTTGATTAATTCTTCTTGCATCTTAAGGGCCAAGGTTGGATTTATTGGTCTTTGTTTTTGCCTAAAAGGCTTTGCATCTGGATTTAAAGGAATCTCATGCTAAAATAGATCCTCTCTATAATCCTTTAGGTCATCATATGACTAAGCAAATACATGCCTATATTTTTATAGCAAATCTATCAAATTTTGCCTCATTTTAGGAGACAAATTTCTACCAATATACACTCTCCTAGGTGTTTCCTTAGTTCCTAGATTCACTTCCTCTAAATCTTTGGCATCATATTTACCAACATCAATTTGTGATCTATCCTAATTGTCAAAAATAGTCTCTAAGGCTACCAAACCCTTTGGGATCTTACTAGTCTTTAATTGCACAACTTCTTTCCCAAAAATAGTGTCTTTTCCATTTATATTCTCCATATAAGCTGCACAATCAATTTCTTGTCCTGAAAACATATTTCCACAGTTCAAAAACCTCAAAATGTCCTTATCATCTTCAAATACTTTCCAATTTTGGACATTGTCAAGAACAGAAGGCCTTATCTAAGTTTCAATTTTAGATATACTAGAAAATGTAATATCATTAGGTTTTACTGCTATATTTACCATCAAATTTGCCATCTTATTGTTAGATCTATCCTTCCAAACTATCCTAAATGCATCAAAGCACTCAATCATGTCCCATACTACATTTATATACTATTTTAACCTTTTATTCTATGACACATAAACATTTCTCACCTAGGATGCAACTAACTCATAATCCCTTATGATATGTATACATTTTATCCCATGCTTATGAGCTAGTTTAAATCCTAATAACAAAGCCTCATATTCTGCTATGTTATTAATATAGGGGAAATTCAATGTGAACGAAAATTTGTAAGTTACCCCAGCAAGAGAAATTAATAAAATACCTACACCTGCTCCGTATTTGCAATAAGCACCATCAAAGAACATGGCCCATAAGTCACCTTTTTCTATCTTTGTATCAACTTTCATTTCTATCTAAGATTTTTTCTTGTGTTTCTTCAAAGTTAGGACCTTAGCTCTGAATGCAATGACATCTGTATCCACAAAATTTTTCATATCATCCTCAACTTCTTCTACTATCATATATATACTTTTTGGCTCTCTATTGATCTTTACAAAATTTCTATCAATATTAAAAGTAGAAAATGATAGGTCACATTGTAAACTTCCTCCCATGGAAACACTCCATTTTCTAGATAATAACATACCATACTGAGGTGGTATGTCAACAAACAATATGCTCATAGTGAGTTCTTTATTTGGACAGGATATCAATCTATAGGGAAGGGCACTAATAGTGCCTATGATTATAACTTCCCTTTTATCCATAGCACAACATCTTCCTTGAGTAGTGTCAACCTTTAGACCTAATTCTTTCATTATCTCAAAAGGCATAATAGTGCTAGAAGCACCAGAATCAATCATACAATTCTCTAATGTCTTACCATTCACTAGGATGCTTAAGAAAAATGGCTCAACATTCCCAAAGCATTCATTGACAGAATTATCCAAAAACATCTAAGGAATCTGAGACACAACCACTTTAGTGTCCTATTCCTTCACCTTTTCCTTTATCACTTCTTTAGGAACATGATTTTCATTACATTCTTCACTTACCTTTACATCAGTATTTCCCAACCATGCTATGTATTTATCTTGGTGATCTAGGATTCTCAATAACTCAGACAGAGGAACCTTAATATTAATCTAAGAAAAAACAACAAACATATCTATAGAAGAATTAGAAATGTTATCATTATTCACATTCCCTTTCTCATCATGCTTACCCAAAGTGTTCAAGGCATGATGATGACTCTTATCTTGCTTAGTGACATTCTGTAATATCTTCCCATTTCTTCTCTTGGAGACATTATTTGAGAGCTCTATATCCTCAGAGCTGCCCCCTTTCTTTGGTTCCCATTTTTTATTTGCAAATTTAACCTTCATAGTAGGGGACTCTTTAGGTCTTACAATTTCCTCTTTCTTATGGTCAGTTCCTTTAATGAAAATACTAGCTATCTTATTGCCCTCATTTCCTTGAACCATGCTTCTAGTCTGAACCTAAGCTACCATATTAGCAATAATTTGGTCAATTTCTTCTCTAGAGGATTTTCTCAAGGTCACTTCTTCTTTTGAACCTTCCATGTTACACACATTGTCCTCAACATCACTTTCATCAGAAAATACTTGTTGCTGATTCACACTCTGAAACCATCTTTGATCATTTACATCTCTGTCAAACCCTTCATTGTCAGAATAATGTGAAACAAACATGTTACATCCTACATCATCATTAGTTTCCTCCTATTCCTGACATTTTTCCACTACATTCTAATTCCCTGAACATGAATAGTACTACTGCATAGGATTAAGGAGAATGAGGTAACTGACATTTGAAACACCAAAAAGGCTCAGCAATAAACTCAAAGTCATCTACCAAATTCGTAGAATTTTTTGATAAAGGATTAGGGGTCACTTTATTGATGTTGCTCTTAGGAGGGGGAACATTGGGCTGACCATTCTTCCAAGTAGTATTGTAGGGGAAATTCTGCAATCTATTCTATTTATTGAAGTTAGATTGATAAGGGATCCTATTGTTAGTGGGATTCCTATCATTCTTTACTTGAGGGAGACTTAAACTCTTTATGGCATTGAGGACTTGAGTTATCTCATTAGGCTCTTGTTTCTTCCCACCTACAACTTTATGGTCCTCTCTCCTATTTCCCTTATTACCAAACAATCTAGGGTCATCCGTTTTACTTTCTAGTCTACTTGAAATTCTCAGATTACTTTCAATATTAACAGAAACCCTAAAGGCCTCCCTTAAAGTTCTAGGCTCCTTGTCCCTAAGTTGATATGCTACTTTACCATTGAAAGCATTCAAATAAGTGATCTAGCATACCTTGTCATCAACTTGCATGGCTTACATTAGCTTATAAATCCTTGTTTGGAACCTATTGTTGAACTCAGTGACAGATTCATTTGGCAATCTCTTGATCTTATTAAATTTAGTCAGAATGTAACTCTAACTTAACTTGTCACCATATTGTTCCTTGAAATAATATTCAATATCCTTCCAATCCATAATAGACAATTCAAGAAGTCACTTAAACCATTCCCTAGCATCTTTAGTAAGTGACTAAACAAAAAACTTCATTATAACATCTTCTGCTTCAGCCTCCTAGTCACTCATCATATCTAGAAAACTTCTTAAGTGATCTTCACAGGTAATAGCATTATTTCCAGCAAATTTAGGCAATATTTTTCTCATCTCTTGTGAGATAGGATTAGGGAAACTAGGAATTTCATCAAAAAATATTTTCCTATAGCCTTCTAAATGGATAGGTCTTCTTGGCAAATCAATCCTAGGATGGTAGGGAACATTTCTTTTGACATTATCATTAGCATTACTAGTACTAGCATCACGAAGAGGCTTATTCAGATCTACCTTTTGTGAAAAATAAGATAAAAGAGGAAAAGGTACCTGAGTGGTATCTCGATCTACCTTATCATATCCACCATCTACATTACCCCTACGCATAACTACAGATTGCTTCTTAGCAATTTCTAGGAACTTGATCTTATTATTCATCTCAGCTATAGTAGCCTTATTTTTTGCAATCTCCAATTTCTTAGCTAAAGCATCTCTCTCTTTTCTTTTCTTTTTTAGCTCAATATCTAAAGGTGAAAAGAATCATAAATTTGGACAACTTGTACTAGTTCATTGATCCTAATACCAACTTCCTTTTGTTTTCCTTTATCTTGAAAATCAATAGCATGGCCTATATCTCTCCTAGCTACTAAAGCCTTATAACTCTTGATCTATTGTATTATAGGACCCTCTTGGTTCATGTCTTGATTTTGTAATAATTTTTTCTCTTGTAATCTAAGTCACTCAACTTGACCCACAATCTTAGGTTGCCCAGTACTAACTGCTATCTCATTTTACTTTTTTAAAGCAACAATTCACCTTAGTAATTCTTTTTTTTCTTCATATTTCTTTGTAATCACTTCTTCCCTTACCCTTTGAATCCCCCTATCAATAGCTTCTTGCTCAACACACCTCTCTCTCAAGATTTGCATCTCATTATGATCAAGAACAGTAAATTTAGAACCAATCATTCTATCTTCATTAAAAATTTCAGGCTCCAAGTATTTGGGTCTCACCTTTTCATGTGAATAATCTGACATGATACTACATTAACACATATTTCTACTATTTTTATCACCTAAACCAAGTGCACGGGGTTGTACAATCTTTTCCTGACGTATCATTTTAGGAGTATTATAAAATTTGTCATCAAAAAACCCTAGGTGAGATCTAGGACCTTTTGAGAAATGTTCCTTATCAGCAACAAGATGATAAGGGTTGTCTTTTCTTATTATATGCTCTTGAGAATAACTTCCTTTCTGTATCTGATCTTCTTTCTCAGCTGAATTCTACCTTCTCTTAGGAGGGAGATTAGTTTGTAACTTGATTCCAAGATTTTACTTCATATTTGCACATGTATTTTTCTTGTTATTTGTCATCATTCAAAGAACAAACTTGCATGTATGGACACTGGTTAAACCTTTTGAGTTACCACCCACTCTTATTTGAATGGGAAAATCACTAGATATAATGACAAATTCTTAACTAATGGGTTTCAGCAAAATGTGCACAATTTCTAAATCCACAAGTAAATTTAAAAAGAAACACTTACCTTAGACTCTTTGCAAGGGAGACACAGATCCTAAATGACACACTTAGTGATGATAATACTAAGTCCCTAGCAGAGTTGCCATTTTGTTGGTGTTTGAAACTACTGAGCAACATAATGCTCAATACCAGGATGAAAATACTCACATAATCTAAAGATTAGCCAATTCCTATAATCAATGACACAAGTAGATCATCTAGACCCAACTACAATGAAACCAAGGATGGTTTCCTACTCTTTAGGCCTGCTAGACCAAGGCAGGTATACCTAGGGATGATTCTATTTGCAAACTGTGGTATGAAATTATTTTAGTTTTATTTTGATTCTCATCTTTTATCCTCAAGCACATACATAGTTTTCCAATTTTCTTTAAATCTCTCAAATATATATGCATCCCATATAAGTAGATATGGTCATAATTATTCTTGAGTTCACAAGCATTCTTGGAAACAATGGCTATTTAGGACCCAAAAAATAGAATGTAAACAAGTGGTGACCAGCATTACAACCTTGAACAAAATAGAAAATAGAATGACTCTAAATTTATAATTGTTTTGTCATGTAGAAGCAGAATCTACTTTCAATCATCTCTGATTTATGTGACCAGTACCTTATCCATTGGGTAGAGAATAGCCTATTGGTAGGAGATCTAATTCAAATAACTTGTAAATGAATTAATCAATTGTACTCACCAATTTCCATTCTTATGAAAATCCCTTTTATAAACTCACAAACCCTACTGGTTTACTGAAGCATTTCTATAATTCCTTGAATTAAAAGCAACAATGGAACCATCATACAATCCATACAGATTGTGTTCAACCAATTTAAACCTTATTTAAATAACTTCAAAGTAAGCAAACTCATAAAATCGAGATAGAAATTAGTGACACAAATATATTGTAAATTCCCATTTCTATTATCCTTTTGGATCTGACTAATATAATAACCAATAGAACTTAAAGAAAAACCTAGAACATCTTGCTGATTTTGTCATTCCAATATCCTTAGTGAGTACAATTGGAAGCAAACTCCGAACCAAACAACTACATGCTATTGGACCAATTTTCTATAATTTTCCTGAGAAAAAACAAAAATTATACAAGATTTTTGGACCCTCAAATTGACTTGAAAACTCATTTATATAGGCATGAGTTGCAACAAGCAAAGGGAAAATGTGATTGACAGGTGTTCTTCAAAATATGTTTACATACACCTATCACAACAAGACAAAACTATAAATAATAGAAACACTGCTACGTTGAAAATTCTTTTGTGGGTCTGCTTCTATTATTCCCTTTGGAAAGACAAAAATACTATGATCAGATTCCTTTAGCATTCTAATTTCTCATGATAGGTGGCTATCAAATATGATAGTGATGAGTCATTTCCTACTACCTAAGGATTTTCTTTTTCTTTATCATAGACGACAGAGGTGTCTTCTACTTTTTTACCCTCTTCTTCATCATCATCTTCCACATCATCATTGCCTTCTGTCTATTCTATAGACATAAACTTTCCCTTCCATTCATTGTAGATAGTGTCCTCTAGCCAATCAAAATTAAGAACCTCTCTTTGTATAGCTACTAAAGAAATTGTAATTTCTTCTCAAACAAAAAAAATATTTCTTGATAGTATTATAGAACAACTATATTTTAACCAACTCCTCATTTTTCATTACCCACAACAAGTGGCCCATCTCATTTATAACTTTATTTATTCTTTCACAAAGGACTTCATCTAGCTCCTTCCATTCTTCCTTTTCCTTTATTTTATCGATTATTTTTAAAGCACAAGGGAATAAATCAAAAATTTTCGCAAAATACTTGGAAAAACAAATACTCAATCTTTTTTTGGAAAGAATCTTGCTTTTTATCAAAACCTTGCAACTTATTTAATAAATCAAAGATTTTTTCTATCTAATGATATGTTAGCTGAATAACAGATATACACATAACAGTGATATCTTCATTTCTCTCTATCCATTTCTATACAATGGGTCTGAATATAGCTTCATTTTGCTTCAATTCATCCCTAATAGCTGAAATCCTCACTAATTGATCAAAAAATGTGGGCCATTCTATCTTCTCTAGTAAATACATGATACCCTACCTCAATTTTTCTTCATATTGATTATAAAGTTCTACATGCATTGCATATAACTTATTTTTCTCCTCTTCAAAATCCTCTGCAGTATAGAACTGAGGCCTTTCTGGGGTATCAAGTATCTCAATAATTAGTGTTGATTTAAAAGGCTCAAGAAGTGGCCATGGGAGATATGCAATCCTAGGTTTACTGGTCTCTCATAATTTTCTTTTCCCAAGAATCTTCTCCATTTGAGTCACTTTATTTTCTAAAGATTGTATTTGCATACCCCTCTCCTCATATGCTTTCAAAACTTCTTCAAACCTAGCATTGAGTTGGGAAAATTTATCTTCCTCTTGGCCAAACTCCATGTTACCAAGTTTTAGCATCTCTGATGCCATCCCAATTATTTGTTTACTACCTATCTCACTAGCCCTGAACACTGTCAATGCACTAGTATGCTCTGCAGTGGAAATCTCATGCATTCTGGTATTGTTCCTTTTTTCCATGGACCATATAACAAGGGCTTGGTGGCCATCACTAAACTTGACTCCTCTATGGGCCTGTAGTATTTCTTCCATAGTCCTTAGTTGAATATCCCTCTGTTTCCTTACTGAATAAAAAATAATGGCATTTTCTATATCCCATTTTGGCAGAAGGAGGACTCTTGCCTATCTAACTATCTACCTCCCAGCTTCAGGAGTAAATTGAGCAAAATCATTCAAAAATTTAGACTTCACCTCTTCCTTAATATCTAAATTAGGTTTGTCTGGTTGTTCTACCTTTATCTTCTCACAGGTTTTCTCAAAATTTCCCATGTTGAATCTCCACAAAAATTGAGCAGAAGCCCTATATTTTACAAAATTTGCATCATTAATAAACCTTTTAGAAGCTTGGAAAACTATCAGATCAATTTCCTTACCTTGGTAATCAACAACAGTTTAATCCAAGGAAGGCATAGGAGGTTCTTGTGGTTCTCCAATCTCCAAATCTATGGAGGTAACAATTACATCCCCTTCACCAATTTGTCTAAGTTGCTCCTTTAAAGATGTTTCATCATCTATCAAGATTGGGGACTAGGTTGGGGAGTATTGTTCTATTTGAGAAGAAGAAGACCCCTGCTCTAATTTTTTCCTTTTTGGAGAGCTGGTTGTAGATGGACTTCCTGGTCTTGGCCTCTAATGAAGGGGTGCCTATTGCACACTTTGAACCATCACATAACCTACCCTTCTCTACAAGGTATACTGGCCAGGAGCCACTATATTTTTGTTGCTTCACTTTCTTTGCACTTTTGCAGCGTTGTCTGGATATGTCTCAACATATGTAGCTTTCTTTTCATTCATAGTTTGGATGATCACAGCCAAATTATTCAATAATGCTTGAATTTTGGCTACCCAATATTTTTAATCTTTCAATGTGTCATAATGGAGGTCAAAAGCATTATTAAATTCTAGGTTCTTGCTAAATACTATCCATTTTTATTTTCTCAGTTCTTGTTCTTGCAAAGTGAAAAATATTTTTGATTATATCCTCCAGATAATAAACTTGTTGTACCATGCAAGAAGGTTTCACCCTCTCTCTTAAGATGTCATAGAATCCTTCAGGATCAATGAATCTAGCATGAGATTCTGCCATGTTATATCTATCTAAAAACAAAGTCAAGTGCTTCCACGCTTTCCTCACAAAGACAAAATCATGAACCATAGTAACAATTGGAAAAAGGTATGCTTCTTAGGAAACTCCCTCTCATCTATAGTGCCTATTTGCCATAGGAGCTTAGCTATTCCTCTCTTCAAGGGCACATGAAAAGGCAACACATGTGGCTTCCCCAAAAAACCATATACTCTTATTACAGTTTAAACATTAGAAGGGATTATAACCCCCCAATTATGACTAACCAATAGTCCTTATGCATGGTCCTTGGGTCTGACCAATTCTAACAATGCTTGTGGAATTCTAGGGCTGTCCCCTTTCAAAAGAAACCTAAGCTTTGATGCAAAGCATCTATCAAATCTCACTTAACTAGCATTTGTAGCTTCTAAACTCATATCTACACTCCACAGCTACACTGGATTCCTCTCTCCATCCTTGGTCATTTCTAGCCTCATACCCTTGGAGAAGAAGGTAAATCCCTTGTACAAGCATACATTCATAACCAATGAATACCAATAGAATGGTTTGTCCACTTTTTCCCATGCTATCCTGACCAGAACATTGTCAATTTCTTTCGCAAGGAAAGTAGAAAAATCTATAATAGTACTCATCCCAAACTGAAGAGTTTGATCCATGACAAGGACAATAGAGCCTGGGATTTGATAAACTTCATCTATCCCAAAAAAATTTCAAAGAGAAAAATATAATGCTTGAGCTCTTAGGTTGAAATGCCTTCTTAGCAATGGCTCTGGGGTACTGGCTATAATCACAGGAAAAGTGCCAATTTTAGCAACATGCTCTTATAGTGGCCCTATTCTTAGGTAAATCCTTTGTGCATCATACTTTTCTTGAAGTTCATCCATGTCAATAGTTTCATGCACAACGTGGTTAGGATTGAGGTTGAAAACCTCACTAATTAATTTAGGGAAAACCCTAAAAGGATTCACTCTAGTATGGTTCTTTACCAACCCTATAATCAGATCATATTTCTTGGCCAAATCCATCAAAAAATCACTATCAAAGAGAACTATGGTGATTGTTAATTTACCAATGTCAAACTCACATACATTGCTCATAGGAGTGTTTTTTTCTCTAAAAACCATTTTTTAAACAATTCCAAACCCCCCATGGAAACCTTGGCATCTCTTACCCAATTTTCTTTGTCATAGAAACCTTTTGCTACAGCTACTCTAGGGTGTTTTGGAATGAGTTCTCTCCCCTTAGTTATTTCATGTACCAATAAAGGGAATTGTTCAAGAAATTCATCATGCACAGAATGTTTCAAATAATCTATTTGTCTAGTGAACTCTTTTTGGGGAGGCATTTTGAATAAAACCCTAGAAATTTTATAATAGCAGATACTTGAATTTTTTTTAAAAAGTCACAGAGTACTTACCTACTAGAATTCGCACTTCTACACTATGTGATTTCTTCTTCAATCTTACTGGATGGCTAGATAAAAATTCCATGCCCTGGCTCTAAAAATTTTGTATGCCATAATGTTCTCTATGCGCTTTGGTGATTAATTAATGGTGAGATCATGAGTTCTTTTCATGCATTGGAATTGCATGAATGAAATCTGAACCATATTTACTCTCAATAACTGTTACCTCCAAATTGCAATCAAAGTTGAATCCTATTCATAGATTTTCACTAGATCATATGGCTTTAACTTAAAAGGAAACAAGCTTTATGGCTTTAAAAACAAGGTTATGTATGGCAATACTCCTTACCCACATTTCTTAAATTTCTTGCACCTTAGAATTGTAGGGAAGCGATGTTCTTTGATCAAGACAAGATCAGTGATGAGATCAATTTATATTTGAACAAAGTCTAGTCAGCTATACTGACCAATAGGAAGCCTTTATATGAGTTTGTGCCTCCTGACAACTTCCATGCCAGCGGGTCCCATATCTTCTTCTGAGCGAGTAGGTGCTTGACATCATTCTTTCCACATGTCAAGCTAGTGCATTCCCACTTTCCTTATTTCATGAGCATCTTCAAATTGCGAGCTTGTGATAGTTGTCAATCTTCGAAAGATCAACGGTGGCAATGCTGGAATTTTGTAAACCTTATAAGATGGGAAAATTGATGTTACCATGGACACATGTCTGCATGGTGCATTCTTGCTTTGTTTAAACTTCTATCAAGTTTTTTATGTGGGAAAGTGCCCTTCGTTGATCAAGAAAAGATCAACGGTGTGAAATTTTTTTGCACTTTATGATCACATCATCCACTTGGACCAATGAAATGACTCTTCTCAACCCTCATGCTCTTACCCACCTGACTACTGCATTAATTTATGAGGTTTTCATGCTTGTAGCATAAGTACTTTCAGCTAACCACAAGTGGTAGACCACATGGTGTGACTCAACATTCTTCCATAATTTGGCCCCATTATGACACACATTGCAAAGATGCATACCTGCATTCCTTATTTTACAAGCAACTTCATAATGTGGGATTGCACTAACCCTTGATTTTTCAAAGATCTATGGCTGATGGGGCTTCACTTCCATTTGGTAGACAAACTTCTTTAGTGGCACATCTGAAAGTACATATCAGTGATCATTTTATAGTGTGGCACACCACAACATACAGTTAGAGATTCTTGACCCCACCTTGCCATATGTCAAAAAATTGCTTGCTCACATTATTTATCTCTCATGCAACTTCAAAAAGTGGGCATGCACTAGCCTTTAATCTTTGACAGATCAATGGTTATAGAATTAGGCATCTTAAATACCATGTTGGCTAAAGTGACAAATAAAATATTTCCATCCATTCCAACTCATCTAACACTTGCTACAGAAAACATCTCAACATCATCCTTGGGAATAAAAGGCCCATCTTGTCAAATTACACCACTTGTCCCATTAAGACTTTCCTACATTATTTATTTCATGAGCATCTCCTTCTTGTAGGAAAGAATTAGCCCTTTATTTAAATGAAATCAATGGTTGACACTTCTTGGTGATAAAGGCATATCTCTATTAGTAACTCAACCAATGACATCAAAGGAAATCTAGAATGTGCACAAAAAGTACTGACAAACCTGCAAAAGTTTCTAATAACTTATGATTCTCCACAAAATTTAGGGTTCATTGAAACTTAAAAAGGAGAGGGCTACATGTCACCAAGTCACATGCCCGCATTATTTAAAAACCTTGCATCTTGAAATTGTAGGAATGCGATACCGATTGATTTGAACAAGATCAATGATTATAAAGACTTTGTATCATTGAAGGTATTTCTTAATAGAATGATCAAGCAATTTGTAGGCCAAGCATAGCCATGTAAGGTTTAGACAAAATTATAATGAATTCATGCTTGTGCAATCCCTTCGTTGGGGTAAAAGTAATAAAACTTAAGAGCATTTTTTTAAAAAAAATATTTTTGAATGTTTTCAAGGCTAAGGTAAAATTTAACGAGGCATTTAGGGTTTCTCAACTGATTGCTCTGATGTCCAACTTTGAGAAACTGATAAAATCTCAACAACATAGAGATCATGAAATGAACTAGGGCAATCTAAGAAATTTAAGAAATATAATGAGCAAACCCTAAAATCCATAATAATGTCCACAAATGAATTTTCACCTATTTTTTCAAAATTTTCTCTGTTCTATGAAAAATTAGACCAACAAGGTGTTTCCATCCCTTTCTCACAAAAACAAAATCATGTGCTATAGTAACAACTAGGAAGAAAGTACCTTTTTTGGTCAAATCTCTTTCATCAATGGTCCCAATTTTCCATAACAACTCTACTATCCCTATCTTCAGAGGCACATGGAATGGTAGCACATGAGGCTTCCCCAAAAAGCCATATGCGCTAATCACTATAGAAATATTGTATGGGATGATATCCCCCTAGTTATGACTAACCAAAAACCCTTTTGCATGGTCCTTGGGTATGACCAATTCTAGTAGTCATTGTGGAATCCTAGGGCTATCTCCTCTTAAGATAAATCTAAGCTTGGATGCAAAATATCTATCAAACCTCACAAAACTAGCATCTCTCGCCTCTAGGTTCATCTAGCTCCATAACCTTATAGAAGTAGGTAAATCCCTTATAAAAACATACATGCATGAGCAATTAGTATGAACAAAATGATTTGTTTAATTACTTTCCCTTTTGATATACCCACAAAACCATTGTGGATTTCTTGTGCAAAGAAAGTGGAAAAATCAAGATTAGTGCTCATTCCAAATTGTAGAGTCTGAGCCATGATGAGAACAATTGAACTTGGGATATGTTCTACTTCATCCATCCTAAAAATCATGTAGAGAGAAAAATATAATGCTTGATCCCTAAGATTGAAATGTCTCCTCATTAATAGCTCTGGGGTGCTGGCAATAATTCACAGATAATGTACCAATTTTGGTAGAATGTTCTTGCAATGGTGCTATCCTTAAGTATATCCTCTGTGCATCATAGCTCACTTGAAGGTCATCCATATCAATGATCTCATGCATAGCTTGGTTAGGGTTTAAATTGAAAACTTCACTAATCAATTTAGGGCAACCCTTAAAAGGATTTACTCCAGCATGGTTCTTTACCCACCCTGTAATAGGATCATACTTCTTAGCTAGATTGGTTAGTAGACCACTGTCAAAGAAAAGTGTAGGGACTAATAATTTCCCAATGTCAAATTACCAGATATTGCTCATAGGGGTATCTTGTTTTCTTTTTGAAAACCACTTCTAAAACAATTCTAATCCTGACATAGAGACCTAGGCATATCTTACCTAGTTAGCCCTATCATAAATACCCTCTGCTACAACTACCCTAAGGTTCTTTATGATGAGCTCTCTCCCCTTAGTTATTTAATTTATATACAAAGGGGATTGTTCAAGAAAATCATCATGCACAAATCTCTTAAGGTAGTCAGTCTATCCCATGAATTCTTTTTGTGGAGGCATCTTAAAAAACCCTAAGATTTGCATAATCAATAGATTCTAGATTTTTAGAAGATGCAGAGTACTTACCTACAAAATCATGCTTCTTTTTTGTAGAATCTCTGTTGCAATTTGACTGAATTTCTCTACAAAAATATATGCCCTAGCTCTAAAAGTTCTTTGTGCTCTAGTAACCTTTTGTAATTTGGTGGTTCAATAATGGTGAGCTAATGAATTATATTCGTGCATTGAAATAACATGAATGAACTTTGAACAATATTAACTCCTAGTAGCTGTTATTTCCAAGTTGCATTCAGATTTGAATCTTATCCATCGATTTCATCAGATCAGGTTTTAATTGAAAAAAAAGTGACAAGCTTTATGACTTCAAAAATATGGCCATGTATTGATCAAGCACTTCCCCACATTCCTTAAGTTTCTTGCATTTTGAAAATGTAGGCAAGTGCTGACCATTGATCTTCCTCCAGATCAACAACCAAGAGAAATAACACATTTTTATGATAGTGCATGAAAGGTGTAATACAACTGGCTTAATAAATATTCCAACCTGGCACACATCATCCCACTGTGGTTGAAATTGTTCCTACTTTACCATATGTCACGTTAGTGCTTTCCTGCATCGTTTAAATTTTTTGCATCTTGAAATTGTGGGCAAGTGCTAACCCTTGATCATTATTGAATTGAAAATCATAGATTTTGATACTTTGATGATACTTATTCAGTTGTATTAACCAATAAGAAATTTCCATGTGAATCTATGCCTTCTAACAAAATTCCACACAAGCAGGTCCAATTTTATCTTCTAAGAAAGTTGGTCCTTGATATCACCTTTGCCATGTGTCAGGCTTGCACTTCCCCACTTTGTTTAACTAGTGAGCATTTTCATGATGTAGGCAAGTGCCAGCCACTGGTCTCTATAAGATCAATGGTTACACAACTTAAACCATTTATATAGTCTAAGATGGAGGTGTTGACATCACCTTGGACACATGTCCACATGGTGCTTACCCGCATTGCTTAAATTTCTTGCAAGTTCTTAATGTAGGCAAGTGTCTTTTGTTGATCTGACCAAGATCAATGGTGGATCACAATATTTGTCTTTTATGGCCAAATCATCCAATTTGACCAATGAAATAACTCCTTTTATCCCTCATGCTCTAACAAACCCAATAGTCATATTAACTGTTAAAGTTTCTGCACCCATAACATCATTGCTTCTAGCTAGGCACACGTGTCATACTCTACCAATGGATGTGCTTGAATTATCACCATTTTACAATGTATCATGACTCAAAAATTTTCCCAAAAGCTGGTCCCACCTTGCCACGCTTCAAATTTATGCTTCCTCACATTGCTTACCTTCATGCAATTTCATAAAGTAGGCATGTGCTAACAATTGATCTCACATAGATCAATGATCACAAATTCTTGAACCCTGACAACATTGAGTTAGTTGAAAAGACCAATGAGAAACTTCCTTTTAATCTAGCTCATCTGACTACTACCATAGAATGCATATCATTTTTATCCTCTAAAAGGACATGCCCATGATGTCAGATTATGCTACGTGTCTTGTTTGCACTTCCTTGCATCATTTCTTGTGCATTTTCTTATTGCAGGAAAGCATTGGCCTTTGATCTAAACAAGATCAACAGTGCATCAATCTTGAACATAAAGTAATCCCTTCACTTAAAAGATGAACCAATGAGATTGTGGAAGTTTTAGAATTTGTGCTAATGGTACAGATAGGTCTGCAAAAAGGTTTTGACCAACTCTAACAAGTCATAATCTTTGCGATGCACTAATATTCTAACACAAGCAAGGGCTATGTGGTGCAAAGGTGCTTGCCCACAATACTTGAAAACCTTGCATTTCAATGTTGTGGCAAAGTGCTCTCTGTTGATTTGACTTAGATTGGTGGTTGGTAAAAAAGGTGTTGTAGTTAAAATAATATGTTTGTAACAACTATAATCAAAAGCAAGGATACAAATGGTTTAACAAAATTTTATGAAGTCATCCTTGTGCAAATTTTAAAAGTTAGGGTAAAAAGTCCTACCTAAAGTCATTCTGAAAAATTTTCAATTTTTTTTCAAAATCTAGGGTAAAACAAGATAAAGCATTAGGGTTTTTAATGAATTTTACCCAGGGTTTTAACCTAAGTTCAATATTCCAACCCACATAGTCAAGGTTTTTCACTACTAAATGCATAAAATAGGAATGGTGAAAAATCAAGTCAATGGTTGCTCTATCTAGGGATGATCAACTACTCGAGTCTCTGCAAGAATTTAGAATCTATGGTAAAGTAGAAAACATACCTGATACAACCATAACAACTTCTTCAAAGAGCATAGAACAAAACAATAGAAATATGGAACTAGACTGTACAAAGATATTTACAAGATATATAATATGTACAAGAACACAAGGAATCCTAAAATTACTATTCATGGAATATAGATACTTTTAGGAAAAGTACCTCTTCAAGAATTGTCCATGAACTGGCAATTGAAGAATATTTCTAGTTAAATCCCTCAAGAAATATGAATCTTCTCCACTTGTGTCACAAATGTTATATGGGCCAAGCTAGATTGGGTCAAATTTACCATGCTTTCCTTTATCTTCCATTCTAGCATTCCAAATTAATATCATGTCACCTATTTCAAACTTCTTCTCAGTGGCCCTTTTTTCATACAAGTGTTTCATCTATGATTGTAATGTGGCATTCTAAATAGAAGACTCTGTCCTTGTTTCTTCTAATTGCAAAATATCATCCATTCTAAGTTGCATCTCATCAACGATATCATCTTCATAAAGTTGAACAAATTTATACATTTCCTTTAGGTTATTCTATGGAAGTCTAGCTTGTATGCCATAAACCAAATCAAATGGGGCACATCCAATGGCCTTTTTTATAGTAACCCTATCATCCCACATGGGTAATGGAAAATTTGAATCCTAGACCTTCTTGTTCTCTCATAAAATCTTCTTAATGATTTTCAATATACTTTTATTGCTTGATTCTGCCTGGCCATTTCCTTAGGGATGATAAGGTGATGATGTGTATTCTGTAATGCCATACTTCTTGCAAAATTTTTTATACTCCTTAAATCTGAAACATATAGCATTATTAGTTACAATCCTCTCTAGGCATCCAAACTTGATCACAATATTATTTAGAATGAATTTAATCATTACTTTACTTGTTGCATTCTTGGTAGGAATTGCTTCAACCCACTTAGTAAAGTAATCAATAACCACCAAGATCCAATAATAACCACCATTGGATTTGTTTGAGATCTCACCTATGAAATTAATTCCCCATTACTGAAATGGTGTATGTACTTCTATAGGTCTTAATGGTAAATTCCCCAAAAATTCAACTTCCCACTAAACCTTTGACATGCATCACATACTTTCAGAAACTCATGAGCATCTCTAAAAAGTGTTGGCCACCAAAAACCTACCCTTAGAACTTTATGAGTAGTAGTTTTGGCCATATAATGACCACTACATACACCTTCATGCATATCTTTTAAGATCCTTTTAGACTCAATTTCATCTACACATTTCAAAAGGACCCCTTCTATATTTCTCCACCATAATTGACCTTGCACTTTAACATATCTTATAGCTTGCAACTTAAGGGATTTTTTCTGGTTGTCTGTTAACTTTGATGGAAATTTCATGTTTTGTAAATAATAGATCACATCTCTATACCAATCAGAGGTATCTGTATCACAAAGATTTTCCCCACAACTATTATCAAGTTAATTTATTTGGTTTTCTTCTAAATTGGCTTCTGTCATCAATTTGGCTAAACCTTGACCCCTAACCAGTTTAGTGATTTGAATATCAATGTTAAAATATTGTATTTGGTTGATCCATCTACATCTTCTACCAGATACCTCTTGTTGTGAAAAATATCTTTTACAGCAGGTGTAGGAACAAATGCAATGATAGTAGCTCCCATTAACATTTGAAAGCTTTCACCCCTTTCACCAATGTATATGCCTATTTTTCATTAATATCATACTTGAGCTTGACTGCCTGTAATGATTTGCTAAAAAATGCAATTGGTTGCTGATAACCTTCCTCATTCTTCTGTAATAGTACTACAACAATAGTATGAAATGAAGAAAAGGAAAATATATGCATTGGTTTATCATAATCTAGTGTCCTAAGAAAAGGAGCATCCTTAATAGCTTGTTTAATCTTCTGGAATGCAATGCTAGGCTCACCATCCCATCTTATCTTAGATCATTTCTTCAACATTCTTGATATAGGCCTACTAATTTCTACAAAATTAGTTACAAATCTTCTGAGAAAGTTGATTTGTCCAAAAAATGACTGAATTCCTTTAACACTCTTGGGTTTTTGAATCTTGTCTATTGCTTCTACTCTTTCAGGGTCAATCCTCACTCCATGTTTCACAACCAAATTCCCTAATAGCTTTCCTTTAGTGACACCAAAATTAAAATTTATGGAGTTTAAAGAGATACCATACTTGAGAGCTCTAATAAGTACCTTCTCTAGATGCATGCAATGATCATTCTAATCTTTAGAGTAAGTAGTTAAATCATCTTGATACACAACTAAGAATTTGTTAATAATATCAGTAAAAGCCACATCCATTGCACGTTGAAAAGTAGCCCCAACATTAGTAAGCCCAAAAGGCATTCTAACATACACATAAGTACCCCATGGAGTAGTAAAAGTAGTCTTGAACTATTTTTATTCCTTCACAACTACTTGATTGTAACTTAAAAATCTATCCATCATAGCCATGAGTTCTGAGCCAGTGACCTTTTGCAACATAGCCTCCATGTTTGGTAGACCATAATTATCCTTTAATGAAGATATATTGAGATTCTTGAAATCAACACACAACCTTATATCTCCATTTTTCTTTCTTACTGGCACTAAATTGGATACCCAAGAAGAATGTCTAATGGGCTTTATGATCCCTAGACCTGTTAACTTGATCAATTCTTCTTGCATCTTGGGAGAAAAAGTTGGATTTATTGGCCTCTATTTTTGTCTAAAGGGCTTAGCATCTAGTTTCAAAGGGATTTCATTCTAAAAAGGATCCTCTCTATAAGCCTTTAGGTCATCATATGACCATGCAAACACATACATATATTTCCTTAACATATCTATTAAACCCTACCTTATTTTAGGGGATAACTTCTTGCCAATATATACCTTCTTTGGTGCTTCTACAGTTCCCAAATTTACCTCCTCCAAGTCTTTAGCATTATATTCACTAGTATCCATTTGTGACCTATCTTGGTTGTCAAAAATAGTTTCTAAGATGACTAAACTTTTTGGAATTTTGTTAGTCTTTAGTTGCACAACTTCCTGCCTAAAAATAGTATCTTTTCCATTTATATTTTCTACATAAGCTGCACAATCAATTTCTTGTCCTAACAACATATTTTCACAATTCAAAAATCTTAGAATGTCCTTGTCATCTTCAAATACTTGCCAGTTCTAGATATTATTAGGAACAAAGGGCCTAGTTTGAATCTCAACTTTAGATATGCTAGTAAATGTAATGTCATCAGGTTTTATTGCTATATTTGCTAGCAAATCTACCATATTATTATTAGTCCTATCTTTCCAAACTATTCCAAATGCATCAAAATATTCAATCATGTCCCATACAACATTTCTATATTGATTCAACCTTTTATTCTTTGACACATAAGCATTTCTTACTTGGGATATAACCAATTCAAAATCTCCTATAACATGCAAACATTTTATCCCATGCTTGTGAGCCAGTCTAAGTCCTAATAGGAAAGCCTCATATTCTACTATGTTGTTAGTACAAGGGAAACTCAATGTAAAAGAAAACTTGTATGTTACTCTAGAAGGAGAAATCAACAAAAAACCTACACTTGCTTCATCTTTGCAATAAGCCCCATCAAATAACATGGTCCATAAATCACCTTTATCTATTTTTGTGTTAGCTTCTACTTCCATTTGAGACTTGTGCTTACCTTTCTTCAAAGTCAGAACCTTAGCTCTGAATGCATTGATATCTATATCCAAAAAAAAATTCATATCATCCTCAATCTCTTCTTCTATCATATATATGCTCTTTGGTTCTCTATTTATTTTTACCAAAATCCCATCAATGTTAAAAGTAGAAAAGGATAGATCACATTGCAAACTTCCTCCCATGGAAGCACTCCACTTTCTAGATAACAACATAACATACTGAGGTAGAATATAAAAAACCAACACACTCATAGTAAGTTCTTTGTCTGGATAGGCTATCAGTCTATAGGGTAAGGCATTAATAGTACCTATGACTGTCGCTTCTCTTTTATCCATGCCACAACATCTTCCCAAGTAGTATCTACCTTCAAGGCTAATTCCTTCATTATTTAAAAAGGTATCACAGTATTGGAAGCACTAGAATCAATCATGTAGTTCTTTAATGTCTTACGATTTGTTGGGGCTAAAAATTGCATGCTTAATTTTGAGTACCGTTAAGAAATCAAGCTCCATAAATTCTCTTAATGAGATTGTACCTGGCTATACCTTTGAGGCCTAAGAGGTGTTCAATGCTTCTAACACCTTCCATTCAGCCTGTCTAAGCATTCCATGAAGTTAAATTGAGATTCTGAGCCATTTCCTGAAGTCCCGTTTTGAGCCAGTGTCAAATCTGCATTTTACCTAAAGTGTCAAATAGCGATAGGAGGCCTTGTTTGCATCTGAATATCTTGCATCCAAAAATATTTCATGATTTTCCACTTTGAGAGTATCTAGTTTCCATACTTGAGAACCTATGTTTCAGATTTTGAGTCATTTTGAATCTATTTGTCTAGGTTTTGAATATCTCAAAGTTGGTCATTTACTGTTTTCATGCATTTGCACTTTTCACCTAATTTTGGGAGGCCCTATTTGACATGTTATAACTTTTGAAGAGTTGACCAAAATGCTGAAATTCCAATTGTGTTGCATTTTAGATGTCAGATACCTATTATTTTTCAAGTTTTAGCTCATGAAAAATCCTTTTGATCAGTTTTCAAATGTGATTCCAAACACAATTTCTATCATTTTGCTGGTGTTAGCACATGCAAATTTGTCAGAACCCATGTTCATGATGTCATAACTCCTAATTTATGATAGGTGAGATCAAATGGATTATACCACTATGTTGTCCTCTAAAAATAATTTTAAGTGTGCCAATTTTCACATCTTGATGAATCCATTTGCACATTTTCCAGGTTCATTCCATTTGCAAAAATCAAATTTTTCACATTGTTTAAATCTGCAAAATTATGAGTAGCCCACTTTGACCACTCGCCATTTTCGCTCAATTATTTTCCATGAGCCCAAATCGTAGATCCATAGTCTCCTCATGCCAGTGAAACAATGTCCCAATGTTTGTCTTCCCAAGTACCCATTTGCCTAGTTTTCAAAGCCAAATCCAAACCCAAGTTGGGTCTTCTGACATGTTTTCTTGCAGGTAGTTTTGAAGGGTCAACTTTGACAGTGAATATCTTTTGACCCCAAATTTTTCATGAGATGAGATTCGACATGGTGCAAGTTTGTGGTACAGAGAATCAGTGGGTCAAATTTCAGGACCTGGTTAGAGGTTTGGGTAAGTTTTTATGGCTAGTCAACAGATCTCCTAATGCAAAAGTGACAGGTTGCAAAAAAGCATAAAATGAGTATAAAAATTTGTCTTCAGTGGTCGAATTTGATTCTAATCAGTTCAATGATCAATATATCAATTTAAAATGTTAGTCACCTAAAAATGAATTTTTGTTTTAGTCGGGTTACCATGTGACCCAACTCTTGTGATCAAGATATGGCTCTATAGGCATTGTTGCATTGCAAGGGTGACTTAGTATTAATGGGGTCCAATTAATGTGACCCAACTGCTAAAGATTATAGAAATGACAGATTAACAAAAAAAAAATTAGGCACGCAGGAAGAGATATTGTTTTGATTCTCGTCTCAAAAGGGAATTGGAATAGACAAGTCGGTTGTATAAATTCATGTTTTAGGGAGATTGTTATACAAATTGTAGTTGCCTCCAATATTATTAAGAGATATGGTGAATTAAATTTTTTAAGAAATCAGTGTATCACCATTAGAAAAACCATGTAAATCAATGACTAATCCAAGTACTTTGATGAGCAGAAGACTTTTGAAAACAAGCCTGCTTAAAAAGCCACAAACCACAAAGATGGTGCCACATTTTTGTGGGTTTTAAAAAAATAGATTTTCTTTATGAAGGGGGTTGTGGCTTTCATCATAACCAAGGCATAAATTAAGACAAGAAACTGCATGAAGTTAAGAATGAAGTCACCAACTAAAATGAAGTAAGTCACTAACTAGAGAAAATACCTAGTGCCACAAATAGAGCAGAGAAAGCTATGGAATCTAGATCAAAGAAGCATTTCATTCCAAGATTGCAAAGGAGATGGCATGGTCTTTCAAAGACCCCACTCATGTAGGAGAAAGCTGCTAGCTTGGAGCAAAAGGGACCCTACACATAGAGCCAACACATCAAAATAGGGCAGAGGCATTAGGTTGCAGGCACTAAAAAGAAGACTTCATGCCATTTAAACATGAAGCCCACGTAACCAAATTTTAAACAGCACTACTTATACAGTCAAGGAGCATAGAGTATTAAAGATATAAAGAGCACAAGAGAAAGCCATTTCAAAAGGAAAGTTCCACAGCCAATAAAAAGGCCCCATGCCATGTATAAAAGAACCAATGCTAAAGAAAATGCAAGAAGCCATTTTAAGGAATCATGAAGAAGAGAAGCCATCATTTCAAAATGTAAGAAGCTACAAGTTTTAAGAGAGTTAGTGCATGTATCAAAGAAGCCGTAGTCAACTAAAGGAGCTCCACCAATGTTAATAAGGGAGGAGCTCCCTCAAGTTTGTAAACCATAATGAGAGCTCACATCAGGCAAAGCAAGTAGCTTGAAGAGCTTATTGAAAAATGTGTGAAAATAGGGAGCTACACCCAGCTTGTGAATTGTAGAGATGAGAGTAGCAACACGCCAGCAGAAAATATTTAAGGGAGCCAACAAGGTGTAATTCCATGAGCAAATTTGAAGAAAGAGATTGGAGTCTGATGCTCTCATGGATAGATCCCTCATCAACATGTATGTAGGTTATAAAGAAATGTAGGCTACAAAAGATCATGCTACATTAAAAAGAAGCTATCTAGTGAATGAGAAGTAAACTCATGCTGGAGACTAAAATGTCGCTAGTCAAAAGGAGCAGCCACAAAGCTAACAGTTGTCAAACTAAGCCCTTGCCATTTTAAAAAAGGAGGCACTCACATTTGAAAAGGATAAGCTCCACACAAAGTAACAATAGGGTAGAGAAAGGTTTCAACCAAATCTCCCATATTCATCGTGGGCAAGACTTTTTAAGTCTTTAAATACAAATTTGCCAACACATAGTTTGTAATAAGACAATGCTTTTTGAGAAGCATTACTTGCACAAAGGCCCCACTGGTTAGCCAAGCTAGATGATGATGTTAGCATAATTTTGAAGGAGGATG
This sequence comes from Cupressus sempervirens, assembly GCA_028749045.1. Taxonomy (NCBI): domain Eukaryota; kingdom Viridiplantae; phylum Streptophyta; class Pinopsida; order Cupressales; family Cupressaceae; genus Cupressus; species Cupressus sempervirens. Next base: position 104,275,275 of record CM053783.1, read on the forward strand.
CACGTGTGATGACATGGCGGGTTCAAAGATCGCATGAGATTTTGACACATGTCTACATCCAATGGTGGATGCATGCCTACAAAAAGAAAGTGCTCAGAGGTTAAATAATTTGGAATTGTTGAAATTTGACATGTGGTGATGGGTACTAGTTGGCAGTGATGTGGAAGGGACTTGCACATTCAAACATGAAGCACAGGATTGTGACACATGTCACAATCTGACGGCTTGCACATTTCCAAAAAATCAAAATGTGCACTAGTTAAGTCATGTGGGTAAACAAGCATGTGACATGTGGCATCAAGCTTGAAATAGATGGTTTTGATGTGGTAGATGATGCACAGGTCTGGACTAATCAGGAAGCACCATGTGGCGCTCAGTCAAAATTGGTTGACCTCAAGATTGAAGGGTAGGAGGAAATTTGAACAATAATAAAAAATATTTTTTTATATTATTATTTCTAAAAATGGATGTCAATACATTTTAACTCAAAAAGGGCATTAATCTAAAGTTCAAACTTTAGGTTAATTTAAATTTTTCAAAATTTTAAAATCAAAGTTGCAGACAAACTTGAACTTCATACTAGTAGGGGATTTTTTCTTAAACTGACTTCCTAGGCATTTTCGATAAGAAAAATATGCAATATTATATATCGTCGAAATGAGGAGAATTTGAATTTTCCAATTATGTAGTTAGTTTCTACATAAGAAGTAGCATGTTCATGCTATAGGAGGTTTTCTTCTAGATTCCTATTGTGCAACTATATTTAGGTAAGGAAGTTTAGAACTAATTTTTGTCATCGAAATGAATTGAATATGGGTAAGAGATAGTGAAAATGTAGTTGGGGTAATTTCTAAGTCAGTTAAATAGAGTTTTATCATCATTCTTGATGCATATTAGATATTTTTGCAAACAAAGGATTTCATCATTCAACAAGAGAATATTTTTCAAATTAGTTACAAAATAATGATGAAAACAAAATCAGATCAAAATGGTAGAAGGTAGAGAGATGTTTTTGCAATTGAAAGAGATGGAATTCCAAGTGGACACATGTCACTCTGAGATCAGATTCAGGAATTCATCTTGTCTATATCTTTCTTTCTATCATTTATTTTAAGGGTTGGTAGTTTTCTCTGGGTAATACAAGTAGGGTTCCAATGTTTTAATGTGAAACCATTTTCTTCAGCATAATCTCTCTTATGTGAACATCATTAGGAAGGATAATATAGATACTTTAGATATGTTAGGTGTTTTTTGTGTTTTCATTTCATGCATATGAATGTATAATTTCAAAGAAATTAATACAAAGAATAGCAGATGATTGTGTTTCATCTTGAGTCTTGTCTCCTTCATCAGTGATCTTCAATGTTTTATAATCTTTGACATAGAGCTTAGGTTGTAGTTGCAGTCCCTTAAGGTTGTATGTTATTTCATTGTTTCCTGTGACTCAAAGGGTTACGTAAATGCTTTAGGGAAATCAACAAGGTTGTGAGGTTACTGATGGGGATATCATGTAAGAATGAGGTTTAAATTGAACATTGATGTCTATTTACAACTTGAATAGATAGATCATATATCTGAAGATACACATATGTCTCAGATATTCATATGTATGTTTGTGATTCATGGATTTGCCCAATGGTTAAGGCACTAATCAGTTACAGGATCATTATGTCTTATTACTGCATATGGGTTTTCTAAAATCAACATTATTAATTAAATGTGTTGCACCCTTTTATGTTGAAGAGCTATCAAAGTTTAACCCTCACTTAGCTTGTGCATTTTGTAGAGTTGTAATTAGCTATTGCACTTCTTTCTTAATGCATGATGCTTTAAGAGATATAATGGGTTTTCATTTACTTAATAGATTCAGGGATATGTTTTTGCACTGGTACGATATCAATTGAATCTGAGGTCCATCCACCTAGGTCTTGTAGAGCCTGAAGTAAAAGAAGGGTCTACCCTTATAGTTGGCCCGGTGTCTAAAATGGCATGTTGAAAATGGGAGTTAGCTGCCCCTAGATGTGTCATCTTCTCATCAAGGTAATTGAAAACCCTCCAACATTTTCAAACACCAACAAAATGGTGACTCTATTGGGGAAATAGGATAGAAACCCATTTTGTTCAAAGGACAAGAGTCTCTGGTATGTATTAAATCTGAATAGTAGACAAACCTTGAGAATTTAAGAAGGAATTCAATACAACAGGAAGATGTGCATGGAAAAGTTACAGTAGTAAGTTAATCGATGTGTTTTCTAGTGTTCTTACTCAAATGTCATGTACCCCAGTATTGTTTTGTTTAGGACAACAATATATTTGAAGGATTGAGTATAGATTGTTTTTCTACTAAGTTTTATGTTCACTCTATTCAGTTAGTTTGATTTTTAGAGTACGGTTGTCAAGGAGTCAGAATTTTTGAAAAATGATTTCTCTCTTCTAAGTTTTTGAAGTTTTGCAAATTCTACAAAGTGAAAATCTAGTTCAGATCTGTCATGTATGCATCATGTATTAAATCTTTCTCACAATTGTTAATGGTGACTCTCTAAAGGATCTCTATACCAGTGTAGATTGGTTATATAAATGTTTTCAAGAGTTTTCAGCCTAGTAATGCAGATCTAAAAGTTGTGCTGAATTTTAAAACAAAAAGAGAGAGTATATGAATTTCTGACCAATAAGTTTTGAAGTGTTGTTTAATCTATTGTCATAAGAATTTGAAATGATAAGAAATGAATCATTGTTGTGATTTTATTTTCCTCTTCAAGGAGGTGGCGACTCTACAAAGGATTTTGTCTATGGTGTGAAGGGTCTCATATTTGCCCCAGGCCAATCAGCAAATCTGAGGGTTCAGAAAGCAACACATAAATGCATTTTCAATTTTCATGTCTTTTTCATCCATGAAAGTTGAATGGTAAAAATGGTTGCCTCCATCTAGTGGTTTCAGCACTAAGAAATAGAGGTAGAAATTTAAAATCTCAAGAGCTGGATTCTGAGTCTAGATCTCAATATGATGTGCTAATTCATGAAAAGGTTAATGCGAATATTGCTAGGTTGAAAAGAGAAATTCATAATAAGACTGTCTTAACATTAAGAAGTAAAATTGATGATGTTAAGGGTCTTGATGGATTGCAAACTTACATGAAGTTTAAATATGTAGTCATGAATCTTGATGAGTCCTATAGACTAGAGAAATCTTCATGGCTAGTGATACTCAGAAATTTTTATGCCAAATTCGGTTGATTGGCTAGCCAAGATAAGATTATATAAGATTTATGAAATCCAAGATTTTATCATGGAGGTTGAAAGTTATTTGAAGGCTAATGAGTTTAATGTTAACAAATGGAATGAGTCTGTTGAAAGTGATATTGAAAATGAAGAGTCTTAGCTTTATGAATTAGATGATAGTAATCAGCAATTTGATAATATGCATAATGTGGATTCATCTTTTTATAATGATGAGGATAAAGAAGAGGAAAAGTGTAACAATAGTAATAGTTTTTCTTCTAGTGATGAATGTGATTGTGTTAAGATGTCGGTTCTTGAGGTGTTGTCACAGGAAGAAGATCTATGGTATGATCAGAATTATGATTTTTCACAATGTATTACTAATAAGTCTGCTATTGTAAATGTGCTAAGCCATCTAGATGATAATCATAGCCAAGGAGAAGAAACTAGGGATGAAGTCTTATGAAGTGTTGATGAGATTTCCAATTTGTTGGCTTGTGATTTTGAAAGGTATGCTAATCTATCCAAGGGTGCTTGTACTTTCCCACATTTTGCATTTCCATATGGTGAAGTCATTTCCCCTAAATTTGATGTTGAAGAAGATATAGTTTCATAATATGCTCTGTCAAGTTTGGGAGGTGTATGTGATGGTAATCCGTACATCAATGCACATGAAAACTTCTATGTTGAGGATGAAAATGTAGAGATAGGGTTTGTTGCTAGTTCATTGTCTTTTTATTTTCATGAGGCCAAGATACATTTAGATTGCACATATGACAAGGAAAGAAATAGTAATGAATTAGTTTATCCTAGTGAGTTATTTGAGGGAAAATTTGATACAGTTCAACATATTGTTAGAAGGAAACTTCAAGATGATTCTTGTGATTTGATGTCTAATAACTTGTTGGAACATGAAGAAAATCCAGCATTAGTTCAGTTTGATTTAAAGAGTTTAATGTTGCAAATGAGGAGAAATCATATTTTTCATACTCTTCATATACAGATGCACAAGGTGAGTTACAATCTGATCCATGTAACTCGTTGAATGAAGTTGAATACGAAGATTTTATGTTTCTAGTTGAAGGAATCCATGGGTCAGATAGTAGTGATCAATTTCAATTTGATTTCAAGTGTTATGATCATGCTGATTAATTTTTTCATAGTGAACAAGGTGAAGAAAGTATGTTTCATTTTTATACGCACTATGGAAGTAATGATAATAGTTTTGTTTTGCCTAACAAGCTAATTGGAAGTGTTGATGTGTTGGGTGAGACAAAGGAGAGTGAGAGTTTTAGTTTTCCTTAGGAGAATGTAAATGAAAATCAAGTGTATGATAGAGGTAAGGAGCTTTGAAAACTTTTGGGTGGCCCAGGGCGATCATTTGTACATAGTAGTGTAGTTGTTTCCTGTTTTCAATAAAGTTGTTCGACAGAGTTTTTTTGAAGTTTTGGAATGGTCTGCTTCTTCCAGAGATCTAAATCCTTGCCATGCCCACAAGGGGCATATATCCCAAGATAGAGCCACTATTGGGGCTAAAAATTGCATGGTCAACTTTGAGTACCATTAAGAAATCAAGCCCCATAAATGCTTTTAATAAGATTGTACCTAGCTGTACCTTTAAGGCCTAAGAGGTGTTCAATGCTTCTAACACCTTCCATTCAGCCTATCTAATCATTCTATGAAGTTAAATTGAGATTTTGAGCCATTTCGTGAAGCAACATTTTGAGCCAGTGTCAAATCTGCATTTTACCTTGAGTGTCAAACATCGACAAGAGGCCTTGTTTGCATCTTAATATCTTGCACCCAGAAATATTTCATGATTTTCCACTTTGACAGTATCTAGTATCCACACCTGAGAACCTATATTTTATATTTTGAGTTGTTTTGAATCTGTTTGACTAGGTTTTGAATCCCTCAAAGTTGGTCATTTACTATTTTCATGCATTTGCACTTTGCACCTAATTCTAGAGGCCTTGTTTGACATGTTATAACTTTTGACCAGTTGACCAAAATGCTAAAATTCCTATTGCATTTCATTTTAGATGTAAAATTCTTGTTATGTTTCAAGTTTTAGCTCATGAAAAAACTATTTGATCAGTTTTCAAATGCAATTCCAAATGCAATTTCTATCTTTTTACTGGTGTCAGCACATGCAGATTTGTTGGAACCCCTATTCATGATGTCATAACTCCTAATCCATGATAGGAGAGATCAAATGGATTGTACCACTATGTTATCCTCTAAAAATACTTTAAGTGTGCCAATTTTCACATCTTGACAAATCCATTTGCACATTTTTCCAGGTTCATTCCATTTGCAAAAATTGCTTTTTTGACATTGTTTCAATCTGCAAAATTTTGAGTAGCTTGCTTTGACCGCACACCATTTGTGCCTAGTTATTCACCATTAGCCCAAATCATAGATCCATACTCTCCTCATGATAGTGAACCAATGTCCCAATTTTCCTCTTCCCAAGTGCCCATTTGCCAAGTTTTCAAAGCCAAATCCAAACCCAAGTTGGATCTTCTGACATACAAGCAGTTTTGAAGGGTCAACTTTGATAACAAATATCTTTTGACCCCAAATTCGTCATGAGACAAGATTCAACATGGTGTAAGTTTGTGGTATAGAGAAAAAATGGGTCAAATCTCAAGACTTTGTCAGAGGTTTGGGTCAGTTTTTAAGGCCAGTCAACAGACCTCCTAGCACAAAAGTGACAAGTTGCCAAAAAGGGATAAAATGAGTTTTAAAAGTTATCTTTAGTGGTTGAATTTGATTCTAATCAGTTCAAGATTTTCAATGTATCAATTTGAAAAGTTAGTCAATTGAAAATGAATTTTTTTTTAGCTGGGTCACCATGTGACTCATCTCTTGTGATTAAGATATGGCTCTATTAGCATTGTTGCATTGCAAGGGTGACTTAGTCTTAATGGGGTCTAATTAATGTGACCCAACTGCTGAAGATTATAGAAATAGCAGATTAACAAGAAACAAAGTAAGCATGTAGGGAGAGATATTATTTTGATTCTCATCTCAAAAGGGAATTGGAATAGACAAGGTGGTTGTATATCTTCCTGGTTTAGGGAGATTGTTATACAACTTGTAGTTGCCTCCACTATTATTAAGAGATATGGTCAATTATAATTTTTAAGCAACTGGTGTATCACCATTAGAAAAAACATGTAAATCAATGACTAATCCAAGTACTTTGATGAGTAGAAAACTTTTGAAAACAAGCCCGCTTAGAAAGCCACAAACCACAAAGATGGCACCACATTTTTGTGGGTTAAAAAAAAGAAGCTTTTCTTTATGAAGGGTGTTGTGGCTTTTATCACAACCAAGGCATAAATGAAGACAAGAAGCTGGATGAAGTTAAGAATGAAATCGCCAACCAAAATGAAGTAAGTCGCTGACTAGAGAAAAGATGTAGCACCACAAGTAGAGCAAAGAAAGCCTTGGCATCTACATCAAAGAAGTATTTCATGCCAAGATTGCAAAGGAGATGGCATGGTCTTTGGAAGACCCCACTCATGTAGTAGAAAGTCACCATCTTGGAGCAAAAGGGACCTTACACATAGAGCCAACACATCAAAGCAGTGTAGAGGCATTAGGCTATAGGCACTAAAAAAAAGCCTTCATGCCATTTAAAATGAAGCCCACGTAATCGAAGTTCAAACAACACAACTCAAGTAGTTAAGGAGGGCAGAGTATTAAAGCTATAAAGAGCACAAGAGAAAGCCATTTCAAAAGGAAAGCTCCACAGATAATATAAAGCCCCCACACCATGTATAAAAGAACCAATGCTAAGGAAAATGCAGGAAGCCATTTCAAGGTGTCATGAAGAAGAGAAGGCATTGTTTCAAAATGTAAGAAGCTACAAGTTTCAAGAGAGTTAGCACATGTGTCTAAGAAGCCGTAGTCAACTAAAGGAGGTCCACCAATGTTAACAAGGGAGGAGCGACCTCAAGTTTTTAAACCATAATGAGAGCCCACATCAGGTAGAGCAAGTAGCTCGAAGAGCTTACTGAAAAATGTTTGAAAATAGGGAGTTTCACCTAGCTTGCGAATTGTAGGGATGACAGCAGCAACACGCCAACAAAAATTGTTTGAGGAAGTTGGCTAGGTGGAATTCCATGAGTAGATTTGAAGAAAGAGATTGGAGTCTAATGCTCTCATGGCTACATGCCTCATCAACATGTATGTAGGTTATAAATAGATGCAGGCTACAAAAGATCACGCTAGATTAAAAAGAAGTTGTCTAGTGAATGGGAAGTAAACTCATGCTAGAGACTAAAATGTCGCCAGTTGGAAGGAGCAACCACAAAGCCAATAGTTTTCAAACTAAGCCCACACCATTTTAAAAAAGGAGGTGCTCATGTTTGAAAAGGATAAGCTCCATGCAAAGTAACAATAGGGCAGAGAAAGGTTTCTGTTAGAATTCGTTAGAATAACTGAGTGGGGGGGGGGGGGGGGGGGGGGGGGGCGCGTGAATCAGTTATCCAAGGTCCGAATGCCCTATTAATACTTTTTCACTACTTTTAATGAATCCATACACTTTTCATCCATCCAAACTTTAAATCAACCATATTAGCAAGTTATAGTAAATCAACATGCAAAGATAAGACATGCAAGATCAACACATGACACAATGATTTACGTGGAAACCCAATTTGGGAAAAACCACCAGTAACATGCTACTTGATTCTCACTCTTCTGAAGTGATGCCCTGTTAAAGGCTTACAACACACTATTAAATGTGACCTTGTTAGAGGATTTCACCAAACTGTTAGGAATGGGCCTGGTTAAAGGACTTTAGAACATTCACTTGAAATGTCACCCTGTTAAAGGATTTATCTCATGTTCATTAAACCAACCTAAGTCCATAGGATTTAAACTTTATTGTTACAATTTATAGAAAGTAATGATAATGGTCTTTTGATTTGATATAACTTACAACATACTTTGTAGATTTCATATCACAATTTCAGTTCAATCCTAATGCTTGGCTTCAATCACTTCAGCTCTAACTACTTGACTTCTTCTCAAGCTTTGTCTCCTTGAGTCTTCTAACTCATTATACCAATGCATCCATATCAGGGGTCTTCTAACTAAAAAAGAGTCACTATGCTCTCTTATCTCCTTAGCACCTCCTTCAACATTTCATGCTTTCATGCTTGACCGCCTCTCTCTCTTTTTCATTAACTTATGACTCCTTAAATAGAAATTTGATTTTCCTTTGCCGCTCATTTCTCCCTCTCCAATTTTAGAGTTTCAAATGGATTAGGTAGGATACAATGTACCTACCTCATATCTTGTTTTAATCTTCAAACTTTGTCAGTTGTATCCTCAAAACATTTTACATGGTGTTCTGTGCTACTAGCTCATCATTCTTATCTTCCATTTTAATTCACAAACTTCTAGATAACAACCTTGTCGGCTTAGATCTGGAAAATCTTTGATTTTCAAAATAATGCAGCAACTTGGCATTATTGATTTATCGGTGCTCAGCATCTCTGTGTTACTCGACACTATTGGTTTTACTAGTGCTCAACATCTCTATGTTACTCGGCACCTATCTCTGCTTGGCAGTCGGTATCACTCGGCACTTGAACTTGCTTGGCACTTGAAGTTTACTCAGTACTTGGACTTGCTCAGCACTTGAACTTGCTCGTCACTTGAACTTTACTCGGCACTTAAACTTGCTCGGCACTTGAAGTTTACTCAGCACTTACTAGGAATTTTCTTGATACATACTAGCTTGCTTGGCTCCTTCTCTCTAATGAACTTAGTTGAGCTTTACAAATATCTTAGCTAAAATATTACATCTTTGATATGTTTTAGTGTGCCCATTCTCCGTATCTTATAGTATGTCATCAAATACACTTTTTCATCAATGGCTTAGTTGATCCTTGTACTTCATTACAACATCATAACTTCAACCTTTCTCTAGGTGTTCTAGTTACATCTTATTGATTGCCTCCTCCTTGACAATCAACTAATTGATAGTATTTGGATCACTAAAGAAATTGTCATTCCTGCAAATAGTAAGTTTAACATCAATGACAAAACAATGATTGAGAACATTCTTTATCAGTTCCATATATCATTCCAAAAGCTTTTCTTATGATCATTTCAATAATTTCCAACAATCTCCCTCTTTGGCATTGATGGTAAACCAAACTGATCAATTGATCAACTTAGTTACCACCAAGATTATATACGTTGTCTGCTATATTTCTTTGCTGCTACATCTTTTACTACTGATCTCATATATCTCATTCTTTCATATATATCTCCCTCTTTCTTATATATCGATCAGGTTTCTGCACATTTCTCCCTCTTTGACATAAATGCCAAAGATGTAGCATCTTTATCATGCTAAAGATGAGCTTTGGCTTCTTGTTGTTTTCTCCCTCTGTCACCATGCTTGTGACTGATTTGGAATTTCTGCTCCTGCTGTCATCCTCTGCATTACTCTTCTGATATGTCAATGATTTGTTTCTATTGATGCAGGGTAGCATCCTTGTTGGTTTAAACTACTTGAGTTAGGGGTACTACCCCCAACTTGCCTCTAAGATATTCATAAGCATCCTTGGGCAATGGTTTGGTGAAGATATCTACAGTTTTTTCTTTTATGTGAATGTATTCCAACTTCACTTGTTTGTCTTTACCAATTCTCTAACATAATGATACTTGATTGTGATATGCTTAGTTTTTGCATGCATCATTGGATTTTTGGATATGTGTATAGCAGTTGTATTATCACAATATAATATCACAGATTTTGTTACCTCTTCTTTCATTCCTTTCAATAGATGTGTGTGCCATACAATGTTTGTGCAATTGACTGCAACTGCTACATATTCTGACTCTGCAGTGGACTGGGATGTACATGTTTGTTTCTTGCTAGTCCAGGTAACTAGCCTTTTGCCTAGAAATAATGCACCTCCACTTGTGCTTTTTCTATCATCAATGTTGCCTCCCTAGTCTGCATCCGTATATGCATTGAGCTCAAAATTTTCATTCTTTATGTAGTATAGACCAAAGTTATTAGTTCCTTTAAGATATCTCATTATTCTTTTTACTACTATGAGATGATTTTCTTTGGGATTAGCAGAGAATTTGGCTACTATTCCAACTGCTAATGCTATGTCTGGTCTACTATGTACAACATATTGTAATTTTCTAATCATGGATCTATACATTGTTTGATTGACTTCAGTTGATTCATCATTTTTGGATAGCTTATTTCCTGTTGCCATTGGTGTGCTAACTAAATTGGATTCCTCCAATCCAAACATTTTAAGAATCTCTTTGATGTACTTTGATTGTGTCACAAATATACCATGTTTGAGTTGATGTACTTGCAATCTAACAAAGAATTTGATTTCTCCAAAAATAGACATCTCAAATTCATGTTTCATTTTGTGAGAAAAGCCTTTGCAAAGAACTTCCTTTCCACCAAACACTATGTCATCCACAAAGATTTCAGATACAATAATGTCTTTATCTTCTTCTGCTTTGATGTACATGTTGCTATTATCATCAGTTCTTTCAAATCCAATTTGCACTAGATACTTGTGAAGTCTCTCATACCATGCTCTAGGTGCTTGTTTCAAACCATAGAGTGCTTTATGTAGCTTACACACCATATCCCTGTTGTTTTCATCAACAAATCCTTCTGGTTGTTCAATGTAGACTTCTTCTTCTAGTATACCATTTAAGAAAGCATATTTTACATCCATTTGATAGACTTTAAAATCTTTGTAGGGAGCATATGCAAGTAAAGTTCTTACTCCTTCCATTCTAGCAATAGGGGCAAATGTTTCCCCATAGTCTATTCCTTCTTCTTGAGCATAACCCTTGCATACTCATCTCGCTTTGTTTTTGGTAATCTAAGCATTCTCATCTAGCTTGTTTCTGAATACCCACTTGGTGCCAATCACATTCTTGTCAGTTGGTCTAGGAACCAAACTCCAGGTTTTTTTTTTCTTTATTTGATCAATTTCTTCTTCCATAGCTTTACACTAGTTATCATCTTGTAGTGCACCATATACTGTCTTGGGTTTAGATTTGCTGATCAGACATGATTCATGTCTTAGTCTATTCTTTTTCATTGGTCTTGCATTTTTGTCACCAATTATCTGTTCAGCTGGGTGATATCTTTTTACATATTTGGATAATCTTGGCTCTGTCCTTGTTTCCATGTTTGATCTTTTAGATTTAGTATCACTATGCACTTTGTTGTTAGGTTGTTCTTCATCATGTGTACTATCTTCAGAATCAAATTGTGCATTTTCTTCATTCTGCAACTTGGCTTCTGAATGCAACTTGGCATTCACTGGTTGTGACTCAGCTAAAACTGATACTTGTTGATTTTCAATTTGATTGATATCATCCTCATCAATAGTCATTCCTTCATAAGAATACACAAAGGTTCTGTACTCTTCCATTTTCTTTGGTACTTCAGCTTGAACTTTTGTGTGCTCATCAAAATTTACATTTGCACTTTCCACAATTTTGTTAGTGTTAATATTCAAACACTTATGTGCCTTACTTCTAGTGGAGTAACCAAGAAATATGCCTTCATCGCTTTTTGCATCAAATTTTCCATTTATAGCATCTTTAAGGATAAAACATTTGTAAACAAATACTTTGAACTATTTTACATTGGATGAGTGACCATACCATAATTTTAAAAATGTTGTATATGTACCTTTCTTGACTTGTACTCGGTTCAGTGTATGAACAGCTACACTTACAACTTCTCTCCAGTATTTTAGAGCAACAGTCTTTTCCATCATTAGTGTTCTGGTATAGTCAATCATAGATCTGTTTCTTCTTTCAGCAATTTCATTCTATGGGGGAGTTCTAGGAGTTGACATTTGTCTTTTGATTCTTTTATCATTACAGAATATCTCGAATTCATTTGATGTGAATTCACCACCTCTGTCTGATCTTAGGCATTTCAAGCTCTTTTCTATTTCCTTTTCAACTCTATCCACATACCACTTAAACATTTGAAAAGCATCAAAAAATATTTTAAGAACATAACAGTCATCATCCTGGAATAGTCATCAACAAACAACATTATGCATTTATCTCCTCTATATCTTTGTACTTCCATTGGACCACATAAGTTAGTATGAACTAATTCAAGTACTTCTTTAGATGTATAGTTTTTTCTCTTGAAATTTGACTTAGTCATCTTTCCTAGCTGACATTGTGTGCACATGATATTATCAGGCTTCTTCAATTTTGGTAAACCTATAACTTTCTTCATTTTACTAATGTTGACTAGATTGTCAAAGTTGACATGACATAATCTTCTATGCCATAACCATTCATCATCAAATTTTGCAATAAAACAAGAAACATCATCCAAATCAAGGTAAAACAGATTACTCTTTATTTGATCTCCTTTTCCTATCAGTTTACCATCAGTATCATAGATTTTTACAGTTTTGTTTCCAAATTCCACTTTGCATCCTATATTGCCTAACTGTGAGACACTTGGTAAATTGTAGTGTAATCCTTCAACATAGTATGCATTATCACATGAAATTTGTTCTGTAAGCTTAATGGAACTTTTTCCTTTGATTTGACATGGAGCATCATTACCAAATCTAACACTATTTCCGTCATATTGAGTAAAGTTAACAAACTTACTTTTATCTCCTATCATGTGATGTGAGCATCCACTATCTATGATCCACCTATCATTTTTGTTCATACATGTTACCAGTGTTGTGGGTTCTTCTTCATTAGATTGATCCTTCATGGCTACATAAACAACTTCATCATCATTTTCGTCAAAATTTTCTTCAACAATGTAACACTTCTTACCTTTTTCTTTGTAATCTCTTTTGTCATCATCTCTTCTAAATTTGTTTTTGTTGCCTTCCTTGTGATCCTTTTTCTATGTACACCTAGCAACAATATGACCTACTTCATTGCAATTGAAACAAATGATAGGCATCTTACCTTTGAATTTTCCTTTACCTCTATGAAATCTTCTAGCAAGCAATGCTTCCAATTGTTTCACATCTTCCTCATCAGTGCTACAATCACTGGATACATACTTCATTTTTCTTCCTTTCTTTGATTTCACCTGTTCAGCATCTTTCAGTGATAACTTGGCCTTAAAGGAAGATTCAACATTCTCTGGTCTGTAGTTGTCAAAATTAGATAACTCAAATGCAGTGAGTCTACCTATTATACCTTCAAAACTTAGATTGTTTCCTGGTATACATCTTAGCTCTTGTATTGCTGATACTCTAATAGCATAGATAGGAAGCAAGGTTCTTTAGAACTTACTATTAATAGTATCTTCATCCAGTTGACCACTCAAACATCTTATTGCACTTACCACTTCCTTTATTCTTGCACCATACTGAGCAACATTCTCATTTTCCTCCATTTTTATGTCATCAAACTTTCCTCTGAGACTTTCTCTTTTTGCTCTTTGTACATTCTGATCTCCTCCATAGATGTCTAATAGGGCTTTCCACATTTTGAATGCAGTATCACATCCTTTGATATCATCAAATTCAGCATAGCTGAGTGCAGAGGCAATTTCCAGCATTGTCTGATTGTGTTCTTGCTTATTTTTCATATCTTTTGTAGTAGGAGCACCTGTTGGATCTACATGTTTAGTGACAATTGAATTTTGGGCATAATCTCCTATGGATCCAAGATGTAGCTTCATCAAGCTTTGCCATGCAACAAATTTTTCTTTATTGAGCTTGAGAACTTCTCTCTTAGGCATTTTGATCTTTTCTGCTTATAGTTCCTTTAAACTGAGTCAGTAATAAGGCTTTGATACCAATTGTTAGAATTCTTTAGAATAATTGAGTGGGGGGGCGGGGTGGGGGGTGAATCAGTTATCGAAGGTCCAAATGCCCTATTAATACTTTTTCACTACTTTTAATGAATCCATACACTTTTCACCCATCCAAACTTTAAATCAACTATATTAGCAAGTTATAATAAATCAACATGCAAAGATAAAACATGCAAGATCAACACATGACACAATGATTTACATGGAAACCCAATTTGGGAAAAACCACCAGTAACATGCTACTTGATTCTCACTCTTCTGAAGTGATGCCCTGTTAAAAGCCTGCCTTGTTAAAGGCTTACAACACACTGTTAAATGTGACCTTGTTAGAGGATTTCACCAAACTGTTAGGAATGGGCTTGGTTAAAAGACTTTAGAACATTCACTTGGAATGTCACCCTGTTAAAGGATTTATCTCATGGCTATTAAACCAACCTAAGTCCATAGGATTTAAACTTTACTATTACAATTTCTAGAAAGTAACGACAATGGTCTTTTAATCTGATATAACATACAACATACTTTGCAGATTTAAGATCACACTTTCAGTTCAATCCTAAAGCTTGGCTTCAATCACTTTAGCTTTGACTACTTGACTTCTTCTCGAGGTTTGTCTCCTTGAGTCTTCTAACTCATTGTACCAATGCATCCATATTAGGGGTCTTCTTACTGAAATAGATTCACTATGCTCTCTTATCTCCTTAGCACCTCCTTCAACATTTCATGCTTTCATGCTTGACCACCTCTCTCTCTTTTTCATTAACTTATGACTCCTTAAATAGAAATCTGATTTGCCTTTGCTGCTCATTTCTCACTCTCCAATTTTAGGGTTTTGAATGGATTAGGTAGGATATAATGTATCTACCTCATATCTTTTTCTTATCTTCAAACTTCGTTAGTTGTATCCTCAAAACATTTTACATGGTATTCTGTGCCACCAGCTCATCATTCTTATCTTCCATTTTAATTCAAAAACTTCTAGATAACAACCTTGTTAGCTTAGATCTAGCAAATCTTTGATTTTCAAAATAATACAGCAACTCAGCATTATTGATTTACTACTGCTCAGTATCTTTGTGTTACTTAGCACTATTGGTTTTACTGGTGCTTAGCATCTCTGTGTTACTCAGCACTTGAACTTTCTCGGCACTTGAAGTTTACTTGGCACTTGAACTTGCTCGGCACTTGAACTTGCTTGGCACTTGAAGTTTACTCGACACTTGAACTTGCTCAGCACTTGAAGTTTACTCAGCACTTGAACTTGCTCAGCACTTGAAGTTTACTCAGCACTTACTAAGAATTTTCTCAACACATACTAACTTGCTTGACTCCTTCTCTCTAATGAACTTAGTTGAGCTTTACAAATGTCTTAGCTAAAACCTTACATCTTTGATATGTTTGAGTGTGCCCATTCTTTGTATCTTATAGTATGTCATCAAATACACTTTTTCATCAATGGCTTAGTTGATCCTTGTACTTCATTACAACATCATAACTTCAACCTTTCTCTAGGTGTTCTAGTTACATGTTATTGATTGCCTCCTCCTTGACAACCAACTAATTGATAGTATTTGGATCACTCAAGAAATTGTCATTCCTACAAGTAGTAAGTTTGACATCAATGACAAAAAAATGATTGAGAACATTCTTTATCAGTTCCATATATCATTCTAATAGCTTTTCTTATGATCATTTCAATAATTTCCAACAGTTTCAACCAAATGTCCCACATTCACCATGGGCAAGACTTTTTAAGTCTTTAAATAGAAATCTGCCAACACATAGTTTGTAATAAGAAATTTTTTTTTGAGAAGCATGACTTGCGCAAAGGTCCCACTAGTCAGCCAAGTTGGATGATGACATTGGCATAATTTTGAAGGAGGACGCATGTGTGATGGCATGGCAGGTTTGGAGATCACATGAGAGTTTGACACATGTCTACATCTAATGGTGGGCCAATGCCTACAAAAAGAAAGTGCTTGGAGGTTAAATAATACATGATTGTGGAAATTTGACATGTGGTGATGGGTACCAGTTGGCAGTGATGTGGTAGGGATGTGCAAGTTTGAACATGAAGAAAAAGATCGTGACACGTGTCATGATTTGATGTCTTGTGCATTTTTGTAAAATCAAAATGTGCACCAATTAAGTCATGTGGGTAAGTGGGTGTGTGACATGTGGCATCGCATGTGGAATTAGGTCCAAAAGAGATGGTACTAATGTGGTAGATGATGCATGGGTCTGAACTAATCAGGAAGTGTCATGTGGCACTTGGTCAAACTTGGTTGACCCTGAGATTGAAGGGCAGGAGGAAATTTGAACAAAAATAAAAAATATTATTTTTTATTATTATTTCTCAAAATGGACATTAGTACTTTTTAAATAAAAAAGGGCATTAATCTAAAGTTAAAACTTTAGGTTAATATAAAGTTTTCAAAATTTTAAAATCAAAGTTGCAGACAGACTTGAACTTCATACCAATGGGGGACTTTTTTAAAATTGACTTCCTGAGCATTTTGGATAAGTAAAATATGCAATATTATATATCACTGGAATCAAGAGAATCTAAAATTTCTAATTATGTAGTTAGTTTTTGTACATGAAGCATCCTATTCGTGCTATAGGAGGTTTTCTTCTAGATTCCTGTTGTGCAACTGTATTCAGGTAAGGAAGTTTAGAACTGATTTTTGGCATGGAAATTACTTGAATATGGGTAAGAGATAGTGAAAATGCAGTTGGGGTCATTTCTAAGTTAGTTAAATAGAGCTTTATCAGCATTCTTGATGCATATTAGATATTTTGGCAAACAAAGGATTTCATCATTCAATAAGAGATATTTTGCAAATTAGTTACAAAGTAATGATGAAAACAAAATCAGATCAAAATGGTAGAAGGTAGAGTGATGTTTTGCAATTGAAAGAGTTGAGATTCCAAGTGGACACATGTCACTTCAAGATCAAATCCAAGAATTCATCTTGTCTATATCTTTCTTTCTATCATTCATTATAAGGGTTGGCAGTTTTCTCTAGGTAATACAAGCAGGGTTCTAGTGTTTTACTATGAAACCATTTTCTTTAGCATATTCTCTCTTGTATGAACATGATTAGGAAGGATAATATAGATAGTTTAGATATGTTAGGTGTTTGTGGTGTTTTCATTTCATGCATATGAATGTATAATTTCAAGGAAATTAATACAAAGAATAATAGATGGTTGAGTTTCATCTTGAATCTTGTCTCCTTCATTAGTGATCTTCAATGTTTTATAATCTTTGACATAGATATTAGGTTGTAGTTGTAGTCCCTTAAGGCTATATGTTATTTCATTGATGCATGTGACTCAAAGGGTTACGTAAATGCTTTAGGGAAATCAACAGGTTTGTGAGGTTACTGATGGGGATATCATGTAAGAATGAGGTTTAAATTGAACATTGATGTCTATTTTCAAGTTGAATAGATAGATCAGATATCTGAAGATACACATATGTCTCAGATATTCATATGTATGTTTGTGATTCATGGATTTTCCCAATGGTTAAGGCACTGATTAGTTATAAGATCATTAGGTCTTATTGCTGCATATGAGGGGTCTTCTGAAATCAACATTATTAATTAAATGTGTTTTACCCTTTTATGTTGAAGAGCTATCAAAGTTTAACCCTCACTCAGCTTATGCATTTTGTAGAGTTGTAATTAGCTACGACACTTCTTTGTTACTACATAAGGCTTTAGGAGATATCAGGGGTTTTCATCTACTTAATAGATTCAAGGATATGTTTTTGCATTGGTATGGTATCAATTGAATATGAGGTCCACTTGCCTAGGTCTTTTAGAGCCTAAAGTAGAAGAAGTGTCTAGCCTTATAGTTGGCCCGGTGTCTAAAATGGCATGTTGAAAATGGGAGTTAGCTACCCCTAGATGTGTCATCTTCTCATCAAGGTAATTGAAAACCCTCCAACAATTTTAAACACCAACATGATTCACTAAGATACTCAAGAAAAATGGCTCTACACTTCCTAAACATTCATTGATAAAGCTATCAAAAAAAATCTAAGAAATTTTAGACACAACTACTTTAGCTTCTTTGTCTTTTACATTTTCTTTTCTTCCTTCCTTGGGATCATGAATTTCATTGCAATCTTGTCTTATCCTTACATCAATATTTCCCAACCATTCCATGGCTTTATTTTGGTGTTCAAGGATCCTCAATAGTTTAGATAAAGGAACCTTCATAGTAATCTAAGATAAAATAGTAAGCATATCTATAGAGGAATCTGAGGGGTTATCAATAGTCATATTCCTCTTCTCATGACATTTATCAAAAATATCCATAGCATGTTGAGCATTCGTGTCATTTATAATGGCCAATTTGATACTTTCTCATCTAATTTCTTGGGGACATTATTTTAGAACTCCACATCTTTAGGATTTCCCTCTTTCTTTGGTTCCCACATTTTATTTGCAACTTTAACCTTTACATTAGGGACTTCTTTAGGTTTCACAATTTCCCCCTTTTTAGAATCAGTTCCTTTTATGAAGATACCAGCTACCTTATTACTTCCATCTCTCTGAATCATGTTTCTAGTCTAAACCTGAGCTATCATACTAGTAGTAATTTGATCAATCTCTTCCCTAGAAGGTTTCCTTAGTGTCACTTCTTCCTTGGCATTTACCATATTAAACACATTATCATCAACATCACTCTCATCAGAAAATACTTACTGTTGTATGCCATTTTGAAACTGCCTTAGTTCATTTACATCTATGTCATAACCTTCATAGTCAGAATAATGTGATTCAAACATATTACATCCTACATCATCATTGTTTTCTTCCTGCTCATGACATTTTTTTTCTACAGTTTGATTTCTTGGGAAGGACAAGGCTACTGCATAGCACTTAGAAGCATGGGGTAATTGACATGCATAACACCATGTAGGCTCAGTAGTGAACTTGGGATCATCTACCAAATTTATAAAGTTTTTGGATAGAGGATTAGGGGTTACCTTGTTGTTTTTGTTCTTAGGGGGAGGAACATTAGGTTGACCATCTTTCCAAGTAGTGTTGTAGGGGAAATTTTGCAACCCATTCTATCTATTGAAGTTTGATTGATAAGGGATCCTATTATCAGTGGGATTCCTATCATTCTTTATCTGAGGCATATTTAAGCTCTTTATAGCATTTAGAACTTGGCTTAACTCACTAGGCTCTTGCCTTTTTCCACCTATTCTTTTGGGATCCTCCTTTTTATTTCCCTTATTACCAAACAACCTAGGTTCATCTCTTTTACTTTCTAATCTCCCTGAGATCCTCAAGTTATTTTCTACATTTATAGCAATTCTAAAAGCATCTCTTAAAGTCCTAGGTTCCTTATCCCTAAAAGCTATTATGCCATTTCAACATCAAATGCATTTAGATAAGTGATTAAACATACCTTGTCATCAATTCACATGACTTACATCAGCTTGTACATTCTCTTTCGAAATCTAGTATTGAATTAAGTGATAGACTCATTAGAGAACTTTTTGATGTTATTGAATTCACTCAAAATGTAGCTATGATTTTTCTTGTAACCATACTGCTCTTTCCATAATGGAAAATTCAAGAAGCCCCTTGAACCATTCTCTAGCATCTTCAATTAATGACTGAACAAACAACTTCATTATAACATCTTCATCTTCAACCTCATAGTCACTCATCATATCTAGGAAAATCCTTAAGTTATCCTCACAAGTGATAGCATTGTTCCCAAGAAACTTAGGGAACATTTTTCTAATTTCTTGTGGGATGGGGTTAGGGAAACCAGGGATCCCATCAAAACATATCTACCTATAACCCTCTAACTGAATAGGTCTTCTTTGCAAATCAATCTTAGGATGGTGGGTAACATTTCTCTTAACATTATCCATGGTGTTACTAGTACTAGCATCACCAACATGCTTATTTAGATCTACTTTCTATTGGCGCTAAAAATTGCATGGTCAATTTTGAGCACCATTGAAAAATCAAGCCCTATAAATGCTTTTAACTACCTATGTACCTGGCTATACCTGTGAGCCCCTAAGGTGTTTAATGTTTCTAACACCCTCCATTCAGTGTTTCTAAGTGTTCCATGATGTTAAATTGATATCCCGGGTCATTCTGTAAAGTCCCATTTTGAGCATTTCCCAAATCTGCATTTTACCCTAAGTGTCAAACAGCAACAGGAAGCCTTGTTTGTATTTGAATATCTTGCACCCAAAAATGTGTCATTACTTACCACTTTGGGAGTATCTAATATCCATACCTAAGAACCTATGTTTCAAATTTTGAGTCATTTTGGATCTGTTTGACTAGGTTTTAAATCCCTCAAATTTGGTTAGTTACTGTTCTCATGTTGATGCACATTGCATATAATTCTAGGAAGCCCTGTTTGATGTGCTATAACTTTGACCTAGTTGACCCAAATGATAAAATTCCTTTTGCATTATATTTTAGACATTAGAGACTTTTTGTGTTTCAAATTTTAAGTCTTGATGAATCCGTTTGATTAGTTTTCAAATGCGATTCCAAATGCAATTTCTATCTTTTTACTAGTGTTAGCATTTGCAGATTTGTCAGTACCCCTATTCGTAGCATTATAACTCCTAATTCATGATTGGTGAGATTGAATGGATTGTACCATTGTGTTTTCCTCTAAAAATACTATAAGTGTGTTAGTTTGTAAGTTGTGAAAAATCCGTCTGCACACTTTTCCAAGTCAATTCCATTCACAAAAAATGCTTTTTGTTAGCATGTCCAGTCTGCAAAATTCTGAGTAGCCCAATTTGACTGATCGCCATTTACGCCCTGTGATTCATCATGAGTCTAAATCATAGATTCATATTCACCTCGTGACATAGAACAAGTGCCCCAAGTTTCATTTTCCCAAGTGTCTATTTGCCCAATTTTCCAAGCCATATCCAAACCCAATTTATTGTTTTCTAATATGTTTTCATGCAGGTGATTCTAAGAAGACAACTTTGACATTGAATATCTTTTGACTATGAATTCCTCATGAGATGAGATCTGGCAGGATACTAGAGCATGGAGTAGAGAATCAGTGTGTTCAATCTCAAGGCCTAGTCAATTGTTTGGGTCAATTTTTAAGGGAAATCAATGGACCTCCTGACACCAATTTGATAGTTTACAGAATGCTGGTAAAATAAGTTTTAAAGATTAATTAATGATCGAGAATGGATCAAGAGCTAAATATACAGATGAAAGACTTATGATGTGCTTCTAGTTTTCAAAGTGGACCTCCAAAACTGGCTTGGTGTTGGACGTACAGGTTTTAGTGATATTGGTGCTCCTCAATGGGATGGGTTGTTTGAAGAAGCAAGCAAGATTTGCCTGATGAACTTATCTTCCAAATCAACTATTTGGGCATTGATAACCCACCTTCATTCTCAACTTTTCTAAAGTTTCCATGCCAACGAATGAAAAAGAATTTCATCAGACATCAAAAGAATGCTCACAAAGAGTTTGAGAAGTTGTATAAAATGAAGCTCCCCATGCTAAACAAGAAGTGAAGAAAAGGGGTAGATTTTATTATGACAAGAAGATCCATGACTATTAAAACAAAGCCCTGCTAGAAGATAAGGCAATCAAATAAAAGATCAGAACAACACTTCAAAAGAGGTTCCATGCAGTCAAAGAAGAGTTGAGACAATAGAAGAACCTACAGGGCCATTCAACCTCACAGCCGCTAAGCACATGCATTTTCCACTCATTTTTAAAAAGAGCTCCAGGCCAGTCGATATAAAAGAAAATCATAGGAGATTCCAAGTCAACAGTAGCATGTTGAAGGAGTTTCCCACAGAGGGGTGCAACCAAATACATAAAACAAATCCGCAATAGATTAAAAGGACTCTCATGGCTTTGAACAATGGAATTAGTGTACGAATGGAGGAAGAAATGTAGCAGTAAAAGCAAGGAAGCCCATAGAGGAAGATTGAGGCCAAAGTTGGAGTGGCTCATCGCATGAGCAGAAGATCTCCTTTTAAAACTCACGTTGAAGAAGTTTGCCATCCACATTTCTAAAGCATATGATGGCAGATCCACAGTAGAGAACGTCAACATAAGAGGCAACTTTAGCAAGGTAAGAGTCATAGCAGACCCCCACACTATTAAAAATAAAATTTTAAAACACAAACCAACAACTTGCAAGCAAAGAACTTATGCCATTAGAATGAAGTCATCGTTTTTGATGTCGTCCTCCAACAAAGCTCCACACATTCAAAGGAAAGGTCCACATTAATGAAGGAATCCTGAAGGTGGATCCATGCCATAAAAGGGTAGTCTGCACTATTTAGAAGGGAAAGTCACCAATTTAGGTGAGCAGGGGAGCCTCATGGAACCACACATTAAGGAGAGATCCCAAACACAGAGGGTAAATAGAGCAACTTTTGAAAACGTGTAAACTAGAAAAAAAACCTTCACATGCAAATAGGAAGAGAATGCCAGAATGAAGAAAATGCCCATGTAGATTGAGGGAAAGCGCTGAAGAGAGAAGAGGAAGTTGTGTCAAATTAATAGACCCGCACTAACCAAAAGGAGATACCCAAAATAAAAAGAGCACTCACGCCCAATCTAAAGGGAGCAGTTAGCATCAAAAGCTCTACCCACACAAGTTTGAAAAAGCCTGTGCAAGAAAAGGAAAGTGCACTTTTCATTTAATATGGAAGCTGTAGCCAAGGCTAGGAAGGAGCAAAGTAAGCACCATGAGCAGGAATCGGGAGCCGATGAAACAAGAGCAATCCATATAAAAGAAAACATTCCATGTCAAGCATGAAACACAAATTCCATTTACAGAATCTATAGGCATAGAAGTAGCTAACACATTAACAAAAGAATCCTACACATTAGACAGAGAGGCAATGGTATGAGGGAAAACAAAGGTAAAAGCAATATCCCACATGGGTTGGGGAAAGAAGATTTGAGTAGTTTAAATGCAAATCTTTACAAAATGTTTAATGTTATGAGAAAGAGCCTTTTAAAAAGGCAACGATGCATGACTATGTGGTGGTACCTGATCGATGACATCAACTTGTGTACAGTGATGTTGTCAAAATTTTAAACAAATCCACAAGCACGATGATGTGATGCTCAAATTGAAGATCGTGTGACACGATGACACATGGCAAGATCATGCGATGCCCGCATTCCTGCATTATGGAGTTGTGCAAAAGTTAAAAAATGCAGGAAAGTGGGCTATTGACATGTGGCGATGTGGGCTCCTAGTGCAGTGACGTGGCAGGGACATGCAGGTTCAGGCGGGCGCATAGGATCGCGCCACGTGGAAAATCCAACAGTATCCACAATTTTGCATTATGAAGATGCACGTTGGTTAAATAATGTGGGAAAGCAGGCTCATGACATGTGGCAGCAGGCCTGCTATAATGATGTCGCAGATGTATGTTTGAGCAACCAATCAGATACTGCCATGTGGTAGTCGGTCAACTGGAGGTTGACCCCAGATTTAAAGGGCCATGGAAAAATAATTTTTTAAAAAAATAATAATAATATTTTATTATTATTTTTGGATGCACGTCACAATTTTTAAAATCAAAAGTGGGCCTTTTTATAAAGTTTTACCTTTAAAGTATTTTAAATTTTTCAAAATTTAAAATCAAATTGAGTTATAGACTTGGGTTTTGTAACAAAGGAGCATTTTTCAAATTGAATTTTTGGGCATTTTCGGGAGGCTAGATATGCACTCCAATATATCACCAGAACCAAAAAGATCTAAATTTCTAAATATGAGGTCAGTTTTTGCACAGGTAGCATTCTGTGTGAGCTACAAGAGGATTTGTCTCAGATACCTGAATTGCAACCATTTTTAGACCAGAAAGTTCATCTTTGATTTTTTGTCAAGGTAATGACTTGAATAGCAGTAAAAGGCAATGGAAATGTAGTTAGGGTAAAATTTGTTCAAATTTACTTAGTAAAAACTCATTTTCACTAGCATTTTCATAAGGTAGATCAAATACTTTGGTGACTCAAAAGGGTTTCATCATTTCAACAGAGATATTTTGCAAGTCAGTAATAAAAAATGATGAAACAAGATCAAATCAAAATGGGAGATGGAAGGAAGAATTTATTTAGTTACAGAGGATTGCATTTCAAATGGACACTTGTCACTTGGAGATTAGATCCGAGATTCTTTCCTTTGCTATATCTTTCTATCTTTCATTCTTCTCGGGGGTTCCAATTTTTTGTGATTGAGAGACCATTTGGGGTTCCAATATTTTGGAGAAAAATTTGCACATTATTGTGATACCAAGGTCTTGGATCTAGTTCTGGTTGCATTCCCATGACTTTTACACCATTTTCTTTGAACAAATTCTTCTCATGTGAACAACAATTAAGAAGTATAGTACAGATAGTTTTGATATGTTTGGTATTTTTATGTTTTCATTTCATGCATCTAAATGTATATTTTCAAAGAAAATGAATACATATGAATAGTAATTTCAATAGTTCATTTTGGTTCTTGTCTCCTATCTCAGTAATCTGTAATCTTATGTGGTCTTGCAACAAAGAGCTGAGATCCATTTGCTTCCCCTTCAGGTTGTATGTCTGATATATCTTGCTATTGGAACAAAGTCCCAAGTAAATGCTTGATGTGTTTGATAGGGTTGTTGGTTATCTTGAAAAGGATATTTCATAAGAATGAGGTCTTAATGAACACTGATGTCTGAATCACAAGGTGATTAGATAGATCTGATGTCTGGGTATACAAAATATATCTTGATGTCACAGTTATATGTTCTCAATTCATGGAATTTCGCAATGGATTAGGCACTGATTAGAGATAAGATCATTAGGTTTTGTTGTATGTTTTAGGATTTGTTGAACATCAACATCAATAATCAACACTTTTCCCATCATGTTGAAGAGCTATAAAATTTGAACCCTCACTCAGCTTATAAGATTCCTAGATCTACATTTAGCTACTGTAGATTGATGTTATTTCATGAGTTATTAGGAGAAATAAGGGTTTTATCTACTTCATATTAGATTCAGTGTATGCTTTGACAACTGGTACCATATAAAGAATCTATAGGTCTACCCGCCTAGGTTCTGTAGAGCCTGAAGAAGAAGAAAGGTCATGCCTTATAGTTTGCCTAGTGTCTGAATGGGCATGTTGAAAATGGGAGTTAGCTACCCCTAGATGTGTTTTGTTCTCATCAGGGTAATTGGAAACGGGTAACGCTTTCAAACACCAACACTTTCTATGAAAAAGAAGATAAGAAAGAAATAGGTACCTTAGTGGTATTTTGATCTGCATCATCAAATCCACCATTTATATTACCCTTAGGCATAGCTATAGACTACTTTTTAGCAATTTCTAGGAATTTGATCTTATTGTTCATCTTAGCTATAGTGGTCTCACTTTCTACAATCTCTAATTTCTTAGCTAAAGCATTGCTTTCTTTTCTTCTCTTTTCCAATACAATGTCAAAAAGTGACATGGAATCATGGATATGGCCAGTCTTTACTAGCTCATTAATCTTAATACCGATCTCATTCTATTTTCCTTTGTCCTTAGCACCTACTGCAGGTTGTACATCTTTTACTCTATTGTTATCAACTTCTAGAGCACTATAGTTCCTTATTTTCTATATTACAAGTCCCTCTAGATTCATTCTCTGAGTTTCTAGAAAATTCTACTTTTGCACTTTAAGCTATTGAACTTGACCCACAATCTCAGGCTGCCAAGCACTAGTTGCTATCTCATTTTTCTTCCTTAGAGCAGCAATTTGCCTAAGTAATTCTTTCTTTTATTCATAAACTTTCATGATCTTTTCTTCCCTTTCCTTCTAGAATTTTCTATCAATAGCCTCTTGCTCAACAAGCTACATTCCCAATATTTCATTCTCATCGAGGCCAAGAATGGTAAACTCAAAACTAGAGGTCTTCTCATCATTTAAACTCTCAGGTTCTAAATGTTTAGGTCTTATCCTTTTAGGAGAATAATCTAACATGAAAGGGTTTGTAGTATGTTGAAAAATATTATTACTATTCCTATCATCCTGACTAAGTGCATGTGGTTACACAACTTTCTCTTGACATATCATTTCAGGAGTATTATAGAAATCATTATTAGACAAACTAGGATGAGATCTAGGACCCTAGCAGAAGGGTTCCTTTTCAATAGCAGAAAGGTAAGTATTGTTTTCTTTTTCCATTTTCTCATGGGAATAATTTCCTTTCTACACCCAAGCTCCTTTCACAGCCTAGTTTTTGTTTCCTTTAGGAGGAAGCTCAGTCGATAACTTAATAGTTGGGTCTTTCGTCACATTTTACCATGTATTTTTCACACTTCCCATGATCTACCAACATCTTTAAATTTGACATTGGTTAAAACCTTTCAGAGTCACCACCCACCTAGGGGAAAAGTAATACAATAATCTTATTGACCTAGTCAAATATCACAAAATTATCAAGAAGGAAGATGAAAAATAGAATGCAACCAATTAGAATTTTTTTTGGGATTGTAGCTCTTTTTGATGGATAAGACAGCTTTGCAAGGATTGTACATGTCAATGTACACCTGTGGCATGTTGGTTTTCTCTCATTCTTTTAAATTCTCAATGTTTGTCACTAGAAAAGCCCATTAAAACCATAGGTAACTCCCAAAGGATCTGACAAGTGTAATACTAACATGGCCAAAGAAAACATAGTAGTTCAACACCTAAGCATATATTGTATAGTTATTTGTAGTAGAGTCAACATTTTGTTGGTGTTTGAAACTACTGAACAACAAAATATTCAATACTAGAGTGATGTTACTCATATAATCTAAGGATCAGCTATTTCCCATTAACAATTACAAGTGCAAATCACTTGGGCATAACTTCAACAAAACCAATGATGGTTTTCTACTCTTTAGGTTTTGCTAAACCAAGTTGGGTATACCTAGGGATGATTGACCAAGATATTGTTGTATGAAACTTAATTTAGTGTCATTTTGATTCTCATCTACTATCCTTGTCACATATGCAATTTATCCATTTGTTCATATTCTTTGATTCGTACACATCCCTCATAAGTAGATTTGGTCATAGTTCTCCTTGAGTTTATAATTATTCTTGGAAATAGTAGCTACCTAAGACTCAGAAATAAAATATAAATGAGTGTTGACCAGCATTATAAACTTTACAAAATGTAATAAAAATTATTTTGAATTTATAATTAATTTCTCATGTAGAGGCAGAATCTATTCTCAATTATTTTTTATTTTTGTGACCAGTGCCTTATCCATGGGAGCAAAGAGTCAATTATTGATAGGAGATCTTGTTTCAAATAACTTGTAAATGAACCAATCAACTATAATCACCCATTTCCATTCTTTTGAAATATCCTTTTCATGAACTCATGAATTCTACTGATTTACTGAAGCATTTACATAATCCCTTGAATTAAGAGCAACAATAAACCAATATACAACCCATCTAGACTGCATTCAATCAATTGAACCTTATTCAAAAGACCTCAAAATTAACAAACTCATGAAAAGGAAACAAAAATTGGTGACATAGATCCAATGTAAATACCCTTTTGCATTATCCTTTTATACGACTAATACAATAACCAATAGAAACTCATTGAGAAACCCATAATATCTCATTGATTCCTTCATTTCTTTATACTATTAGTAAGTACATAATTAGAAGTAAACTTAGAACAACAACTACATATAACTAGACCGACTGTATTTTCTTGAAAATTGAAAAATATACAAGTCTTGGACCCATTCTCTAGCCCTAGGATATCACTTATATAGTGTGAGATGAAACAAGCTTTAGGTTCAAAGAAAATGAGAAGTGTCCTCTCACAAAGATAGTTACATTTTGCTCCTACAAAAAGACAAAATTGTGTGTAACAAAAAACTTATACATCAAACATTATTTTGGTAGGCCCCTTTTATGTTACATCTCTTGGAATGACAAAAATGTTATGATTTGATTCTTTTATCATTCTAATTCCTAAGAGTAACTGACTATTAGGCTTGAAAGTGATGAGTCATCTTTGGTTACCTGAAAATTCACTTTAACCTAGGGATTCTCTTTGTCGTCATCATTAATTATAAAGGTAACAGTCACTTTAGCATCATCTTCTCCCTTGTTATCTTTTGCCATCTACTCTATAGACATGAATTTTTCTTTCCATTCATTGTAGGCAGTGGCATTAGGCCAATCAAAATTTATGACCTCTCTTTGTGCAATTACCAAAGAATTTTCAACTACCTCTATATCAAAAAAATCTTTTCTAATGGTGCTGTAGAATATATGCACTTTAACTAACTCTTCATTGGTCATCGCCCATAATAAGTACCCAGTTTCATTTATGACATTACTCATCCTTTGACAAAATATCTAATCCAACTCTTTTTTCCACTCATCTTTTTCCTTTTCTTAATCAACAGTTATTAAAGCACTAGGAAATAAATCAAATTTTTCAACATTAATGTTCTTGGAAAAGAAAATTGTCACTCTTTTCTAAAAAGAGACTTTTTTGTCATCAAAACCCTCAAACTTATTTAACAAATCAAAAATATTCTCTATTTGATGACAAGGCAATTGGATGACAGATATGCTCATAGCAGTGATATCATTATTTCTTTCAATCCACTTCTGTACAAGAAGTTTTAATCTAACTTCATGTTTTTTTAATCCATCTTTGATTTGTGCAATCCTTGACAATTGATCAAAGAATGGTGGCAACTCAATTATATCTATCAAATACATTACACCCTACCTTATTTTCTCTTCATATTAATTATTCAATTCTACATGTAGTGCATATAACTTATTCTTTTCTTCTTCAAATTCCTCTATAGTGTATAATTGAGGCCTTTTAGGGGTGTCTAGTATCTCAATAATAAGGGTTGACTTAAAGGGTTCAATAGGTGGTTGTGGGGGGTATACAATTCTACATCTACTAAACTCTCCCACCTTTCTTTTCCCAAGTTGCTTCTCCATTTGAGATACTTGGTTTTCTAATGATTGTATTTGTTTACCCCTATCTTTATATGCTTTCACAACTTCCTCAAACATAGCATTGAGTTGCACAAACCTATTCTCTTCCTGGTGAGACACCACATTGCCAAATTTCATCATTTCTACAGCCATTATTTACTACCAACCTCACCACCCATGAATACTATTAGCACACTAGTATGCTTTGCAATAGAGATTTCCTACATTCTGGTTTTGTCCTCTTCTCAATTGACCATATTACTAGGGCCTGGTGGTCATCATTGAATTTAATTCCCTTGTGGGCCTACAACAACTCTTCCTTAGTTTTATATTGTACATCATTTTCTTTTCTTATTGAATAAAAAATCATTGCATTAACTATGTCCCATTTTGGAAAAATTAGGACCCCTAACTGTTTAACTAATTTCCTTTCGACTTTAGGTGCGAACTAGAAAAAATCACTCAAAAATTTAGATTTTACTTGCTTGATAACAGAGTCTAATTTTCCAAGTTGCTCTACTTTTATCTTCTTGCATGTTTTTTCAAAATTTCCTATTTTCAATCTCCAAAAAAATTATGCAAAAGCTCTAGATTTGACAAAATTTTCATCATTAATAAATTTCTTAGAAGCTTTAGCGATGATTGGGTCTATCTCCCTACTTTGATAATCAACAACTGTTAGATCCAAGGAGGGTACAAGAGGCTCCTAAGGTACTCCACTCTCCAAATTTTTTATAGTAACAATAACATCCCCTTCTCCACCAATCTGTCTCAGTTGCTCACTTAAGGATGCTTCATCATCTATTTGGATTGTGGTTTGCTTAGGGAGTATTGTTCTACATGAAAAGAAGATCCTTGCTCCAACTTCTGCCTCTTTGGGGCACTTGCTATAGTTGGCCTCTCTAGCCTTGGTCTTTCATGAGGGGGAGCTTGTTGTGCATGCTGCACCATGACATATCCTGCCCTCTTTTGCATATTGTATTGAGCAGGAGCTACTATGTTTCTATTGTTTATTCTTCTTTGTACTTCTGCAACTTTGTCTGGATAAGTTCAGGCATATGTAGCCTTCTTCTTCTTCATTGTTTTTATTATTATAGAAAAATTATTCATTAATGCTTGCATTTTGGCTCCCCAATATTTTTTATCTTTCAGAGGGTCATAATTAGAGTCAAAAGTATTGATGAATTCCAAAGTTTTACTAAACACTATCCATTTTTCTTTCCTTGATTCTTGTTCCTATAAAGAGAAAATGTTTCTAATAATTTCTTTAGGAAATAAACTAGTTGTGTCATGTGAACAACTTTTTTCATTTCTCTTAAAAGGTCATAAAATCCTTCTGGATTAATAAATCTTGCATGAGACTCTGCTGTGTTATACCTATCTAGAAATAAACTAAGGTGTTTCCATCCCTTTCTCACAAAAACAAAATCATGTGCTATAGTAACAACCGGGAAGAAAGTACCTTTCTTTGGAAATTTTCTTTCATAAATGGTGACAATGTGCCATAACAACTCCATTATCCTTATCTTTAGAGGCACATGGAATGGTAGCACATGAGGCTTCCCCAAAAAGCCATATACTCTAATCACTGTAGAAACATTTTATGGGATTATATCCCCCTAGTTATGACTAACCAAAAGCACTTTTTCATGGTCCTTAGGTCTAACCAATTCTAGTAGTCATTGTGGAATCCTAGGGCTATCTCCTCTCAAGAGCTATCTATGTTTGGATGCAAAATATCTATCAAACCTCACAAAATTGGCATTTCTAGCCTTTGAGGTAATGTCAACACTCCATAGATGAATTGGATTCTTCTCTCCATCCTTGGTTACTTCCAGCTCCATACCCATAGATAAGTAGGTAACTCCCTTATACAGACATACATGCATGAGCAATGAGTACCAACAAAATAGTTTGTTTACTTTCCCTTGTGATATCCCCACCAAACCATTGTGGATTTCTTGTGCAAGAAAAGTGGCAAAATGAAGATTAGTGCTCATTTTGAATTGCAGAGTTTGAGCCATGATGAGAACAATTGAACCTGGGATATGTTATGCTTCATCCATCTCAAAAATCTTGCAAAGAGAAAATATAATTCTTGAGCCCTAAGATTGAAATGTCTCCTCATTAATGGCTCTAGGGTGTTGGCAATAATCATAGATAATGTACCAATTTTTGTAAAATGTTCTTGCAATGGCCTTGTCCTTAAGTATACCTCAATGCATTGTACTTCACTTGAAGGTCATCCATATCAATGATGTCATGAACAACATGGTTAGGGTTTAAATTGAAAACTTCACTAATCAATTTAGGGAAAACCTTAAAAAGATTTACTTCAGCATGGTTCTTTACCCACCTTGTAATAGGATCATACTTCTTAGCTAGATCGGTTAGTAGATCACTATCAAAGAAAACTGTAGGGACTACTAATTTCCCAATGTTAAATTCCTAGACATCACTCACAGGGGTGTCTAGTTTTCTTTCTAAAACCACTTCTTAAACAATTCTAATCCTCCCATAGAGACTTGGGCATCTCTTACCCATTTAGCTCTATCATAAAAACCCTCTACTATAGCTACCCTAGGGTTCTTTGGGATGAGCTCTCTCCCCTTAGTTATTTCATTTATAGACAAAGGGAATTGTTCAAGAAAATCATCATGCATAGATCTGTTAAGGTAATTAGTTTGTCCCATGAATTCTTTCTATGGAGGCATCTTGAAAAACCCTAAGATTTGCATAATCAACAGATTCTAGATTTTTAGAAGATACATAGTACTTACTTGTGAAGTCATGCTTCTTTTCTATAGAATCTCTGCTACCATTTGACTGAAATTCTCTACAAAATTATATACCCTAGCTCTAGAAGTTATCTGTGCTTTGATAACCTTTTGCAATTTGGTGGTTAAATAATGTTGAGATAATGAATTATATCTGAGCATTGAAATCACATGAATGAACTCCAAACAATATTAACTCCCAATAGTTATTATTTTGAAATTGCATTTAGATTTGAATCTTTTCCATTGATTTCATTAGATTAGATGGCTTTAATTGAAAAAGAAGAAACAAGCTTTATGACTTCAAAAATATGGCCATGTGTTGATCAGGCACTTCCCTACATTGCTTAAGTAATTTTCATTTTGAAAATGTGGGCAAGTGTTGGCCATTGATCTTCCTCTAGATCAATAGCCAAGAGAAATAATACATTTTAATGGCAACAAGTGAAAGGTGTAATACAACTAGCTTAATAAATATTTGAACATAGCACACATCATCCCACTATGGTCATAATTGGTCCCCCTTTGCTAGATGTCACATTAGTGCTTTCTTGCATTGTTTAAATTTCTTACATCTTGAAATTGCAGGCAAGTGCTAAACCTTGATCATGATTGAATTGACAATCATGAATTATGATACTTTGATGATACCCAATTAGCTATATTGACCAATAAGAACTTTCCATGCAAATCCATTCCTTCTAAAAAACTTCCATGCAAGTGGGTCCCATTTCATCTTCTAAGAAAGTGGGTCCTTGACATCACCTTTGCCATGTGTCAAGTTGGTACTTCCTCACTTTGTTTAACTAGTAAGAATTTTCATGATGCAGGCAAGTGCCAGTCATTGATCTCTATAAGATCAATGGTGGCACATCTTAAACCCTTTTTATAGTCTGAGATGGAGGTACTATCCTCACCGTGGACATGTGTCCACATGGCACTTACCTACATTGCTTAAATTTCTTGCATGTTCTTAATGTGGGCAAGTACCCTTCGTCGATCTAACCAAGATTGATGGTGGATCACAATATTTTTCTTTTATGGTCCAATCATCTAATTTGACCAATGAAATATTTTTTTTTAGCCCTTGTGCTCTAACAAATCCAACTGTAATATTAACTATTAAATTTTTTGTGCCCATAACATCATTACTTCGAGCTAGGCACACGTGTCATACTCTACCAATGGACACACTTGAATTAGCACCATTTTACAATACAACATGACTCAACAATTTTCCCAAAAGCTGGTCCTAGCTTGTCACGCATAAGATTTGTGTTTCCTTGCATTGCTTAACTTCATGAAATTTCATAAAGCAAGCATGCACTAACCATAGATCTCACATATATCAACAATCATAGATTCTTGTACCCTGACAACATTGAGTCAATTTAAAAGACCAATGAGAAACTTCCTTTTAATCCAACTCATCTGACTACTACCATGGAATGTATATCATTTTATCCTCTAGAAAGGCAAGCCCATGATGTCAAATTGTGCTACATGTCTTGTTTGCACTTCCCCACATTGTTTAATTCTTGTGCATTTTCTTGTTGTGGGTAAGTGCTAGCCTTTGATCTAAATAAGATCAATGATGCATAAATCTTAAACATAAAGTATTACCTTTAGTTAAAAGATCAACCAATGACATTGTGAGAATTTTAGAATGTGCACTAATGGTACTGATAGGTCAGAAAAAAGGTTCTAACCAACTCTAACAAGTCATAATATTTGTGGTGCACTAACATTCTAATACAAGCAAGGGCTACATGGTTCAAAGGCACTTGCTCGCAATACTTCAAAACCTTACATTTCAATGTTACAAAGAAGCACTCTCTGTTGATCTGACCTAGATTGATGGTTGGTAAAAAAGGTGTTGTAGTTAAAATAATATGTTTGTAACAATTGTAATCAAAAGCAAGGATACAAAAGGTTTAACAAAATTTTATGAAGTCATCCTTGCACAAATTTTAAAACTTAGGGTAAAAAGTCCCACCTAAAGTCATTCTGATTTTTTTTCAAAAGTTAGGGTAAAACAAGATAAAGCACTAGGATTTTTAATGAATTTTAACCAAGTTCTTAACCTAAGTTTAAAATTCCAACCCACATAGTCAAGTTTTTTCACTGTTGAATACACAAAACAGGAATGGTGAAAAATTAGGTCAACATGAAGAGTACAAAGATCCCAAGTATGATTCTTAATCAAAGAAGAATACTCCTCCTACATGGAATTGTCCCACTTTGAATGTCTTATCACTGCTACAAATGTCTATGGATCATCACAAATAGCATGAATAAGAAGACTAGAACCCACAGTATGAGATCAGGTGCAAGAAGAAGTAAAAGGATCTCCGACGAGAGATCTTGCAGCACCAACTATAGCCTAAGACTATTTATGCATCTGTGGAGGATCCTATGGTGGAGGTAAATGAGGATCACCAAGATCATCATCCTCATCATCTATAAAATAGATTGGAAGATAGGAGGGAGTAGTGGAAGTAAAGTAGGTGCTAGGGGTGAGGTATGGACTACAAGAAGGCTCTCATCAAACTAGACATCTCCTCAAAATAGGACCTCTCTAAAATTAGGATCAAACAACCTATAAGCCTTAACACCCTTTTAGTAAGAAAAAAAATGAGTGGTCAGCTCTTCCATTCCATTGCTTTCATCTAAGAATCAGGTGCAAATGCCCATGTTATGCTCCCAAAAACTTAGAATGATGTTATATCATGCTTGATATGAGACCAAGCCTCCGCAAGAGTCATGTGTTGAACTATCTTGTGAGGCATCCAATTTTGAATATAATTAGCACAATTGATTGCCTCGTTCTTTCTCTTGGCTACACCATTCTATTGAGGGGTGTAGGGCACTAAAAAATGATGTTAAAGAACATGTTTAGAGAAAAAATACTTGAAAGATTGGTTCACGTACTACCCCATTATCTATGTGTATCTATTGAATAGAAAGACTAGATTGCTTCTCTAAAAATGTCTTGAACACTTGAAATGAATCAAAGACATTAGACTTGTACTTCAAAAAGTACACCCATGTGTGTCTCCAGAAGTCATTAATGAATGTAAGCACATATCTGGCACTAGAAAAAGGAGTAGGAAATGACATAAGGTCACTAGGAATCAAATCCAAAGGTGCCAAAGCACAAGTGAATCATGCATTTGGAAAAGAATCCCTATATTTCTTTCCAAGTGCACAATCCTGACAAACACCACTTATGCAAGAAATTTGGGGAGGCCAAAGAGCAAGTGCCTGCGTGCTCATCTGCTGAAGATATATGTAATTGACATGGCCCAAATGCTCATGCCAAAGTCTACTTACTAAATCTACATGTGCAACAAGACATGAACCTATGTCATCAGAAGACTCAAATCCATCAAATATATAGAGGCAAGATACAAAGTTAACACTCCTAGTAGCCACAATCATCTCAGAATTGTGTAAGTCCTAGATAACTACATCATGTGGTGAGAACTCAACTATCTTACTAGAGCTAGAGTGGAAAATCTGATAAATGGACAATAGGTTCATTGAAATTTTAGGGATACAAAGAACATCTTGAAGAGAGCCCTTGGCTAGTGCAATAGAACTAGAAACCATAACAACAAGTTGTGATGAGTTCCTAATAGCAATCTGGGAGGTAGCACAAGGAGCAAGTGAAGTGAGAAACATTGGATTGTCTATCATGTGGTGAGAGGCACTAGAATTAAGAATCTAGGTAGGCCTTGAAGTCATAGCTCAAGTAGAAAGAGCATGACCTTTCCCTTTAGGGGGGATGTTGACTTAGGAGCTAAAATATGATGCTTCTGCATGGCTTCCTCTAAAGCCTCCAAATGCTTCCAACACCTAGAAATGGAAAGTCCATCCTTGTAGTAAAAATTGCAGGTCTCACTTGATTTCTTCATGATCTTGGAGGTAGACTCAATAGAATTCAAAGAATCTTTACCTTTTGGAGGGTTAGTTGGAGGTTTAGGATTAGTTTTGGTGTATCTTTCTTTGATTTGGCTTTCTTCTTTAATTTCCCTTCAGAAGATTGAGCAACCAATGATTGGCTTGAAGAGCTAGAGGCATCCACCTATTAGATCTTTGCCTATTCCCATTTCAACCAATCACAAAATATCTCAAATGAAAGCATCTGATGCCTATCATCAAAGGCATCCATAGTGGAGTAGAAAGTGGAAGAGAAGATTTGATACTATCCTCACAACTTTGAGAGTATAAAAAAGATACAATCATCATCTATTTTGGTTTTCCCACATCCTTGCAAAATTGTATGTAGAGATTTGAACTTCATCAAGAAGTCTTCAATAGTGGGGAAGCTAGCTAGTGTCAAAGAGGTCAACTCTGCATTAACCTAAAATTCCCATAACTCATTCACTATGCCAAAAAAGGTTTGGAATTTGGTCCAAATAGCCCTTGGAGTGGTCAAACCATCCAAGTGAAATAGTAAACTATCTGAGATGTTCAATGCAATCAATCCCATGTCTTCATCCATTTTGTTTCTATGCTGAAGAACCTCAAAAGGGCATTATAGAGTAGGTTGGTTTACATCTAGACATGACCATAGGCCTCCTAACATGGGAAGCCTAGTCATTTGTGCTTTCTAGGTGTGATAGTTGTGTAGTATGAGCCAGGTCACAAAAGGATCCGACATTGAGAGAAGAAGATGAAAGTAGAAGGGTCTTATTCAAAACTAAATTATAGAAAATAAAATGCCCCCCACAATGTATAAAGATATCACTCAAATACCAAAAAAACAACTATAGAAAGCACAAAAATTGAGAAAAGAACTTCAATTCCAAATGCAGAGAAGGAGAAAACTAAAGCCTCTACTTCAATGCCAAAAATAGGAACTCAAACAAACTTAGAACAAAATGAAACGAGATCATTCTCTCCATCTCAGAAATAGCTTTTTGGTGCTTCTTTCAGATTGGAAAAGAACCTTTGTATGCTCCACTTATGGCAAAAAATGTAATTGCTCCTATAATAGACAAGCTCACTGGAAAATTATAGACATGACAAAAAATTTGATGGTTGTGTGGCTACCAACTAGACATCACCAAAAAAATTCTAATGGTCAGAATACTAACATCATCCTATTGGAAAGTGTCATCAGTAAGGGGGCCCGAGCAGATGATGTAAGTTGGCCAAAAGATGATTTTACTCATCAGAATGCTGACATGTATGGTTGGTTTCCTGACATAGGCCTATTAGAGAATGATGTAGGACATCAGAATGGTGATTTCATGCATATGCAAGATTTAGTGGCAGTGTCACTAGTAGAGGTTGTGAACAGGAGGAGACAAGAGATGGTTCCACTGGCAGAGGTTGTGGCCTAGTGGTGTAGCAGTGGCTATAGAGTGACAGCTGAGTTCCAGTAGCTCTACAGTAGCAGTACCCATAGTGGTGGTGCTCGAGTTGTGCACTAGCAATGTGGTGGTATAGTAGTGGCCACTGACTGGCAGCTACTGCTCATACTTTTCTAATTTTTTTAAAAATAAATGCATTTGTATGGCCTTCCAGGGGGCAAAATTTTTTTCCTAATGCTATAGTAGCCAAACATAATTTTTTTTTATATGAATTCTAACTATAACTAGCCTTTTGAGTGTAATGGTAGCATCTATTTAGGCCTAAAGTGCTCTACAAAAAATGCTCTTCCTCCCAATTGAAGAAAAAAATTGCAAACAAACTAGGGTTTATGTCTCTAAACCATGGCTTCAAAAATCCTTCAAACTAGGAAGCAACAAAGAGACTCTGATACCACGTAGAAGATGTGAAAGCCAACTTCATAGTTTGCCAAGATCACCCTATGCAATTAACCTACTAAAGAGAAACCGAAGAAGGAAAGGTAGGGCTTAGAGAATCTCAATGGTGTGAGAGAAATTATATTGGTACAATGAAAAATTAAATAAATGTACAAAATACAATGGGAGAGCCTATTTATAAAGGCCTCTAGGAAGCTTCTAGAACAAGCTAGAAAGTACTAGGAGATAAGTGTGAGAACTAAGCATACATCCACAAAAGGTGGATTATCCTCCATGTAGGTGAGAAGATAAGTATGACTAGGTAGGAACAAACTCCCATGTTGTCAACAACTCCTAGATGACAACTAATAACTAAATACATTTATCTAAGTAAACTTAAGTAAAGCATAAATAATAATTATTTACTCTAACAATTGCATTTGTCCCTATTGCTACTGTTAAGGACATCTTTTCACAAGAAGAGGTATCTAGCAAAAGGTGTAGTTGGATTAATAGAATACATGAATTTAACATTGATATTTAGATCACCAAATTGGTTAGAGGTCAAAGCTTAGCCAAACTGATGACATAAGCTAATCTAGAAGCAAATCAAATCAACCAATGTGATGGTAATTGTAGGGAAAGTCTTTATGACATGGATATTTTTGATTGGCATAGAGATGTGATTTATTATCTGCAAAATATAAAATCCCCACCAGGATTAACAAACAACTATAAGAGATCCCTAAAATTGTAGGCTTAAGGTATGTCATAGTACAAGGGCAGTTATGGTGGAGGAATATGGAAGGGGTAATTTTGAAATCTGTAGATAAAATTGAGTTTGAGAGGATTTTAAGAGATATGCATGAAGCTGTATGTGGAGGTCATTATATGGTCAAGACCATAGCTTGCAAGGTCCTCAGATCTAGCTTTTGGTGGACAACATTTTTCAAAGATGCCCATGAATTTGTTAAAACATGTGATGCTTGTTAGAGATTTAGTGGAAAACTAAAGTTCTCTAGAAATCTACCACTAAGACCTATTGAAGTACATACACCTTTTCAACAACAGGGAATTGATTTCATTGGTGAAATTTCCAACAAGTATAGTGGTGGACATTCTTAGGTCTTGGTAGCTACTGATTATTTCACTAAGTGGGTTAAAGAAATTCCCACTAAAAATGAAACAAGTAAAGTAGTGATTAACTTTATTTTGAATAATATTATAACCAAGTTTGGATGTCTACAAAATATTGTAACAGATAATGCTATGTGCTTCAAATATAAAGAATATAAGGAGTTTTATAAGAAATATGGCATTAAAGAATATACATCCTCATCTTAGCATCCCCAAGAGAATGGTCAAGTAGAATCAAGCAATAAGAGCATGTTAAAGATTGTTAAAAGGATTCTAGGAGAAAATAAGAAGGCATAGGATTCAAAATTACCATTAGCTCTGTGGGCTGATAGGGCTACTGTGAAAAGGCCATTGGATGTGCTCCTTTTGACATAGTTTATGGCATATAGGCTAGACTTCAACAAAATAATTTGAAGGAGATGTCTAAGTCTATTCAAATTTATGAAGATGATATTATTGATGAAATGCAAATTAGGATGGATGATCTCCTACAATTAGAAGAAATAAGAAGAGACTCCTCTATTCAGAATGCAAAGTTGTAGTCACAAAGGAGGGACACTAAAAGGAAATTTTAAATAGGTGATATGGTGCTAATGTGGAATGCCAAAATAAAAGATAAAGGAAAACATGGTAAGTTTGACCCCATCTGGCTTAGTCCATATAACATTTATGATAAAAATGGTGAAGTTTCATATTATCTAAAGGATCTAACTAGGTGTATTCTTGAATTTCCTATTCATGTACAATACTTGAAAAGGTATTTTTCTTAAAATATCTTGTGTTTCCATGAATGGTAGTTTAGGGTTTCTTCTTGTACATCTTGTAAATCCTTTGTGTCTTTTGTATAGCCCTTGCACATAGTGCTTTTTTGGTGTGGTTTCTCTCTTAGAATTTGTCATCCTTTATCAAGTATGTGGTCTACTCTACCAAAGATTCTAGATTCTTGCATAGACACAGGTAGTCTATCATCTCTAGACAAAGCCACTAAAGGTCTGATTTTCCACAGTGAATTTTTTTCCCACAAAATAGGTTTTCAAAATTAGATAGACCTATGTAAATCTTGCAAGATAGGGTTTGACCTTTTACAAAGTTGGCTAGTCCTAGGTACAACCCTATTAAGTTAATTTTTTTTCCCCTAAGTAGACTTGTTAGGTCATGTGCTTTTATTTTGAAAATTTTAAGAGGGTGAATCATTTTTGAAACTGGTATATTCTTTTGAAAGACCATTTAATTTCTTCTATTTTGGTTTCATTTTCCCAAAATTGCTTCTACCATCAGATCTCTTTTCAGATGTATAGTGCTCATCATGTCACTATCACAAACTGCAAGGATTTTATCGTATGTGACATGATGACTATCATGAAACAAAAAGATAGTGAGATGAAGTTCTAAAAGATGGGCACCAGGTTTTTAATTATTTTTGAAGTTTGTGGTGGTGTTAGAGATGTCAGATATCAAAAAGGAGGACTAGGTAGAATATGCTCCATTTTTTGTTACTAGTTTTTTGTGAAATCCTGAAGGTCACTATGTAATGACTAGAAAATGCAAGAATCCCAGTGGTAGTGACATAGTGCCTTCTAAGGAAAGTGAAAATGGGTGAAATCAACAAAAGATATAGGCACTATAAAATTATTTTTTTATTAATATGGTTGTGTGTGTTGGAAATATAAGAGAAGTAACTGAGAGGGGGGTGAATCAGATACCACTAAAATAAATCCCAGATCCCTTAGATGTCAAATAAAATTCAAATTGAAAAATTTTGATTATTGTTGATACTCAGTAAGCATTAGAAATTGTTGTAACTCAAAAAATATATAGTGTGAATTAGTTTAGCAGATCTTAAGATGTTATCAATAATTACTTGCAAGCGAGAAATAAATAGCATGAAAACATAAGACACTGGGATTTAACTTGGGAACCCAATTTTGGAAAAACCACCAAATGTAATTAGTTACTATTTTTCACTCTTCTAAAGTGAGCTCTATTAGGAGCCAATGCTATTAAAGTTTACAAAACACATTGTTAGGTGTGACCCTATTAAAAGATTTAATTACCCTATAGGAGTGGCATTGCAAAAGGTCTTAAAACAATTCAATGGAATTCCCACCTTGTTAGAGGATTTACAAATGGTTGTTAAATTGACTTTGTCAAGAGATTTTAGTTCACCACTACAATGATTAGAGAGTAACAATGAAATGACTTGATTGTGATGCAACTAAATTTTTTATTACAGATCTCTTCTCTGGTTCATACTTCATCCTTCTTGATCAAATAACACTTTTTTGTTTCAAAAGGATATCTATTTATTATTCAAGTTTTCTTCCTCTTTTCTTATCTCTTTCAACTCATTCAACTTGACCTTTTACTTATACCTTCTAGATTGTCAAGTTGGCTCAAATACAAATTAGAATAACCAATATTCATCATCTTAGTCAGCTAGAATCAATAGGTAATATAATTAAGCTTTACATGCCAAAATAAAAAAATCCTTTGGTAGCTAACCTAGTTTGGTAAAAATTAATTCTGAGGCAATTTTCTATGTTAACCAACAAAAGCTTGGTTAGCATTGCGAACTTACAAAATCCCTTTGGTAACTGAGTGAACTTAGTTAGCACTGACTCTATTCAACTTTTTCTTTGTTAACTAAGTGAGCTCGGTTAACACTCTTTTCTGCATAAATTCCTTCAACACCCGAGTGAACTTGGTAGATATTGCCTTCTACATAGAGTAAACTTAGTAACACTCCATAGACTAGGAAAACTATCTTCATTGACCAAGTGAGCTTGACATGTATTGACTGCCAATTGATATGACATTTGTGTAACATCAAAGACAACACACAATTAATCAATTGTATCCAACAATCTCTGTCTTTGGCATTGATGGAAAAACATGTCATAGCACAATGAAATTTTTAGAATAAGACTCCCTCTATCAGAAAGTTTCTCTCTCTTTGATTTTACATAGAAAACTTCTCCTATAGTATTCTCCCTCTGTGAAGGAACTTCTTAACTTCTCCCTTTACAAAATTTTAGAAAGATATGATAGTAAACTTCTTCCTCTTTGACAACACATGCCAAAGACAATTATTATTAGTAGCAATGTACCTTGAGTGTAGATTCATCTATAATATTTCCTTGTTGATGCATCACTAAACTTTATTTAGTGAGCTTAAAATATGGGAATGACCCCTACCTTACCTCTTAGATACAAAAATGCATCCTTAGGTAATGGCTTGGTGAATATATATGTAATTTATTCTTTTCTATGCACATATTCCAATTTGATTTCTTTGTCTTGTACTAATTATCTTACAAAGTGATATTTTATAGCAATGTGATTTTTTTTGGAATGCATCACTAGATTCTGTGATAGGCTGATTGCATTGGTGTTATCACAATACATGACTATTGGCTCTTTGATTTCAACCTTTATTCCCTCCAACAATTGTTTGAACGAAATAATGTTAGAGTAATTCATTGTTGCTGCTACATATTTT
The DNA here is from genome assembly GCA_028749045.1 of Cupressus sempervirens. NCBI lineage: Eukaryota > Viridiplantae > Streptophyta > Pinopsida > Cupressales > Cupressaceae > Cupressus > Cupressus sempervirens. The sequence goes on from CM053783.1 coordinate 104,317,510, forward strand.
GCTTCTATTATGAATTGAGATGTGCAATTTCACTTTTGTCTTGTCCAAGATACTAGCCTTTTACCAAGAAATAATGCTTCACCACTAGTGCTTTTTCTATCATCAAAATTTCCTACTCAATCAGCATTAGTAAATACTTTTAGGTAAAGGTTGCCTCCAAGTTTGTACCATAAGCCATATTTTTTAGTACCTTTTAGATATCTCAAGATTCTTTTTATTGCCATCATCTGATTTTCTATGGGTTTAGTTGAGAATCTTGCTACTATCTCAACTACTAAGGCAATATCAGGCCTTATATGTACCACATACTATAATTTCCCAATCATTGACCTGTATAAGGTCTGTCTACTTCTTTGGAGTCATCATCTTTGGTAATCTTAAGTCCAATACACATGGGGGTTTCAACTAGTTTTGAATCTTCCATTCCAAATTTCTTGAGTATCTCTTTGATATAATTAGATTGAGTTATATAGATACCATTTCTATTCTACTATATCTTCAATCCAACAAAGAATTTTATTTCACCAAACATGGACATTTCAAATTCTTTATTCATTTATTCTAAAAATGCTTTGCATAAGTCATCATTTCCTATGAATAGAGTATCATATATAAATATTTCTGCCAATACAATCTTCCTATCTGACCCTTCCTTGATGTATAGGCTGCTATGATCATTTGTTCTTTGAAAACCAATCTATATCAAATAGTTATGTAGTCTTTCATACCATGATCTAGGAGCTTGTTTGAGACCATATATGGCTTTGTGTAATTTGCAAACCATATCCTCTTTGTCTAGATCAACAAAGCCTTCTAGTTTTTCAATTTAGACCTCCTCATCAAGAATTCAATTCAAAAATGAAGATTTAACATCCATCTGATATACTTTGAATCCTTTATGAGCTACATAAGCTAGTAAAGTCCTAACACCTTCTAATCTTACAACAGGGGAAAAAATTTCATCATAATCAATACCTTCTTTTTGAGAATAGATTTTACATACCAATCTTGCTTTGTTTATTGACACTTTTCCATCTTCATTTAGCTTATTTTTGAATACCCATTTTGTACCAATCACATTTTTATCTTTGGGCCAAGGTACAAGAGTCCAAGTTTTATTCTTTTTTATGTGTTCTATTTCCTCATTCATAGCCTCAATCTAACTTTCATTTTCTAATGCATCATTAACACTTCTAGGTTCAAATTCAGCAAGTAAACATGTACCTTTTAGTTTGCTTCTTGTCATTATTCCATTTGATTTGTTTCCAATGATCTAATTAGGTGCATGACTCCTTTTGACATATTTAGCTAATATAAGGTCTTTGAATTTTGAATGAATTGTACTATCTTCATTTTGAATCTCAACTTCTAGCTTGGGTCCTTCTATCTATGGCTTGGGTTCTTCAAACTCAATATGCATTAACAAAGTAGCTTTTGAATGTGTCTCAGGTCCCTATGACTCAGTCTTCTCTTCTTGAAACTCAGTAACTAATGGAGACTTGGAGAGCTTAGGATTTGTAGTCCCTTTTTTGTCAAATGTGTTTGGCAATGTATTAGATTCTTAGTAGACAATTTTTTTCTAATCTTCTAGTTCCTTTTTTCTTTCTTCTTTAGTCTTTTCTGCAAACTCATCAATTCTTACATGTCAGTGGATAAATTTAGACATTTTTATGCTTTACTTATGCAAGAATATCCTAGAAATATACCTTCATCACATTTTACATCAAATTTGTCTTTTCTAGATTATTTCAAGATATAACATTTTCTTCCAAATACTTTTAAGTAACTTACATTGGGTTTGTAGCCATACCATAGTTCATATGGAGTTTTTTTTAAGTCCTTATTCAACTAAACTTAGTTCAAAGTATGAACTATAGTGTTGATAGCTTCCTTATATTATTTGATAGCAACATTTTTCTCAAACATTAGAGTTCTTGTACAATCCATTATGGATCTATTTCTTCTTTCAACTATTCCATTCTACTCAGGAGTACCAGGGACTGATACTTATCTTTTACTTTCTATTTGAATGTATAAATTTTTGAATTCATTTGAGATGAATTCACCACTCTATCTGATCTCAAGCATTTCAATCTTTTTCCAGTTTCTTTTTCTACTTTAGCCATATACCCTTTGAATTTCTCAAAAGTTTCTAATTTTTCTATGAGATACATAATAGTCATCATTCTAGAATAATCATCAACAGAAAGAATGAAAAAGTTTTCTCCACTATAAGTTTTTATTCCAGTGGGTCCACATAAATTAGTATTCACAATTTTTAAGACATCTTCTGACTGATAGTTTTTACTTTTAAAACTAGTCTTTCCCATTTTACCAATTTGACAATTTTCGCATAATCCAACATCAGGTTTCTTCAAACTAGGAGGACCTCTTACTCTTCTGAGTTTGCTAATCTTGACCATATTATCAAATTTTACATGACATATTCTTCTGTGCTATAGCCATCTTTCTTCTACTTGAGCAATAAAACATGAACAATCACCAAGATCAAGATAAAATAAGTTACCTTTTGTTTGCCTGCCTGATCTAATAAAATTTTCTTGGTTATCTAGTAGTCTTGCCTTGTCATTCATGAATTCTATTTTGAAGCAAATGTTGTTCAGCTATGCCACACTCAGTAAATTATTTTTTAGTCCTTTTTAGTCCTTTAACCCAATAGGCATTTTCACATACAAGTTCATTGGTTAATGAGATTTAGCCTTTTCTTTTTATGCAACAAGGTTCATTGTTTCCAAACCTTACACTTCTTCCATCATAGTGTTCAAAATATAAAAACTTAGTTTTTTCTCTAGTCATATGGTGAGAACATCCACTATCTATGATCCATGTGTAATTTTTTTTAACATGAGAGACAAGTGCCATCTTATCTCCTTCTTCATCAAATTCATCTTTTACAACAATCTACACTATTTCTTCTTTATTGTTATTAGAATCTTTAGCCATGAAACAAGTTTTCTTACCTTTATCTTTGTAGGATTTGTGACCTTTGAATTCCTTCTTGCCTTTGTAATTGTGGATTTTCTTCTCTTCCTTGCCTTCTTTGTTTGGATACTTGGTGGTAATATGACCAATTTCTTCACAAGAAAAACATATTAGAGGGATTTTACCTTGGTACTTTCCTCTGCTCTTGGAATATTTCTTTGCAAGTAGAGCTTCAACAATTTCAAGATCATTTTTAGAACTTTCTTTAGTTTCTTCATCACTTTCTGATTGATTATATTTTATTTTCTTTCATTTTTCTTTGAGTGAGATTTTAGCTTGAAATGCAGACTCAATATTCTTGGAAGCAGGAACATAGTTGTCCAAGTTGTCTAGTTCAAAAGCTATCAATCTTCCTACTAGGGCATCCAAGCCTATCTTGTTGTTTGGATCACATATCTTTTCTTGAATAGGAGACACTCTAATTAAATATATGGGAAGCAAAGTTCTAAGTATTTTACTTACAATAATTTCTTCTTGGATTTCTCTTCTAGATACTCTAATTGCATAACACTAGGATTTCTCCTCCAGATGCTCTAATTGCACTAACACTGGCCTTGATTCTTTCCACATATTTTGCAAAATTTTCATCTTCTCTCATCCTCATTTGATCAAATTGTCCTCTAAGGCTTTTTTCTTTGGCTATTCTTAAATTGTCATATCCTCCATAGATTTCTTTTAGTTTGTTCCAAATATCAAAAGAAATTTTATAGCCTTTGACCTCATCAAATTCAGCATAACTGAGAGCAGATGCAATATCAATCATCATGATGTTATGGTTCTTCTTCTCATCAATATCTTTAACTAATAATGTTCTTCATCAAAATATTTGCATCCTAAAATATTGATGGTAGCTAGATAAAGCCTCATAAGTCCTTTCCATGATGCAAAGTTGTCTTTGTTAAGCTTTGGAATCTATCTCTTGTAAGACATTCTAATTTTTAGCTTAGGTTCTTAAAACCTTCTTTGCAAGCACTGAAAGCTCTAATACCAATTTTTGGAAATATAAGAGTAACTAAGATGGGGGGTGAATCAGTTATCACTAAAATAAATCCCAAATACCTTAGATGTCAAATAAAATTTAGACTGAAAAAAAATGATTACTATTGATACTCGGTAAGCATTAGAAATTGTTGTAACTTGGTAAATATAGAGTGTTAATTACTTTGGTAGATCTTAAGATTTTATCAGTAAGTACTTGCAAGCATGAAAGAAATAGCATGAACACATAAGACACCAGGATTTAATATGAAAACCCAATTTGGGATAAACCACCAAATGTAACTAGTTATTATTTTTCACTAATCTGAAGTGAGCCCTGTTAGGAGCCAACCCTATTAAAGGTTACAAAACACACAATTAGGTGTGACCCTATTAAAGAATTTAATCACCCTATTAAGAATGGCTTTGCAAAAGGTCTTAATATAATTCAATGGAATTGCCACCATGTTAGAGGATTTACAAATGGCTATTAAACCAACTTTGTTAAAAGATTTTAGTTCATTGCTACAATGGTTAGAGAGTAACAATGAAATGACATGACCATGATGCAACTAAATTACTGATTATAGATCTCTACTCTTATTCATACTTGATACTTCCTGATCAAATAATACTTTTCTGTTCCACAAGGATATCTACTTATCCTTCAAGTTTGCTTCCTCTTTTCTTATCTCTTTCAACTCATTCAACTTGCATATCACACTTTGAAATCACAACTTGACCTTTTACTTATACCTTCTAGATTGTCAAGTCAGCTCAAATACAAATTAGAATAACCAAAATTCATCATCTCAGTTGGCTAGAATCAATAGGTAAAATAATTAAGCTTTACATGCCAAAATAAGAAAATCCTTTGGTAGCTGACTGAGTTCAGCAAAAACTAATTCTGATGCAATTTCTTATGTTAACCAATAGAGGCTTGGTTAACACTGTGAACTAACAAAATCCCTTTGGTAACTGAGTGAACTTAGTTAACACTAACTCTGTTCAACTTTTCCTTTGTTAACCAAGTGAGCTTAGTTAACACTCTTTTCTGCATAACTTCCTTCGATGCCTGAGTGAGCTTAGTTGATACTACCTTTTGCACAGAGTAAACTCAAGAATGTTCAGTAGACTAGGAAAACTATCTTCATTGAACAAGTGAGCTCGACATGCACTGACTATCAACTAATATGGCATTTCTATGACATCAAAGACAACAGACAATTAATCAATTGTATCCAATAGTCTGATTATGATGCATGGTCAAAGCATTGAATATAATGATAAAGGTGGAAATGTGTGTTATTTCTTGGTGCTAGTGTTTCTTAAAGTTTTAAGGTGGTCACTATGTCACCAATGGAATATGAAGGAATTCTATCCTTAGTGGCATAGGACCGTACTAGGGTGAACCCACAATAGTGGGTTACACTTTTTTTCCTAAACTGACAATGAACTATGAATTTTCAAGAAAACTTTCACTTTTGGATGCAAATTGCCATTTAACGGTTAGGAATTTGAAGATGAACTAAACTAGAGTCTTTTAGGATTTTCTGTGTAGAATCTAGATATATATATTTTTTTAAAATTGACTTGATTTGATTGAATTATTTTTTCTCCCATGAAAATTGGTATGTTATCAAAAACCTGGTTTTTAAAAAGTGACATTGTTTTTGACACACATAACTTTTTTTCTACAATCGATATCAATGTGATTCTTTCAAATTTAGTTTGTTAACATCCATAGCAAAACCATAGAGGTGATCTGATGTTTTTATCCTTATTATTTCATATTTTATTAGCATTTAAAGTTGACCTAACATGAATCTAGACATACCTAGCTTTTGACACATGTAACTTATTGTATATTTATCTAATTTCAAAATTTCTTTTTTTGATTGATAGAGGACTTGAATACAAAGACTGTAGTTATTTTTCAAAACAAAAATTTCTCTTAGTTACTATTTTCCATTAGCGTTCAATATAGAGATTTATTTTTTAGAACGAACCTCTATTCAATTCACATGCAAAAACGTATACCTAACAAATTCAAAATGTATCAAATTCATAGTCATTAGAAAGCTTGTTCAGAGTACTTCTATCATGAAAAATTACATGATTTCAATGCTCCATTTGGACCTAGTAATTGAGCCTGGAAGCCATGAAAACAACTAAAACTATTATAGAATTTGCAAAAGACATCTAGTTTTCTAGTTTCGATAGAAACTAACTTTCTATCAAAAGTTTTTACATAGTTTCGATAGAAAATTTTAATATTTAGTTTCGATAGAAACTAAATAGTTTCTATCAAAACTATTTAAGTTGATTTTTTTTCCCAAATAGTTTCGATCAAAACTATTTAGTTTCTATCGAAACTATTAAGGACTCTTTTCTTCCATTTACTTAGTTTTGATCAAAACTAGGGTGCAAATTAGTTTCGATAGAAACTATATGGGTACTTTCTATCGAAAGTTTTTAGGAAAAAAAATTGTCTTTCACGATTTTGGAGGAATTTCTTCCTCCGAAAAAGTGTAACCCACTATTGTGGGTTCACCCCGTACTAGGAAAAGTGGAACGTGATAATGGTTAATACTGAAAAGTGAGTGTTGAAAAGTTCTCTTATTAGCAATAAGCCACACAATCATCTTCACACATTTGCAGCAATTAATATGGTACCAACATTAAGAACACACATATTTTGTGTGTGAAATTATTTTAAAGAATTTGGTAGTCACTTTGTCACTACCAAAAAACCCATGTTTTGTACTGGTAGTGACATAACACCTTCTCAGAAAAGACCAGACATAGTGGAACATGATTTTAATAAATATTACAAAAAGCAGTAAATATTGTATATACTTTGCCAACATGTAAAACTAATGTTGTGTCATTTATTACATGGAATAACACTTAGAATGTGACCCATGTAAATGGAAAATGTTAGATCAAAACACATCTACAGTAAGAACTGAGTTGCTATAAGAAATTATGATGATCTTTAATGGTAGTGACATGGCAGCCAAAGTAAAACAAAAGGAGCTCACCACAATTACATTAAAACACTTATGAAATACACATCATAAGATTATGAATGAATCAACTATAGTCATTATATTGTGCATCAAGAATCTGCTTGTCGTTTATGCATAGTGACATAACGACAAGGTGACACATATTCATGAGTACCAGTGGGTCTAGAATGAATTACTAGTAGTAGAGAGAAATGGGTATGTAGAGGATTTTTATTGGATTGAATACCAACTTAGAAAGTGGAAGCTGAGTCATTTATAGTTTTGTTCTTGGATCATCAGATTTTTTCAGAAATTGATGGTGTGTTTTCAAAATAGAAGGTGATGCCACCTATTTCTCCATACAGTTCATTTATGAAGATTGAAAGCTTCCATGTGAACTAGAGACAACGCATATTACAAATATTTTTCCATTTCTTTCATACATGAACAAACTTTCAAATTTCCAAAGAGCTCAAAGCTATTGAGGAATTGTGCTTTGTGTAATTAGGAAGAAAATGAATTTCTAGTAATTTTAGTGTGTTGCAGGATTGTGATGATAAAAATGTGAAGAGCCAAGTAAGTTTCTTAGGTCACTATGTATCAGAAGTATTCTAGGATTCTATGATTTATGTCCATCATGACTCCAAAGAAAGCATTCTTGGGTTAGGTATATTATGCTAGCAAAAATATACATGATGACCTTCTTGAATTATTATCCAAGTCTACCCATGAGTTAGCCTAGATGAAAAATTTGATTCCTTTAAACCCTAGGCTCAAGATAGTAGATAGTTTATTTGATAAAAGAAACTAGCTTAGGGATGCAATTACTACCAAATTAGGGCTTTCCATTTTTAAAAAGTTGCTTTCAGAAAGAAACCTATTTGCCCTCCCCATGCAAACATCTAGAATTTTGATTTAGGGAAACTAATGGTCCCTTGTGTATTTGTGGTTGTTGATTTACTCATGGCCATCATCCAAAATTATGACTCTGTGGCTAGAATTATAAGAAGATTGGATGGGGGGTGTTTATTGAGTATTAATGCTGAGGAGATTAGGGAAGTTTTTCATCTAGAACCATTTTTAGATTATAATATACCCATTGACTTGCCAAGACTGGAAAAGGAATACCTATCTAAGAGGGATAAGATTAGGCAAGGTGCACCAAGGGCACAAATAGGCTCAATTGGGAAATTGTCAATGGTCACAATGTCTACTAGGGAACCTTTTAAGAAGGAATTCGTCACTTCCTAGGCTATAGAAATATACATGACTTTATGTAGGGTTTTTTGTGAGGATGAGAAGAAGTTTATGCCAACAAGAATTATGTATATGATGGTTCAAATTTCTTCTTTTGGTGTAGATATTATTTTTAATTTTGCTTACATCACAAAAGAAATCCTTGAAGAGCTAGTTGGAATTGCCAAAAGCAAGGTAGAAAATACTTTTGGTCACTACTCATTACTAATTCATATGTTCTTGTTTAAGGGTGCAACATGTCTTGGGAAGGAAATAGTTTTAAGTAGAGAAAAGGAAGGGGAAGTTATACTAGTCCAGTTGTGGAGTGCTGATATGACTAGGCATGTCAAAAAAGCTAGTTTTGTTAGATTTGACCGATATTTTGCCTAAAAAATAAGAAGCCTCATATTAAGGGACAATCTCAAAATCCCCAAAGCATTATTGAATTTCATCAAACCAATGGATAATCCCCCTAATTTTAAAGTATCACATAATTAGGCTGATATTATACCATACCCTATTTCAATAGTTTTTGGGGTTTATGGTTTCTTAGGGACTCCTCATGTACTAACCTACTAGGTTCCCTTAAAAATAGGAATAGCTAAAATGTTGTGGTAGCTAGGAGGATTGGAGGAAGCATATTTGGTAAGAAGAAATAGAGGCTAAATTTTCCCTACTTGTACTGTAGTTCACCAATTTGTGATCACAAAAGATGGATGGTTGTCCTTGTATAAATTCTTAGGTCAATACAAAATGGCTAGGTCTCATCCTCATTTTTGTGATTCTAAGGGATTTTACAAGAATCTTTTTAAAGCAAGGGCTAAATTCGGTACCATCATGAATGAGCCTTATTTCCCTGAAGATATAATAAGGAATGAGTTCTCGTTGCAAGAACAAGAGATTAAGAAGGAAAAATGGAGATTTGTCTCTAGAGTTTTGAAATTTATTCATTGTTTTGATAAAGGTTACAAGTCTCTAGGTAATACAAAATTGACGTAGACAAAATAAATAAACTATTGGAAATGATTGAAAAGATCATGAATGAAGATTGAAACTAGTAAAGAATGTTTTTAATCATTGTTTTGTCATTGATGTCAAACTTGCTACTTGCAAGAATGATAATTGCTTAAGTGATCCAAGTACTATCAATTGGTTGATTGACAAGGAGGAGGCAATCAATAAGATGTAACTAGAGCACCTGGAGAAAGGTTAAAGTTATGATGTTGTAATGAAGTATAAGGATCAGCTAAACCATTCATGAAATAGTGTATTGATGACATACTCTAAGAGATAGAGAATGGACACACCAAGACACATAAAAAATGTAAGGATTAACTAAGTCATTTGTAAAGCCTAACTAAGTTCATTTGAGAGAGCCGAGCTAGCTAGTTAGTGCTAAACAATTCTTCAGGTGTCGAGTAACATAGAATTGTTTAGGTGTCAAGCATTACAAAAAGGTAATGGATGCCAAGTATGTCTTCAAGTGCCAAGCAAAGCATAAATGCTATAGGTGCCGAGTGCCAGTAAAACAATAGTAGGAGCCAAGTAACATAGAAGGTGCCAAGCATTAGTAAACCAATAATGTGAAGTTACTGCATTATTTGTAAGTTTAAAGATTTGCCAGATCAGTGACGATAAGTTTTTTACATCAAATTTTTATGAATTAGTTGGATGATAAGGATGATGAGTAGATGTCCTAGAATTTTACATAAACCATGCAAACCAATTCAAGGTGAATGCTAATGGATTTATCATGAAGTTTCTAGAAGAAGAAATTTGGAGGGAAAACAATACCATTTTCTCAAGATCAAATCAAGATTTGAGCAAGAAATAAAGAACAAGACTTCTTTATAAGGAGTTACAGGTCAAAAATCAAGAGTGTGTGAGAGGGAGTTGGTTAGAAGAGTGGTCGTGTGAAGGAACCAAGAGAAGGCCAGTGTGAAGTGTTAAGAAAAGGACAAAGTGAGGAGTAAGAATAGAGCATCAAGACTCTGAGTTGATCAAGTGACCATAAGAGTGCATTGGCATAATGAGTGGAAGAACTCAAGGAGACAGATCTTGAAGGGTGAACAAGCTATCAGCACTGCAAGGGAGAAAAGCCAAGAAAAGAAAGGAACTAAAGAGTGATATGAAATCTACAAGGTTAAAGTTGAAATATTTATGAGGTCAAAACCTTTCTAATACTTTCTTACCATTGTATTAGATATTGAAATCCTACATTGCTAGGTTAGCTTAATAGCTAAGTGGATAAGCCTCAGGAAAAGGATAGAAAATCCCCAAGAGAAGGATAAGAGATCCTCAGGAGAAGGATAGGAGATCCTTAGAGAGGGATAAAAGATTCTTTAGAGAAGGTGACTGTAAATCCCATGGACTTGGGTGAGCCTAACAGCTCTATGTAAATCCTGTAATAGGGTGGCATTCTATGTTGAATGTTCTTAAGTCCTCTAACAAGGAACACTCCTAATAGGGTGTAGAAATCCTTTAATAGGGTCACATCTTACAGTGTGTAAAGCCTTTAATAGGCTAGGCCTTTAACATGGAAGACCATTAGAAGTGGTTGAAATTAATTGCGCAGTTATTTTGTGAGTGTCATCCCCACCCTAGTTTTACCTTCTTATTCTTGGAGGGTCTTTGGGTCATCAAAATCTTTTGTGTTTGGTGTGATGCATGTTTACTTTTCATGTTTATTTATATGCATGTTAAGAAATTAAAAAGGATAATACTTTTGATTCACTCCTATTTTACTAGAAAGTTTGAATTGGACATTACAAGACCTTGAATAACTAATTCATCCCCCCTCTCAATTATTCTAAAGTATTCTAACAATTGGTATCAGAGCACACTGCTGATTTGTTTCAAGGTACTAGCAGCAGGAAGATCAAGATGTCCAATAGGGAAGTTCCCAAGCTAAACAAAGACAACTTTGTTGCATAGAAAACTCTGATTAAGCTACACCTCAGATCAATAGGTGATTATGCATAGACCTCAATCATAGTTGATCATGTAGACCCTATAGGACCCCTCACTATAGATGACATGAGAAAGAAGAAGGAGCACAATCAAGTGATGTTAGATATTTCTTCAGCACTAAGCTATGCCGAGTATGATGAAATCAAAGAATGTGGTACTACACATCAAATGTGGGAAACATTATAAAGAATCTATGGAGGTAATAATAATTTCAAGAGAGCTAAAAGAGAGAGCCTAAGAGGAAAGTTTGATGACATGAAAATGGAAGGAGAGAATTTTGCTCAATATGGTGCAAGGATGAAGGAAGTGGTGAGTGCCATAAGAAGCCTAGGAGGACAGTTAGCAGAAGAAATAGTATGTAGAAAATACTTGAGAACTTTTCTTCCTATCTATGCTATAAGAATATCAGCCATCCAAGAGCTAATGTGTGTACTAGGCAATACATTGTCATTTGAAGGAATAAATGGAAGACACATTGCCTTTGAGCTATCCAAGTTTGACAACTACAAGCTAGAAAGTTTGAATCTACATTCAAAGACAAGATGACAATAAAAGACAATAAGGAGGTGCAAACAAAGAAAAAGAGTGGAAAAGGAAAGTATGTATCTAGTGATAGCAGCACTAATGAAGATTATGTAGATCAATTGGAGACATTACTAGCAAGAAGATTTCATAGAGGAAGAGGAAAATTCAAAGGTAAGCTACCAATAACTTGTTTCAATTATAATGTAGTTGGTCAATTTGCAGCCAGATGCACAGAAAAGAAATATCACAAGGATGGAGGAAACTTCAAGAACAAAAAGGAGGACAACAAGGACTACAAAGGTAAGGGAAAAAGATGCTACATTGTTGAAGAAGACTCTGACGAGAATGATGATGAAGTATTCTATGTGGGTATGAAAGATGAATTAGATGAAGATGAAGCAACTGCCTTGCATGAACAAGAATGATAAATGCATCATAGATAGTGGATGTTCTCATCACATGACTAGAGATAAAAGTAAGTTCATTTTCTTTACTCAATATGAAGGAAATAGTGTTAGATTTGGTAAGAATGCACCATGTAAGATCAAAGGGAAAGGTAGTATCAAGATTACTGAAAAGATAACATGTGATAATGCATACTATGTTGAAGGCCTAAATTATAACTTGTTAAGTGTCTCACAGTTAGGCAACATAGGATGCAAGGTTAAATTTGAAAATCAAGTTGCCAAGATCTATGATTCCCAAGGAAGTATATTAGGAAAAGGTAACAAGACTAGGAGTAATTTGTTCTACCTAGACATGGAAGATGCTTCTTGTCTCATTGTTCAAACTAATGATGTATGGTTATGGCACAAGAGGCTATGTCATGTAAATTTTGACAATTTGATAAGCATCAACAAAATGAAGAAAGTCAGAGGTCTACCAAAGTTGAAAAAGCCTGATAACACCATGTGCAAACAATGCCAACTAGGGAATATGACCAAGTCAACTTTCAAAAGAAAGGCTTATACTTCTAATGAAGTATTAGAGCTAGTTCATATTGACTTGTATGGTCCTATTGAACTACAAAGCTAAAAAGGTGATAGATACATAATGCTATTTGTAGATGACTATTCAAGGATGATGAAAGTCATGTTCCTGAAACAAAAATTAGATGCATTCTAAATGTTCGAATGGTACTTGGCCAGAGTTGAGAAAGAGATTGGGAAGAGCCTAAAATGTCTCAGATCTAATAGAGGAGGTGAATTCACATTAAGAGAATTTGAAGAATTTTGCAATGAAAGAGGAATCAAAAGGCAGACATCAACACCTAGTACTCCACCTCACAATGGTATAGTAGAAAGAAGGAATATATCAATCATTGACTATGCCAGGAACTTAATGATGGAGAAAAATATTGCACTCAAGTACTGGAGAGAAGTTGTAAGTACTGCAGTCTACACACTCAACAGAGTTCAAGTCAAGAAAGGTACAAATGCAACACATTTTGAATTATGGTATGGGCATTCTCCTAATGTAAAAAGTTTCAAAATATTTGGATGCAAATGCTATATATATAAAGAGTCTAGAAATGGAAAGTTTGATGCAAAGAGCGAGGAAGGCACATTTCTTGCTTATTCTACTAGAAGCAAAGCTTATAAATTCTTGAATATTAATATTAATAGAGTAGAAGAAAGAAAAAATATGAAATTTGATGAGCTTGCAGAAGTTTAAAGTGTTGAGAACACCAAAAAATTAGAAGAATACAAGACCTTTGTATATTTTTATTAAGGTATATCTAATAATGGTGAAGTTGCAACTCAGAATGACAATCAACAACAAAATCTAGCATCTATTGAATCACAAATAGTGAATGTCGAGCAACAGACACATTCAGAAGATGAGCTATAGAATATAGAGAATGTTCATTCAGATTCTAAGAACTCTCAACAAGAAGAAAATGAACAAATACCTAATGAAAATATGCACGAGGATTTAGATTTTGAAAGAGACAACATGCAAACAAGGAAAGAACCAGTATTGGCAAAGTATGTAAGAAGACATCATCCTGGAGATCAAATTATTGGAAACAAAGAGGTAGGACCAATGACAAGGAATAGACTCAGAAGTGAGACATGTCTACTCAGAAAAATGGAACCAAAAATAGTAAGTGAACCCATAAAAGATGATGACTAGTACAATGTTATGAAAGAAGAAATAGAAAAAATTGAGAAGAACAAGACATGTACCTTAGTCTTAAGACCAGCTGACAAGAATGTAATTGGAACCAAGTGGGTGTTTAGAAACAAGTTAGATGAGAATGGTGAAATCACAAGGAACAAGGCAAGACTAGTCTGTAAAAGGTATGCACAAGAAGAAGGACTAGACTATGGATAAACTTTTGCTCTAGTTGCCAGAATGGAAGGAGTAAGGACCTTACTGGAATATGTAGCCTTCAAAGGATTTAAAGTCTATCAAATGGATATTAAGTTAGTATTTATGAATGGTATAATTGAAAAGGAAGTCTACATAGAGCAACTAGAAGGATTTGTTCATGAAAATAACAAAAATAAGGTATGCAAATTGCATAAGGCTCTATATGGATTAAAGCAAGCCCATAGAGCATGGTATGAGAGACTTCACAAGTATCTAGTGCAAATAGGATTTGAAAGAATTGATGATAACAGTAACATGTACATCAAATCAGAAGAAGGTAAGGATATCCTTGTATCTAAAATCTTTGTGGATGACATAGTTTTTGGAGGAAAGGAAGCACTCTGCAAAATTTTTGCTAACAAAATGAAACATGAGTTTGAAATGTCTATTTTTGGAGAAATCAAGTTCTTTGTTGGATTGCCAGTACATCAACTAAAACATAGTATATTCTTGACATAATCAAAGTACATCAAAGAGATACTCAGGACATTTGGATTGGAAGACTCCAAACCAATTAGCACACCAATGGAAATAGGACATAAGCTATCCAAAAATGATGAATTAGCTAAAGTCAATCAAACAATGTATAGATCCATGATTGGAAAACTACAATATGTTGTACATAGCAGACTAGACATAGCACTAGCAGTTGGAATAGTGGCTAGATTCTCTACTAATCCTAAAGAAATTCATCTCATGGCAATAAAAAGGATAATGAGTTATCTCAAAGGAACTAATGATTTTGGTCTATATTAAAAAAAGAATGAGAAGTTTGAGCTCAATGCATACACAGATGCAGATTGAGGAGGCAATATTGATGACAGGAAAATCACAAGTGGAGGAGCATTATTCTTAGGTAAAAGGCTAGTTACTTGGACTAGCAAGAAACAAACATGCACATCTCAGTCCACTGCAAAAGTAGAATATGTGGCAGCAATAGTTAATTACACAAACATTGTATGGCTTAAACATCTATTGAAAGGAATGAAAGAAGAGGTAATCAAACCTATGATACTGTATTGTGATAATATAAGTGCTATACACATATCCAAGAATCCAGTAATACATGCAAAAACCAAGCATATTGCAATCAAGTATCATTGTCAAAGAATTGGTGGAAGAAAAACAAGTGAAGATGAAGTACATTCACACAAAAGAACAAATTGCAGATATCTTCACCAAACCATTGTGCAAGGATCCTTATGAATATCTTAGAGGCAAGTTGGGGGTAACGTCCCTAACTCATTTATTGTAAAAGAAATAAAGATGCTACCCTGCATCAACAGGAGTATATCATTAGAATGATGCAAAGGATGAAAATAGGAGCAAAAACTCCAAATCAGTCACAAGCATGGTGACAAAGGGAGAAAACATAAGATGCAAAGCTTACATTTAGCATGTTGAAGATGCTACATCTTTGGCATTTATGTCAAAGAGGGAGATTTATGAGAAACTGATCAATGAAAAGAAAAGATATGGAGATGTATGAGATCAATAGTAAGGATACAAAAGTCAAGAGGGATAAGCATAACAAAGGATTCAGTTTGTATGAGCAAAAGAGGGATTTATATACCAAACAAAAAATGTATCTAATTTTGGTGGTAACTAAGTTGATCAGCTCAATCAATTAATCAATTTGGTTTTCCATCAATGTCAAAGAGGGAGATTGTTGGAAATGATTGAAAAGATCATGAATGAAGAATGGAACTGGTCAACAATGTTTTCAATCATTGTTTTGTCATTGATGTCAAACTTGCTAATTGTAGTAATGACAATTTCTTAAGTGATCTAAGTACTATCAATTGGTTAATTGACAAGGAGGAGGCAATCAATAAGATGTAACTAGAGCACCTAGAGAAAGGTTAAAGTTATGATGTTGTAAAGAAGGATAAGGATCAACTAAGCCATTGATGAAATAGTGTATTGATGACATACTCTAAGATATAGAGAATGGACACATCAAGACACATCAAAGATGTAAGGATTAACTAAGTCATTTGTAAAGCCTAACTAAGTTCATTTGAGAGAGTCGAGCTAGCTAGTTAGTGCTGAGAAAGTTCAAATTTAGTGTGTGCCAAGCAATCCTTCAAGTGTCGAGCATTAGAAAAAGGTAATGGATGCCAAGTAAGTCTTCAAGGTAGAAATTCTATAGGTGCTAAGCACTAGTAAAACAATAGTAGGAGCCAAGTAACACAGAAGGTGTCAAGCATCAACAAACCAATAATGCCGAGTTGTTGCATATTTGTTAAGTCAAAAGATTCACCAGATCAGTTACGATAAGTTTGTTACATCAAATTTTGTGAATTATTTGGATGATAAGGATGATGAGTAGATGTCACAGAATTTTATGTAAACCATGCAAACCAATTCAAGGTGAATGCTAATGGATTTATCATTAATTTTCTAGAAGAAGTAATTTGGAGAGAAAACAATACCATTTTCTCAGATCAAATCAAGATTTGAGTAGGAAATAAAGAAAAGAACTTCTTTATAAGGAGTTACAAGTTAGAAATCAAGAGTGTGTGAGAGGGAGTTGGTCAGAAGAGTGGTCGTGTGAAGGAACCAAGAGAAGGCCAGTGTGAAGTGTCAAGAAAAGGACACAATGAGGAGTAAGAACAAGGCATCAAGACTCTGAGTTGATCAAGTGACCATAAGAGTGCATTGGCATAACAAGTGGAAGAACTCAAGGAGACAAATATTGAAGGGTGAACAGGATGTTAGCACTGCAAGGGAGAAAAGCCAAGCAAAGAAAGGAACTGAAGAGTGATCTAAAATCTGCAAGGTTAAAGTTGCAATCTTTATCAAGTCAAAACCTTTCTAATACTTTCTTACCATTGTATTAGATATTGAAATCCTACATTGTTAGGTTAGCTTAATAGCTAGGTGGATAAGCCTTAGGAAAAGGATAGAAGATCCCCAGGAGAAGGATAAGAGATCCTCAAGAGAAGGATAAGAGATCCTTAGGAGAAGGATAGGAGATCCTTAGAGAGGGATAAAAGATTCTTTTGAGAAGGTGACTGTAAATCCCATGGACTTGGGTGAGCCTAACAGCTCTATGTAAATACTTTAATAGGGTGGCATTCTAAGTTGAATGTTCTTAAGTCCTCTAACAGGGCACACTCATAACAGGGTGTAGAAATCCTTTAATAGGGTCACATCTTACATTCTATAAAGCCTTTAACAGGGTAAACCATTATAAGTGGTTGAAATTAATTGTGCAATTATTTTGTGGGTGTCATCCCCACCCCAATTTTACCTTCTTATTCTTGGAGGGTTTCTGGGTCATCAAAATCCTTTGTATTATGGTGTGATGCATGTTTAATTTTCATGTTTAATTGTATGCATGTTAAGAAAGTAAAAAGGATAGTACTTTTGATTTACTCCTATTTTACTAGAAAGTTTGAATTGGACATTACAAGACCTTGAATAACTGATTCACCCCCCCTCTTAGTTATTCTAAAAAAATTTAAGATAAACTCATGGCTAATTTCTCTGCAACCATGAAGGTAATGAATGAGAAAAAATAATTTTTAATTAATTCTTTTCTAGAAAAAGCATGAAAGATCATGAGGAGATTTGCATTTAGTCCAGTAGTTGGAACAAATCAGTTGATTGTCCAAAATAGACCTGGTTATAATATAATTCAAAGTAAGGTGGCCACTATTGATAGAGGAAAACAAATAGTAGGGTCAACTAATGTTGTCCTAGAAGAGAGACCTAATGAACCTCTCCAAAGAGTCAACGAATAATAAAAGAATAGACTCCTCACATTAAGGAATATTCACCTAATCAATCCTCAATATAGATTAGAGATGAGTAGCTCACCAGGGAGTAGATGGAGCAATTAGGATCCTAAGGGGGAGTATTCATCACCTAGGGAGAGTTAGATGAGGGAAATCCTTAGGAGCCTCCAATGCCAACCCTTAAATTGATTGTGGAAAATTACAAAAGGAAGGGAATTGGACCATGTAATGGAGCAAGCCTACCATGAATTCATATCTAATGATTTTTTTAAAATATAGAGCCTCCCATCAGTTTGCTTGGATAAAAACATGGAAATTTTTGAAGAAAGATGTAATAAATTGAGAGCAGATCATCCAAAGATGGAGGAGGCAGATGCATAGAGTTAGATCAAAGAAGAAATGATACAAGAATTCGAGAACATGATCCCTAAGGAGTGGAGAAAAATGGTAAAACCATCTGGTGTTTTACTACCATCAAATTGGGATATAGCAGATGCATTAGTTTTTAATTGTATTTTAGCAAATTAAATGTAGATGGTTAGGGGAATAAAGAAATAAGAGGTGCCAAATTTAGTGAAGACCAAGTTACATTAGTCATTTGGTCAGTAATAAAAGGATCTAGGACTAGCTCCTCCCAGCCTGATAATACTAGATTAATAGGTAACCTAATTGTGAAAAGGGTGGAAGATAATTCTAATGTAGAAGTTGCATGATTGGGTAAAGAAGTATCTAGTTTAAATTTAGCCAGATCTGAAAGAGAAGAAAAGGCAATGTTTGAATTACAAAATAAATATGAAAAGGTTCTGGAAGCCTACAATAAAGAAGTTCAAAGGAGAATTGAACTTGAGAATAAGATGATGGTATAGTCTACTAGGCTAAGGATCACATATCGTTGCCCACCAATGGAGCCTTTTAAATCCACTTCCCTTATTGAGGTTCTTGATACATTGTAGAGGCCATAATATTATACAACTAAATATTTTGAAGAGGAGAAGAGTAAATTGTGGTCATTACATGTAGAGTTAAATGTATAAGATGAGGATAAATTGAGAAAGGCTCTCATGCAATTGGTTGATAAGATTGAATGGCCCGTGTTTTATGATCAACTAGCAAAGACAATGAACATATGGGATGAAATAAAGGCAAGAGATGAAACTTTGAAACCAATTGTTAACATGTGGAATAAGAGGAGAAAAAAGGTCACCTTTTTATGTTTTTATGTCAACAATTTTTCATATGATTATATAGAAAGAACTTATGATGTTGTTAATGACCTCTTAGAGTTTGATGATAACAGAGTTAAGCTACAAAGGATAATTGTTAGCTACTTGGACAAATACAAGAGTGTTAATTTTCCCTTATTTCCACATGCTTTAGATAAGAAGAATAAATTAAAAAATAGAAAAAAAATGGGCCAAAGAATTAGATGACTTATTTTGTCTAAGGATGAATAGAGTCATAAATGAAAATGGAAATGCATGTTGGTCAGCTACCACCGAGGAAATTGTAAAAGCCCAATTATTATTTTATCCTTTAAAGTGAGGTTTTATTAAAATTGACAAAGTAGCTAAATATGTGACTAAGAAGCAACATGATATTCTGAAATTCAATTGGCTAGCTGACACACTTTTTGACAAGTGGATGGAAAATATTGCTCCTAGTGAATGGTTAGAAGATGTTGAAACTGATGATGAGGAGGAGATGGAATAAGATGATATATAGATAATTGATGTACCATCCAAAGATCAAAAGGAGGAAGAGAATAAAGGTGAGAAGAAAATTATAGTTGTAGGCACAAAGGCCCAAATTGACTACATGGAAATAGAGGAAGAGAAAATAACTATTACTTTAAAAGTACATGATGATACAAGTGAAGATGTGAGAGTTGAGGTGAGCCTGTAGAGTTTGGAGGTAGATACATCATAGGTACACCCAATGGCCACATATTCTAAGGATTTAAAATAGCAGAAAGGCCAATCATTAACTTTTTTCAAGCAAAGAAAGCATATCATTAGGTGGAATAGAAAAAGTGGTCTGACAAAGGAATGTTATGATACAAAATATTTTTTGTTGCAAAAAATTTTGTCCTTTATGATAGTAGCAAAATGTAGAATTTTTTTGTCTAAAGAACAGCTGCCAGTTCTCTATACCTAAATCTTGTTGCATCTCACCCTATATAAGTGAGATCCCAAGGTTAGAGAAGGGTCCAAAAATTTTGTATAATTTTTTGTTTTTTTTTTTTTCAAGAAAGGTATAGTTGGTCCACTTGTGTGTAGTGTTTTAGAGTTTACTTTCACGTCTAGTACTCTCTGATGATACATATAAATGATAGAATCAAAAAGATATTTTGAGTTTCATTGAATTTCTATTGGTTATTGTATTAGTCAGTTCAAAGGATAATACAAATGGGTACTTATACTACATTTGTGTTATCAATTTCTGTCTCCAATTTATGAGTTTGTTCACTTTCAAATTAGTTAAATAAGGTTTAATTGATTGACTACAATCTAGATAGGTAGTATACTAATTCTGTTGTTGTTTTTTATTCAAGGAATGAAGGAAGTGCTTCAATAAATTAGTAGGCTCTATGAGTTGATAAAAAGGTATAGTTCATAACAATGGGCATTAATGATTACAATTGATAAATTCATCTACAAGTTATTTGAATTAGATCCCCTTCTAATAGTTGACTCTATGTAAGAATAAATAAGGCACTGGTCATATAAATTAGAGATAAATTTAAGTAAATTCTGCTACATCTACCCAATCTATATTCAAATCTAAATCAATCAAATATTGTATCCAATGTATAAGGGTGGTCATTACCTATTTGTGGAAGTTCATGAGGTATTTTTAGCTACTATAGTTCATGATTGGTTTCAAATATATTAGAGAAATTGGACCATATCTTTAATATTAGGGATTAAGTGTAATAGTCAAGAAAATATTGGAATCCCTAAGGTACTCCCACCTTGGTCTTGTAGAGCCAAAAGTGTAGAAAGAATTTATGCTTTGTGAAGTTGGCCCAAAGCAACAGTTTATCATGATAAATATGAGTATTAGCTATCTCCAGGTATAACAAATTTTGTTGTCTATTGGTAGTAATAATCACTATTAAATCAGGAGTCAATAAAGTATCAGGTTCATAGTAAAAAAATCTTCTGTAATCATATGTCTCTTTGTTGCTTTCTTCTTTCTCTTTTTTGCAAACTCATCAATTCTCACATGTGTATTTTCTATGATTTTATGAGTAGAAAAATTCAAACATTTGCATTCTTTACTTCTTCAGGAGTATCCTAGAAATATGCCTTCATCACCTTTTACATCAAATTTGATTTTTCTAGATTCTTTTAAGATATAACATTTTCTATCAAATACTTTCAAGTAACTTGCATTTGGTTTGTAGTCATGCCATAGTTGATAAAGAGTTTGATTTGAATCTTTCTTTAGCTATACTCTATTCAAGGTATGGACTATAGTGTTGATTGCTTCCTTCTAGTATTTGATTGCAACATTCTTTTCTATCATCAATGTTCTTGTACAATCCATGATAGATTTATTCCTTCTTTTAGCTATACCATTTTTCTGAGGTGCACTAGGTCTTGATACTTATCTTTTAATTCCTCTTTCAATGTAGAAATTATTGAATTTTTTGCTGATGAATTCACCATCTCTGTCTAATCTCAGACATTTTAATCTCTTTCCAAATTCTTTTTCTACTCTTGCTAGATACCACTTGAACTTTTGAAGGCTTCTAATTTATCTTTTAGATACAATATAGTCATCATCATAGAATAGTCATCAACAAAAAGAATGAAAAAATTTTCTCTACTATAACTCTCTATTCCAATAGGTCCACATAAGTTAGTATGCATAAGTTCTAAGACTTCTTCTAACAGATAGTTTTTTCTTTTGAAACTAGTCTTTCCCATCTCACCAATTTGGTAATTTTTCCATAGACTCATATTAGGTTTCTTCAAACCAGGAATACCTCTTACTCTTTTTATGTTTTCTTATCTTAACCAGATTGTCAAATTTTACATGACATAGTCTTTTGTGCCATAACTAACTTTCTTCTATATGAAGAATAAATCATGAACCTTCATTGAGATCAAGATAAAATAGATTACCTTTTGTTTGCTTGCTAGATCCAACTAGATTTCCTTTTCCATCTAGTAGTTTGGTCATTCCATTCATAAATTCTACCTTGAATCCAATGTTATTCAACTATACCACACTTAGTAGATTATGCTTTAATCCTTCAACCCAATAAGAATTGTCACATACAAGTTCTTTAGTCAAATAAATACATCTTTTTTCCTTATGTTACAATGTTCATTGTTTCCACATCTCACACTACCACCACTATAATACTCCATGTGCTCAAATTTTGTTTTATCTCTAGTCATATTATGTTAACAACCACTATCAATGATCCATGTATCATTTTTTCTAACATGAGAGACAAGTTCCATCATATCTCCCTCATTGTCATATTCATCCTTTATAGAAATATATATCATTTCATCTTCAGTATTATCAAAATCTTTAGCCATAAAAAAAGATTTCCTACCTTTGTCCTTGTAGTTATTGTAGTTCTCTAAATCCTTCTTTCCTTTATGCTTATCTTTTTTTTCTCTATTTGGACACCTTGTAGTAATATGATGAATTTATTTAGAAGAAAAATATATCAGAGGAACTTTACCTTTGTACTTTCCTCTCCCTTTAGAATACTATCCCTAATATGATGAATTTCTTTAGAAGAAAAATATATCAGAGGAACTTTACCTTTGTACTTTCCTCTCCCTTTAGAATACTATCTTGCAAGTAGGGATTCAACAACTTCAAGATCACTATCTAAGCTCTCATTTGTTTCTTCTTCTTCACTTCACAACTGACTAGACTTAGATTTCTTACTCTTTTTATTGAGTGAGAGTTTAACTTCAAATGCAGTTTCAATACCTTTTGAACTAGGAACATAGTTATCAAATTTATCCAACTCAAAAGTTGTCAATCTTCCAAATAGAGCATCCAAAGATATTTTATTATTTGGATCACATCTCATCACTTTAATAGTAGACACTCTAATTTCATAAATAGGAAGAAGAGCTCTAAGTACCTTGCTTACAACTATATTGTCATCAATGTCTCTTCCAAATGCTTTGATTCTTTCCACATATTTTGCAATGTTTTCATCTTCTCTCATTTTCATCTGATCAAAATGACCTCTAAGACATTTAGCTTTGGCTCTTCTTACATTGTCATCTCCTCCAGAAATGTCTTTCAGTTTGGTCCATATTTCATGAGCAGTTTTGTAATCTTTTTCTTCATCAAATTCAGCATAACTAAGAGTAGATGCAATATCAGTCATCATGATGTTATGATTCTTCTTTTCATAAATATCTTCAACTCATAATGTTCCATTTGGAGTCTTGTATTTAATATCAAGTTATCTACAACCTAAATCATTGATGGTAACCAAATGTAACCTCATGATTCCTTGCCATGCTACAAAATTGTCTCTCTTCAGCTTGGGAATCACTCTTTTGTAAGACATCTTGATCTCTTAGCTTAGGTCCTTGAAACCTTCTCTACAAGCACCAAAATCTCTAATACCAATTGTTGGAAATATAAGAGGAGTAACTAAGAGGTGAGGGGTGAATCAGTTACTACAAAAATAAATCTTAGATCTCTCATATGTCAGTACAAAATAATCTCTAAAAACTAAATATTGCTAATGCTCAACAAATACACATAAAATATTATAACTCAGTAAATACTGAATATGCAAACTTTAGATGTTATCTATGATTACCATTTCTTTAGCTTAGTTGCAAACATATAAAATAAAATAACATGAACACATTTGACACCAAGATTTAATGTGGAAACCCAATTTGGAAAAACCACCAATTGCAACTAGTTACTATTTTCACTCTTCTGAAGTGGGCTCTATTAGGAGCCAACCCTATTAAAGGTCACAAAAAACACTATTAGGTGTGACCCTTTTAGAAGATTTAATCACCTTGTTAGGAGTGGCCTTGTTAGAAGTCTTTAGACAATTCAATAGAATTGCCACCTTGTTAGAGGATCTACAAATAGTTGTTAAGCCAACTCTGTTAAGAGATTTAGATCACTGCTATAATGGTTAGAAAGTAACAATGACATGACCTAATTTGAATGCAACTAAATTTCTAATTAAAGATATGAATTCTAGCTTTACTTGATCCTTCCTAATCAAATATATATTTTCCTCTTGATGCAGAGTATGAAGCAAAAGCACCAACTCTTCTTCCAACTCCGATCAGCACCTTAACTTGCTTCCAACCTCCAAACAGCAACTAGGCCTTCTGCCAAGGTTAATGACTGACCCAATGGCTTCTAGCATTGGTATAATCTACCTCAAAGTGGACTCCACTTCACAAGCCCAACCCTCAAACCTAGGGTTCACAAACAACTTGGGATAATCACACCTATTACGGATTCCCTAACACCAAATAGGCCTAAAATAGAAAATAATTCTTAGATTGGGTTAGAACTCCATTCCCATGATAGAAATGGTTCCTACTAACTAAAAACAACAAGAAAAACCCCCACTTTGAAGTTTCTCAACACCCAACACTAAAAATTACAAATTGTTACCAGCACTTTTATTAGAACAATTACTAGTTTCAATGGTCAAACTCCCAAAAAAATACAAAGAACCATACAATATTTTCACATCACCAAACACCCTTCAACTACTCCTATGAGATTCCAAAAGATCAATTACCAACTCTACTCCAGCATCAGGTTATGCCCACTTTGTGTCACAGTCCTAAATGGCCAGTTTAGGCTGGGTTACAAGGAAAGCATGAATAAATGGGTTCAACCCCTTGGATCTCTTCTAAACCTTTTATTTTTCCTTCTACACCCTTCACTTGGGTCAAATCAATCAACTTGGGAGCGTGATCCTTCGTTTTCCTTCAAAACTAGACTAGACATAAGACTATGTTCAGCCTAGGGCTTGCTGGCAAAAATAGGTGCCCAACTCTTATAGCCCTGAAACTCTACCATCTTTAATTCACCTCTCCTAACTTGCATTCCACAAAGCAGCATTGAAATCCCATGGTTGGTTTGCAAGTTAGGAGGCCATCTTGTTGAAACCCTCAATGTGCAGCAATTTCAGACCTACCTCTGCTAAAACAGGTATAACTTTTAACCTAGAATAGATAAAAACTTCAAACCAATTGAATTAGAATGCTGACTCAGTCCTCTTTTCAAAAATATAATATTTTTACCATTACCAATCCGTACAGTCCATACGAAATTGAAAAAACAAAGAAAATTGCAGAATTTTTGAGTTTTATTCACCAAATGTTGTCCACCCGTCTGTACCGTGGCCTTCCCCACGTGTGGAGACATTAAATAAGTTTCTTCCAACAGTTATAACTTCCATTTGGATGGTTGGAAGAACATGCAACTTCCTTTTTTAAGTTTGACAACAAATTTGCAAAAATTGCTCTTTAGCAACTTTTTGCATTTTGCAACTTTCTTGCACCTTTGCACTTTTTTTTTACACACCTTCAATTCAAACGTGTCCTAATGACTCAAATCCACCTGAAACATCCTAAAAATAGTAAAATACTCAAGAATTCATAAATAATGACTCCTTGGTTACAAATGGTCACTTGGCTTATAACCACACCAATGTACCATTGTACCTTAGAATTGAGTCTTCATTAAAAATATGGACCAAACTTCATTCCTAACAACTCTAATGTACTAAAAACCTTGAATTCATGCCTAAGAGCCTTAGATGCCCTACACCATACTCCTCAGGCTGAAAAAAACTCAAGTCTCTTGAGTTGGTAATGTGGAAACATTGTATCCCATCTTCTTTATAGTTGATTCAGGCAGCCAACTTGCATCTTCAACTGGTCTACCTGTCCATTTGATGAGGTAGTCCATGTACACCTTCCTCCTAGTCATTTTTCCTTCTCTTTTATCCAAAACACTTTCTATAGTGACTACCCCTACCTTGGGAAGAGTTTTCATGATCTCTTTATCTACTGTGGTTGATTCAATGCCACTGGTTTCAGTCTGAGAACCTCTGTAAGGATATAAATCAGAGACATTAAATGTATTGGAGAGCCCTATGTCTGGTGGCAACTCCACCTTATAGGCATTGTGTCCACATTTTTTCAAGATCCTAAAAGGACCTATTTTCCTCATCATCAACTTAGTAAACTTACCTTTAGGAAGCCTCTCCTTTTTAAGGTTCACCATAACCAGATCTCCTATTTCAAATTGAAGATCTCTCCTCTTAGTATCTACTGCTTCCTTATACTTCATTGTCATTTTTCCTAGCCTATCTTTGACCTCTTGATGAATTTCCTTCATCACCTCAGCAAAATCACATGCTTGAGCACTAGTTCTTTCCATAGATTTGACATCTCTAACCTCCATTACCCCTCTAGGATGAGTGCCATAAACAATTTGAAATGGGCTCAATCCGGTTGTCCTATTCATTGAATCATTATAAGCAAACTCTGCTTGTGCTATGATTGAGTCCCAAGATGATCCATGTTCCTTAGTAAGGCATCTTAATAGGTTGCTTAATGATCTATTAACCACCTCCATTTGGCCATCTGATTGTGGATGGTATGCTGATGAAAATGAGAGGTCTGTACCAAGTTTTCTCCACAAAGTCCTCCAAAAGTGCCCAAGAAACTTAGAATCTCTATCTGAGACTATGGATAATGGTAATCCATGTAGTCTTACTACTTCCTTGAAAAAGATACCTGCAATATAAGAGGCATCATGACTGGTTTTACATGGCAAAAAATGTGCCATCTTGGAAAACCGATCTACTACAACACAAATACTATCATAGCCTTGCTTGGTCCTTGGCAATCCAAGTACAAAGTCTAAACTTACAGCATCCCAAGGCCTATTTGGTATTGGTAATGGGGTGTATAGTCCTGCATTAGAAGTCTTCCCCTTTGCCTTTTGACAAATCACACAAGTCTCTACAAACTTTCTTACATCAGTAGGCATCCTAGGCCAGTAATAAAATCTTCTTACTAGTTCAAGGGTCTTGTCCAATCCAAAATGACCAGCTAGACCCCCACAGTTCTTCTCCTTTATAATGTTCTCCCTCAAGGATCCTTTAGGGATGCATAGCTGACTCCCTTTGAAGAGCAATCCTTCTTGCAACATGAATTCTGCATAAATGCTATGGTATTGCCCTGTCATATCCCTGCAGACTTGATGAACTTCTTTGAAGTCTTCATCACTTTCATACATGTATTTTATGGAGTGGAATCCCACATTCTCCAACCTCATTTCTTGAATGGTCAAATTCCTTCTACTAAGGGCATCAACAACCTTATTTTCCTCCCCTTTTTTATGCTTAATAGTGAAGGTGTATGATTGAAGGTACTCCATCCATTTCACATGCCTGTGGTTCAACTTTTCCTGTCTATTCAAGAAACTCAATGCATGGTTATCTGTATAGACAATAAACTCCTTGGGCAATAAATAATGTCTCCATTTTCTTAGATACTGAACCATAGCATACAATTCTAAATCATATGTAGAATATCTTTGTTTTGCTTCATTTAACTTTTCACTAAAGAAGGCTATTGGCTTACCTTCTTGACTTAGGACTCCTCCTATGGCCCTATTACTTGCATCACATTCAATAGTAAATACCTTCTTGAAATTAGGTAGAGCAAGGATGGGTGCCTCTGCAACCCTTTTCTTCAAGTACTCAAAGGACTGATCAGTGTCTCCTATCCATGCAAATTTACATTTTCTTCCACCCTTGATTGTATCAATCATAGGGGAACACACATTACTGAAACCTCTAATAAAATTGCTATAAAAGTTTGCCAAACCATGAAAGCTCTTTACCTCACTTGCATTCCTTGGTGTAGGCCAGTTGAGGATTGCTTCCACCTTTTCTGGATCCATCTTGAGGTTGCCCTTGGAGATTACAAAACCTAGGAACACCAACTCTTCTTTCATGAAGACACATTTATTCAAATTTATCTTCAATTCCTTCTCCCTGAGTTTCTTCAAAACCAATTCCAAGTGTGTTAGATGTTCCTCTTTAGATTTGCTAAAAATCAATATATCATCAAGATATACAACAACAAAATGATTGATGAAAGGTTCCAAAACTTCATTCATGAGTCTCATGAATGTACTAGGGGCATTAGAAAGGCCAAAGGGCATCACCATCCATTCATAAAGTCCCTCATTATTTTTGAAGGAAGTTTTCCATTCATCTCCTTCCCTTATTCTAATTTGGTGGTAACCGCTTTTCAAATCAATCTTGGAATAGTACCTTGCCCCTCCTAGGTGATCCATCAAATCCTCCATCCTAGGCATTGGAAACCTATATCTAATGGTTATCTTGTTTATGGCTCTTGAGTCCATACACAACCTCCATGTACCCTCCTTTTTGGGTGCCAACAAAGCAGGGACTGCACAAGGGCTGATGCTCTTTCTTATGAACCCTTTTTCAAGCAACTCCTCAACTTGTCTTGCTAATTCCTTGTTTTGTTCTGGTGTCAACCTATAGGTAGGCTTATTAGGCAGTGTAAAACCTGGAATAAAATCAATACAATGACTTGCCTCTCTAAATGGTGGCAAGGTATCAGTAGCAGGGTCTGAAATAACTTCCTTGTATCTATCCAAAAGCTGCCTCACTTCCTTGGGTTCCACATTCCTTATTCCTAATCTGCCTTCCTCCATTTTATCCTCTTGTCTTGGCTTTACTACAATGGCAAAGCATGGGGTGTTCTTCACCTTGAGAGTCTTCAAAAACTTCTTTTCCCCAACCATCATTACACTAGATGAATGTTGGGTCTCCTTTCCATCTTCTAGCAATGGTGTCATAGTGTACTCCTTCCCATTTTTGGTGATGATGTAGACATTGTTCCTCCCATCATGCTTGGAATTGACATCATACTGCCATGGCCTACCTAACAACAAATGACAAGCATCCATATCTACAACATCACAA
Organism: Cupressus sempervirens; assembly: GCA_028749045.1. NCBI lineage: Eukaryota > Viridiplantae > Streptophyta > Pinopsida > Cupressales > Cupressaceae > Cupressus > Cupressus sempervirens. The sequence continues at coordinate 104,346,366 of CM053783.1, forward strand.
ACAATTTTGTCCTTGTACTCCCCAATTTGAAATTCAACATTAACTTGTTCATTAACAACAACTTGCTGCTCCTTACTTAACCATGAAACTTTGTAAGGGTTAGGATGAGGTGACCTCTTCAATCCAAGCTTATTTTCCATCTCTATTGATGCAATATTATCAGTTGAATCAGAATCAACAATTACCTTACACACTTTACCTTTTACCTTGCACAAGGTCTTAAATAAGGTCTTCCTTTGGGGAGGTTCTTGTTCTGCAACTGTCTTCAGCAGGGTTCTATTGAACATTAAAGATTCCCCTTGCTCTGGATCAGCATTCCCTCTTGCTCCTTGGTCACTTTGTGCATCCTCTTCTTGAGCCAAGTGGATTCTTCTATCTCCTTCTTGATTGTTGCTGCCCCCTTTCTCTGGACACCTAGAGGATCTATGCCCTGTTTGATTGCAGGTAAAACACCTTCTAGTGAATACCCCTGGAGTCCTTCCTCCAAATCTTCCTCTCCCATTAGGTCTCCTACCTCTAAATCCTCCTCTAGGATTGGATTCTCCATCTGATTTTTCTTGACTGCTGCTAGGTTCACCTTGAGATCTATTAGATGAACCTCTGCCCCCAAATCTTCCTCCACCTCTGTTATTTCCTCCTCTCCCTCTTCCATGGGAATCACTTCTCCTCTTGAGTTTCTCCTCAATCTTGAGGGCCATTTGATAACATTGGTGGACGGTCTTAGGATTGAACAAAACTAGTTCATCCTTGATGGAGTACTTGAGCCCATTCAAGTATCTTGCCAACTTTTGCTTTTCACTTTCAGGAACTTGAGCCCTTAGAGTGAGTTTATGAAACTCCTCTGTATATGCTCCTACATCCAAGTCCTTTTGCCTGAGACTTTGCAACTTTTGATGCATTAGGACCTCATAGTCTTCTGGTACAAACTGTTTCTTGATCTCTGATTTCATTCTCTTCCATGTGGCTATGGGTGCCTTCTCTTCCTATATTCTCTCATTTTGAAGTAAATTCCACCAACTAAGGGTAGATCCTTTCATCTTAGACTTAGCCACCTTTATCTTTTGGTATTTCCAGCACATTATCACATTCAAAGTGATTTTCAAGTGCTTCAATCCACTCCATGCATTCTTCTGGATTCTGTAGAACCAGAATCAGTATGCAAAGAACATTAACAAATAAAGTAAACATTCAAAAACCAAAAACTGAATTCACATATATGCTTAGACAAAGAAAGAGAACAAGAAGTACAAACCTCACAAGAGAAAACACTCCATGCTTTCTTGATTTTGTAGATGTGTCCTTTTGCTGTGGATGTATGCTCAAGATGCTCAAAAGTTGCTTCAATGGAGATGGGTAATGGCAAATTGGTAGCTTTGTGAGCTCTCAATTTGGCATTATAAGGGTAATATTGATGGCTTTGGTTCTCAAAATAGCATGGTAACTTTAGGTCAAAGATTGTTGATGAAATGGCTTCGGATGGGATTCAATTTATAGGCTAAGGGGTAGAGAGATGGAGGGCCTAGATGCAAGGATGGATGAAGGCTTAAGGAGGGCTAAGATGCACTCAAAGGGGAGCACATGGATTGTGCTTGTTTAGCACCAATGGGAAGGTGACACTTGTCACAAGGAGGATGAGTGTGAGAGGGTAGGGTAAAGGGTTGGTTAAAGTCATGATGAGTGGGGTTGAGTATGTAAGAGGGATGTAAGAGGAATGAGTGTGGAAGAGGGAAGAGTGTGTAAGATGGATGTAAGAGTCATGAGTGGGCTTGTAAGAGTCTTTTATGTTTTGTAAGAGCACTCATGACTTAGTGGTTGGGTTTTTTGAGGGGAGACTTTGGTTTGGATTAGGAAAGTCTTAAACTTGTTTAAGGAATGTGACAACATTAGGGGGTGGATTAGGCTTGGGTTTAGGATTAGATTAGGGATGTTAGAGATGTGCAAGTGGATGGCATTAATGAGGGTGGGTGAGTTAGTGGCTAAGCTTGGTTAGTATGGGTGGATGGGGTGGATTAGGCTAAATGGAGGATTAGAGATAGGTTAGGGGTTTTTGAATTTGAGGATTTCATTTATCAAATAGATTTATTTAATAAATGGGGATTTTTGGAATTAGATAGGAGAAAAGGATTTAATTGATAAATAATAGATTATTTGATTTATCAATTAGGACTATAGATGATTAATTAAATTAATCAACAAGGGGATGACAAAGGATTAATTAAATAAGAATTTAATTAATGATGCCTTTAGAGATGGCTAAATTAGATTACCAAAGCAGTGTAATCAAATTTAGGTGTCTACAGATTCAACTTACCACAGAACATAGGTAGGTCTGATCTTTGATCCTTTCTTCCTACCCTTTCTAGGGCCTCCAACATGGCTCTTTGATCTGCAGACATTTCATCTCTAACCTGCCTAGGCTCTCTAACTTTAGTCCTTTCTTCTTCTCCTTCAGAGTCTTCCATGACTCCTCTAGCCATCTTGCCCTTCAATTTTTCCAATTCTCTTTTGATGCTTCTATTTTCTTCCCTTACTGCTCTACTTTCTGCCATTTGTTCTTTGATCAACTTGGCCAATTCCACATTTGTGATCCTAAGAGGTATCTCCCTCTCTCCTTCCTCATTATCTGACATCTTTCCTCTCGAATCAGGCTCTTAGTGGCTTTGATACCACTATGATGCAGAGTATGCAGCAAAAGCACCAACTCTTCTTCCAACTCCGATCAGCACCTTAACTTGCTTCCAACCTCCAAACAGCAACTAGGCCTTCTTCCAAGGTTAATGACTGACCCAATGGCTTCTAACATTGGTAGACTCTACCTCAAAGTGGACTCCACTTCACAAGCCCAATCCTCAAACCTAGGGTTCACAAACAACTTGGGACAATCACACCTATTACGGATTCCCTAACACCAAATAGGCCTAAAATAGAAAATACTTCTTAGATTGGGTTAGAACTCCATTCCCATGATATAAATGGTTCTTATTAACTCAAAACAACAAGAAAAACCCCCACTTTGAAGTTTCTCAACACCCAACACTAAAAATTACAAATTGTTACCAGCACTTTTATTAGAACAATTCCTAGTTTCAATGGTCAAACTCCCAAAAAAATACAAAGAACCATACAATATTTTCACATCACCAAACACCCTTCAACTACTCCTATGAGATTCCAAAAGTTCAATTACCAACTCTACTCCAGCATCAAGTTATGCCCGCTTTGTGTCACAGTCCTAAATGGCCAGTTTAGGCTGGGTTACAAGGAAAGCATAAATAAATGGGTTCAAAGACTTGGTTCAACCCCTTGGATCTCTTCTAAACCTTTTATTTTTCCTTCTACACCCTTCACTTGGGTCAAATCAATCAACTTGGGAGTGTGATCCTTCATTTTCCTTCAAAACTAGACTAGACATAAGACTATGTTCAGCCTAGGGTTTGCTGGTAAAAATAGGTTCCCAACTCCTACAGCCCTAAAACTCTTCCATCTTTAAGTCACCTCTCCTAACTTGCATTCCACAAAGCGGCATTGAAATCCCATGGTGGGTTTGCAAGTTAGGAGGCCATCTTGTTGAAACCCTCAATGTGTAGCAATTTTAGACCTACCTCTGCTAAAACAGGTATAAATTTTAACCCAGAATAGATAAAAACTTCAAACCAATTGAATTAGAATTCTGACTCAGTCCTCTTTCCAAAAATATAATATCTTTACCACTACCAATCCGTACAGTCCGTACGGAATTGAAAAAATAGAAAAAATTGCAGAATTTCTGAGTTTTATTCACCAAATGCTCTCCACCCGTCCGTACCGTGGCCTTCCCCATGTGTGGATACCTTAAATAAGTGTCTTCCAATAGTTATAACTTCCATTTGGATGGTTGGAATACCATACAACTTCCTTTTTTAAGTTTGACAACAAATTTGCAAAAATTGCTCTTTAGCAACTCTTTGCATTTTGCAACTTTCTTGCACCTTTGCACTTTTTTTTTACACACCTTCAATTCAAACGTGTCCTAATGACTCAAATCCACCTAAAACATCCTAAAAACAGTAAAATACTCAAGAATTCATAAATAATGACTCCTTGGTTACAAATGGTCACTTGGTTTATAACCACACCAATGTGCCATTGTACCTTAGAATTGAGTCTTCATTACAAATATGGACCAAACTTCATTCCTAACAACTCTAACATACTAAACACCTTGAATTCATGCCTAAGAGCCTTGGGTGCCCTGCACCACCTCTCCACAAGGATATTTTTCTTATCCTTCTGATTCACTTTTTCGTAGCAAATCCTCCATTCTCTCACACACATTCTAACCCAAAATTTGACCTTATACTTATATCTTTTATATTGTCAAGTCCACTAGAATATAATTTACAATAACTAATAATTCATCTTCTTAGTTGGGTAGAACCAATAGATAGATCAATTAAACTTAATATGCCAAAACAAGAAAATCCTTCATTAGCCAAACCTTCTTAGCATTAACTAACTCAAAAATGATTTCCTATGTTAACAAAGTGAGCTTAGTTAACACTACATATTTGTAAAGTTCATTTGATAACTAAGTGAACTTAGTTAGGACTAGTTCCATCCAACTTTTCCTTTAATAGCCAAGTGAGCTCGGTTAACGCTCATCTTCAGTAGACTTTCCTTTGGCACCTAAGTGAACTTGGTAGATACTACCTTCTAAACTAGAAAAACTCTAGAACACTTAGTAGACACAGGAAACTATCTTCACTACTCGAGTGAGCTTGACATACATTGACTAGTAATGATATGACATATGTGTAACATCAAAGACAATACATAATTAATCAATTTTATGCAACACTTATACTCAACTAAGCAACAAGTTGGCCTAGTAAGCTACAAATTAAATATCCATTACATTAACTACTTGAAGAGCCACAAGACAAACTCGAATAAAAATTAAATATTGAATGCCTTAAAGGCTTACATCACTTATTGAATACATCAAACAATTATCCAAGACCCAAATAGGTTCACTTAACTCTACTAAAATCCCAAGTAATCATGCAAGATAGCCAACTACCCTAGGATGCTCCTGCATCAATTTGAAAATAATATTTTGGAGCAAGTAGCATAGACAATTTCTATTGATCAAGTAGAATTATCTATTATTCATACAACACTAGAAACATCTGTAAATAATGTTGTTTCTTTATTTGTCAAGTGACATGTCTATCTTTACTAAGGAAATTAAGGATAAATTATCCAAGATAGATGAGGATATGAAGACGAGTGCACATCTATTGTCACTTGATCCTAATTGTAGTTCTACACACTTTACAAAGATTAGATACTTAATAGAGCTACAAGAAGAGTTGTTAAGGGAAAAAGCTAGAATTAGGGCTGGGTAAAAGTACAAAGTTGTGTCACCTTTCAGGATGACTTATCAAAAAAACTTAATTTGAGTATTTCTATCTAAAAATCTTTTTTAAAAAAATTCATTCTAGCTATGTTATACATGGTCACACACTTTTCCAATTGGAAATGTCTATTAAATGCATGTTTTACACTAGTTTGTATCCAATTACTAAAGAAATACAATTATTTTAGAAAAGTGGCATTTCAATAACTCTTACTATTTTTGAAGATTTTTTTAATAATATGTAAACACCATTTCATAGAGCTTGAAGTCAAGAATATTATCATATAGAGCTTATAGTGTTTTAATTAGATATAGTATATTATAATTAAAATTTCTACAAGTACATATTTAACACTCAAAAGGATGTTGATTTTGAGAAATAAAAAAATATTAGATCATATAAAAAAATTATAAAAATTATATGACGCTCTAGAGAAGAGAGTCCTCTTCTAGAATGTATAATTTTTCTCCTAGATAGAATAGATTTTTTTTGAAAAATGTCCTGGGAGATGAAAACTATCAATTTTAGGTGAGTTGAGATTTTAATCCTTATAAAAGAGAAAATATAGGTCTAAAGCCAATTTTTTTTTTCATTTTTCTGGATATATATGGTATCTATAACATAGTCTAAGATCAAAGGGAAATAAATTTATTTCCATATAGTTTTGTGGTGGGAACTAGACCCCTAATTTTCAGCATTTTTTAGCACCTAAAAATTCTCTATAAAAATTAGGAAAATATATCAATTTTTATTCCAAATAATTATTAGAAATTATTTTCCTAAACTTCATCCATTTTTACACATTTCATTAGTTTACTTCATTTCCAAATTCAAAATAATAATACCAATTTTATGTCATTGAAGGTGAACGATTATACTTTTGTTAGCCTTTTCCTTTACAAAAGGGTGACACGAGTTTGTGCTTTTACTTGGCTACACTTGTAAAAATTTAGGGCATGATTCTCCCAAACATGGATACAATGCAAAAACATATTTCACATGCAAAAACATTGATCCATGATAATAACCTTTCCATAGCTTACCACATAGTACATCTACTAAAGTATCAAAGGAAGCCGAGTTAACTAATTTGTCAGCTAAACCTAATGAATCTAAGAAAATAGAGCAAGTTGATAAACCTAAGCAAGATGGACCAGCCAAGGAAGTAAAATGTGAGTTCAAAGATAGATGCTTCATTTGTAATGAAGTTGGACATATGAAAAAAAATTGCACAATTAAGTATTTTAAACCCATTACTAATTTCTATTGTTATAATTGTCATGGTTATTGTCATAAAAAAATAGAACGTAAGAAACCTAAGTTTGATAGTAATAATGAAAATAGTAGAATGTCTAGGAATATTAACCTTATAGGTAATGAAAGAGAAAGATCATAAAAGAGATCCAATAATGGAGTGAGATCTAATGGTAAGAAGAACTAGTTTGTGTGTTACAAGTGTAACAACCCTAGAAATATTGCATGGAATTACAAAACACCTAAGAATTAGAATGGAACTAATAAGAGAAGAAATGCACCTATATGTTAGTTATGTAACAACTTCAAACACACAACAAGATATTGTAGAATGGATAGAAGGAACAACAATGGGAATAATAAAAGGAATGTTAATGTAAAACACAATAGTCAGAAAGAAGCAATAAAGGATCATATTGATGAGTTCAAGAAATCATTTGTGATAGCTAGAGATCCAAAAAGCTCTTATACAATTTTGGAGGAACAATTTTTTGATGCACTTGATAGGACATTGAAGTCATAGATTGTTTGTGACTCATCCTACCTGAATTAAGAAACTCTAGTAGTTGCAAAGCATCAGTTGGCCAAAACTGATGTTAGAGAGAGAGTTGGAAGTTGCACAATTAAAAAAAGGTTAAGGACATAGAGAGAAGGATATGATCAAGTGCACAAGTCTTGATATAATCACAGTAAGCAAGAATTCAAAAATCAAGCTTGCTAGTACATAGAGACAATATTTGAATATGTGGTAGATACACATTTAATGTACAGTGCAATTTGAAATGATTTAAGGATTGAAAGAAAGATTGTAAGAACCATATTTTCATGCAAAGTGTCTTGATCAAATTGAAAAACAATTTGACAATGAATTGAAGTGCAAAGTGAAGTTTGTGAAGCAAAAAGTTGTAGAAGCGCTAAATCACAGTTTTAAGGTATTTTATGAAGCTTGAATCCATTTTTATAGTAATTACATTTAAAATGGAAAGTCAAAAAGTGCAAGATATAAGTGATAGACCGAGGTATGAGATTAAGAAGCATCTATTTGTATCTTTATTGGATGATCCAATGGGCTCATTTTTGTAAGTTCCAAAAAATATTTTACATGTTAAAGATATAAGAAGCTACATTCATTGTAAGATTGAGTGCATAGGAGATGATGAAATTCATGAGGACTTAGGAAAGACATGTAACAATGACCTACTACTAAAGTCTAAGTATGCACACCTAGAGAATTTGAATTTGGTGAAGTATATGTTTTACATGGAATTTGACAATCACAACTAGACCCAAATTATTTTGAGTAAGATGTATGATGATATGTTTTGGATAGGAGATGAGAATATTGTCAATCACAATGACCTAATTCATAAGGTCACAAGATTGACCAATTAAGGATGTAATCTTGTAAATGAGAAGAATGTTAGGAAAATGGTTGAGACTAACCTAATATTGAAGTTTGATGGAAGGAACATGAAGGTTAAACATATTCAAGATGAAGAAGTAAAATTGTTAACCAAGATATTGGGGTACAAGTTGAACCATGGATTTGTAAACATAAAAATGTAGCCTCAATTGCTCCACCTACACTTCAACATGGTCCTTATATGTGGATTCATCCTAGAATGAACATGGGATTGTTCATCCAAGAGGTCTAGCAAGCCGACTTGTTGCCTTCTAACTAGAAAGATTTTGCCTATTTATGCTCTCAGAGTTGAGATGTAGGCAACAACACCATTGTGGAATAAAGGGTTTAAATGCAATTAAGTCTATATGATATGTAGGTAATCTAGATGATATATGCATTTAATCTAATAGAATATAAAATAAACTAGACTATGTGTATGCATATTAAAGCTACATGACCTTTAAATCTAAATAATGAGAAACTTATGAGAATAATGAGCTAATGAGTGCACAATTCAGTAGAGATTCAATGCAAATTCAATTCAACCTTCTTAATGAGGAATTAGGAGTCTCTTAAATAGAATTCATGAAATCCATCAATGGTTGAGATCAACTCAGATCAACGGTTAAGATTGAAGCCAAGATTTAGTCAAAGTGGAAGATTCCCAATATAGATGCAGTTAACTGACTCAGGTCCTGAGTGCAAGAAATAGTTAACTCAGATTCACTTTAGTGTGAGAGTAAGTTATTTAAGTCACTTCTAATTCAAGAAGTAGTTAACTTGGGAATTTTCATTTTGAACTGAGAAATAGAATTTAGGAAAGATGTTTAATTTAATAAAATGAGATATTACCTCATAAATGCCTTTTTCATTTAATTGAATATTTACATTCAATTAATTAAAATAAGGGCATTATTAAACTAAATAAATTTAATTCCTTAGTACATTAGCCTTAGGTGATAATTTAATTTAATTAAAGTATAAATACTTCAAATTAAATTAAATCTTGATTAATAGGTTTAATGTGATTAATATGAGTCAATACTTTAGGAATTAAATAAAGAGTATGATGAATGAAGATTTAGGGTTTTCTACATCTGACACTTAAGTCAAGTAGCAATTATCAGAGTAAGAATTGCCTAGTGAAATAGGACTTCAGAATTGATCAGATAGACCAGAATTGGTAATCATGGCAATGTACCAATTTTGGGGTATTACATTTTTCCCCTCTTTGAATGAATGTGCAAGGAACACCTTTGATTTGAAGAAAATTAGAAAGCATGATGTAAAGATCAATAAGTAAGATTAGTTCTGAAGTTAATTTCATGGAGAAAAATTGATAAGCTTTTAAGGACCATCTCCAGAATGGAGCTTAATCCTAAGGAATCCAAGTAGAGCAGCTAGATACCTAGATTTGTAATCATTTTAAAGGTTATCTTTAGAATAAAGTTTAACCTTTAAGGATCCAAATAGAATATCTAGATACCCAATATTTGTTAGCATTTTAAAGGTTTTCTTCAAAATGAAGCTTAACCTTTAAGGATCCAGATAGAACATCTAGATACTTGAGATTTGATAAGCATTTAAAAAAATATTTCTAGAAAAGAGCTTAATCTTTAAGGATCTAGATAGAACATCTAGATACCTAAAATTGATGAAAGATAGAAAGATCGAATTATGAGTCATAGAATCATCCCCAAAACAAGGCTTGATCCTCAAGAGTCATGGTTTAGATTATCTCAATACCTATCCATCAAATTCTTTATAAGATGTGATAGATGACAAAGATTCTAGAAAGAGGGGAACAAGATGCCTCAAGCAATAAAGATTCAGATTGATTTGAAATTTAGATTCAATGATGTAATCATCCTGCCCCCTCGGGAGTGAAATCAAAAGATGACACACCAGAAATATGATATATATCAGGATTGAGAGAGATATAGAAGAAATTAAAGAAACAACAGCATATAGAAGAGATCAGAATGATCAAAAGAAAAAATTGAAGTCAATTTAGCATGATTTTGAGGTCCAGAAGGCCAAGTTTGACCAAAATTTGACCAAAATTGAGAATAGTTGACTTGAGTTAACTTTTTCAAAAATAAATTTTGAACACATGATGAATTTTGAGTCGAAAAGATTCCAAGAATTTGCAAAGTATTAGAAGAATTTGGACTACACAAGCACTTAATCGCATTAGTCTTAAAGTTTTAAAATGCATTTCTAAGTTGTTAAGTGTGTCAGATTTCAAATTCGATCCCAAAAATGGACCTAGAGTAGTCAAACTAACTAGGGGGTGATTTTTATGCACATTGGAGCACTTCAAAAAATTAGGTCAAAACCTATGTAAGGGCCCAATAGGTCATTTTCAAATCATTTGTGTATTTTATCTTTAGTGAATAGGAGCTTTGAAAGGAAGATGGCAGTCTCCATGTGATTTCATTATTTCCAGTGCTCCTGATGACATAGTCGGCTGACAGACTATGGACCTCTAGTGAGTGGTTGATAACTTAGCTTTGTATTTAATTTTTCATGCATTTTGAGGTAGTTTTAGTACATTTTTAGCATGTTTTCAAGTTTGGTCAATCGATTTCCACACGAAGATGTCCTTCCTTGCATGATTCCAGTGTTTCTTCATGTGAAGATCCACCAACTCAGTGTTTCTTCATGTGTGTCAATGGAGAATCTCACATGGGAGATACTCACCTTTCGTGTGAGATGCGTGATATTTTGGGTGTTCATCACTTATAGTCTCGTCACTTCTGGCATGAGAATGTGATTCTTCACACAAGGATGTGCTATCTTATGCGAGAATATCTTATCTCACATAAGAACATGTTTTTCTCATGCAAGAGAATGAAATTTTGTGCAAAAATCTAGTGTTTAGAAAATGAATTTTTGATCATTTTTCTTTAATTTTGTAGTTTTCTTGTCATCTCTCTGACCTTTGGAGTGAATACTAACCATTTATATGTTGTTGTTTCTCATGTGTGCAGATGGTTTTTTATTATGTCACATTTAGGTCACACTATCCACCATACAAAGCCCTGTTGTAGAGCCTTGATAATGTAGATATGGCTCACATAGACAGATTGTGTCTTACCTCTCTATGCTAGATCCCAACAGTGTTGGTGAATCACAGCCTCTTGACAACATTGGTGGAGCATTTCCATTTAGAGATGAACACCTTCCACCTACCTTAGGGAGAGATGACTATCACCCTAGAGGATATTTATAGGATATTGTGGATACCTTTCCATGGACCACGAGTCATTAATAATATAGTGCCCCAAGTAGGGACAAAGGTGTTGAGGGCCATATTCCAAAGAGAGTTAGCGATAGGGTGAGCCATCACATGGGATGAGCTCATCCACACATACAACCCAACACACAGGTTGGCCTCGGTTTTGGCTATTTTTATCAGCTACTTCTTGGTGCTGGACAGAGGATAGTATGACCTAGAGTGTGGATGGGGGATCATGCTATAGCATATGCTTGATTCTCCTGAGTGATTCAAATGGGCAAGTGCATGTTGGCACATGTCTTCTATGAGATGCATGAGATTATATATCATGACCATAAGAGAATGGCTGCTAGAGTATATGTTTTGTAGATCTGGGCATGGGAGCACCTGCCAATGACGAGGCCCATTTTTAAGGATTCCCATGAGCTGATGGAGCCCTATATATGCAAGTATAGGGGGAAACTTACCCAAGAGGGCCTAGGTAAGATAGAGCATTAGAGGAGCTATCTTTATGACATAGTCTTTTTCATATGGTGGCCCAAGAGAGAGACAGAGGATTGGGGTGATGCTCCTTGAGAGCTCAGTTGGATGTTCTACTCATAGCCACTATTAGGCTAAGCAACCCAAATTATTGAGAGATTCCTCATCACACAGGTGTGGAGAAAGTATGAGCAGCTAGATGATGTCTCCTAGGAGTACTGTGCTTATGCAAGATTAGCTCAAGACTTGACATGGGGATGACCATCTAGGTTAGATCCTAGGAGGTCTATGATCAATGTGTACAACTTAGTTGTGGCATAGTGGGACTACCTTTTGAACATTGTAGATGCAAAGATGATGCTACATACCAAGCATATTTCATGAGTCGCCCCTTTCCACATTTCATAGATCCCATGGGGATGGTAGCATAGGTACCTTAGCAGGCACCCATACAGGGTCTATTAGAATAGCCAACATAGCAATAGGCACCATAGCAAGATGCACCATAGGTGCGACACAGGATGTGACAGGTGTAGATTCCCCCATGATAGATGGGATCAGATGTAGGTGTTGGCAGTAGTGGGTTGGAGTATGGCTGACAGCAAAGATTGTGAGTGGAGGAGTAGGCACCTGAGTAGTAGCCTAAGATTCTTGATGAGGAGACGCAGGAGCAGCTTGCTACAGGGCCTCAAGATTCCTTAAGGAGGGCAAGGGAGAGGATCAGATAGGCCTCTAGACAGTTGGGAGATCTATAGATATAGGTGGCTATGCAAGATACATAGACCACAGAGTGGGATCAGGAGATCCAAAGATTACAAGAGTGAGTGCAGGCTATCGAGCAGAGGGTAATGATGCTACAGGATGAGGTGAGATTACACGTAGCCCCAGTGGCCTATTACTTTGTAGCATACTCCACAATAGTGCCCAATGAGGCTCAACAAGTGCCTCACTTTTCTCAGTATGCTAGAGATTCTGGAGCTACGTACCCACTAGCTAGGCCAAACATGTCATCCCCTCCTCCTCCTCCTCCAAGAGGTGTTGGTATGGGTTAGAGGTAGACTTTGATGCTCTTACCCTCAATATTGATTCTAGCTATGTATTGATTGGTGTGCTAGCACCATTTTGTATCATTTTTTATTGATAGCGCTTGAGTAGAGCTCATTTTTTTGTACTAACACATTCGTCAATATATATATATATATATATATATATATATATATGATATTTTAGAGCTGAGTATCATTGTGTACATGTCATTGTCATTGACTATCTTTTGTTTTAATGTACATGAGATGTTTATGTTATGATTATGACATGCAAAATATGATGTAATGGATGCATGTTTGACGTGAATTGATTATGTAATGAGATGGATTTATGGATTTATGGATGAAATGCACAAGTGAATGAACTGACATCTAATGTATTGTTTCATGTTTTTGCTTGACAATGATAAGTATCTGAGCGAGGAGCACAAGAGGATGAAACATAGAATAAAATTCTTGTGGAGCCATAAAGAGTCATGATACTTTGAAGAAACTAAGAATCCCTCATTACAGAAGGTGAAAGTAGAGTTATCATCGAATCACATGCTGAGTTGAGTAATACAACCCTACACTAGATGCAACCCAAGGTCTAGTTACCAAGGCTCAACAATTATCATCACTGAGCATGTAGAAAAATCCCAAATGTTATACAATTTCCACTAACATTGCAATCATGGGAATTTGAATAGGACATATGTTATAGGATTTTTGAGATTAAATGTAAGCATTCGAGGCACAAGAAGCCAGAATGACCAGAACATTTATCCCTTTTATTGTTGCAAGTTAACATAAGTATCAAAATATAAATTTTAGGATGACTAGAATGTTGCTTGCATGTTAGGAACACATAACATAGAAGACATCTATCTCATGCTAAGTATTCAGTAAGTATTCTATCTGTAATGACCCTTGCATTTGTAACTTGAGATAGAAGTGTCCTAGGTATACTCATAGTAACCCATACGTTCACTTAATAGGATGAGTATTAATATGTACTATAGCATGAAGAGTTCACTCCAAAAGATAAGGAGAAGAACCAATGTTATTGACATATCTATATAAAAGGAGTCAAGGTACACCTGGCCATCCAATATGAGATAGAGGCTCTTATAGTGGACATCCCTCTTATAGGAATATATCAACTTATTGGAACTAAACCACAAATAGAAAGCAAAGAAAATATCATGGCCCCAATCATCACTTCTCTAGTAAAAAATGGCATCATCGAGTTGCTTAGGGAGACATGATGAAAGAAAAAGTAAAACAAACAAAGAAAATGTTCAACATATCTAAACAAGTATGTCATTTTGAGTCCAATGTTTGTCATGGAATTGATGTCAAGTATCAATGTCCAAAACATGGATGAAAGAAATTTCTTTTGTAGGGTGACAATAGTAGGAAAATGTAGTTAGAACAGTTGGTGATTAAGGTCAAAGAAGAATCTTTCAAGTGAAGAACCTAGGAGAACTAAGCAATAGTAGACAAACAACCAAAATGACTAGTGACTAATGCAAGAGAGATCTTCCATAAAGGAATCTCGAAATGTGACCCGAGAAATAATAGGTAAAAATAGCTAAAACAACTGGTGACTATTGCGAAAGATATTCTATGATGAGAATCTTAACAAAAAAGTGACACTAGTGACACTAGGCAGACATAGCTGAAACAACTAGTGAGTGTCACACAAGAGATTCTATGAGGAGAATCTAGACAAAAAGTGATAATAGTGACAGTAGGCAGACATAGCTAAAACAACTAGTGACTATCGCGCATGATATTTTGTGAGGAGAATCTTGACAAAAAGTGACACTAGCAATAGTAGGCATACACAACTAAAATAAAAGGTGACTATAATGCAAGAGATTCTATGAGGAGAATCTTGACAAAAAGTGATACTAGTGATAGTAGTCAGACGTAGCTGAAACAATTGGTGACTATCACGTAAGAGATTTTGTGAGGAGAATCTTGAAAAGAGTGACACTAAAGGGGAATGCCCCAAGCTATGACAAGACTCAATCCATGGATACATGAGAAAAAGTGGCAAACTAAAGCAGGAAAGAAACTATACAAGAAGCCAAAAGAGGCACTGGAAGATGGAGCATTAGGAACAAGAGGTGCTTGTTTACAAGATTTTCACCTTTTTGGTAGAGCTTTCATTTTCTTGCTACCATGATGCCTATTTCTAGGTTATCACCAATGGCCCTTTTTTATTTTTCTCTATTTTTTAAATTTTCTTGTATTTTGAAATTTTTTTATTTTTTTAGTACCACTAAGGCACCTATTGCTAGGTTTTCACTAGGGTAATAAAAAAAAATTCAGTACTTTTTTAGATTTTTAGAAAATTTTCAAGACATATAGGTATGTATAAAGGGCTTTTGTAATTCGATTAGCTGTAAAACCACTTTAGGTGGAGAGTGTTGACAAGTTCTTTGAGCACTTCTCCCTCAGCTATAGAAACTTGGTAAGCACCAGATCCATACACTGCAGTAATGATGTAAGGACCAAGCCGGTTTGGTTCAAATTTCCATTGTTGGACTCATTGTTGTTGATTCTTAGGGTTCTCTCTCAGGACAAGATCACCTAGTTAGAAGTCACGTTGCCTAACTTTTCGATTGTAGCTTCTTGACATTCATTGTTGATAAGCTCATTGATGATCACACACCACTTGTTGACATTCATCTAGTAACACCAGCTCTTGAAGCTGAGCTATCTTGTAATCTTCATTAGTAATAAGGCATTTCATAGAGATTCTTAAGGTAGGAATCTCAACCTCTATTGGAAGCACAACATCTATTCCATAAACCAAAGCAAAGGGTGTTGTACCCATTGGATTTCTGATGCTTGTCCTATATGCCCACAAGGCTGGATTAATCTAGAGGTGCCAGTCCCTCCCAAATTTGCTGACTATGAGATGAAGTATCTTGACAATCATCTTATTGGATGCCTCAGCCTAGTCATTACCCTGGGGGTAATAGATAGAAGACCAATGTTGTGTTATTTTGAATCACTTGCATAGTTCCTTGAGGTCTTTATTTTTGAATTGTCCTCCACTGTTAGTAATGATGGAGGATGGTACACCATACTCATAGATGATGTAGTTTGTGATGAAAAGAGCTATATTTTTGCCATTTTCTATTGTGAGAGGTACTGCCTCTACCCACTTCGTGAAGTAGTTTGTAGCTATGATAATGAACTTATGTCCATTAGAAGAAGTTAGGTGAACCTGACCCACCAAGTTGAAAGCCCATTGTTGAAATGAAAACATTGTGGTAGATGGGATTAGCTCACTTGCTGGAGTTTGATTATGATTCCCATGGAGCTAGCACTACTTGCAGGACTTAGCATACTTGATTGCTTCTTGCTCCATTTTAGGCCAATAGTAACCAGCTCTAATGAGTTTGCGAGCTAGTGTCAAGCCATTTGAATGAGATCTGAAAATACCCTCGTGAATGTCAATTAATGTGCATTTGGACTCTTTAGGTTCTAAACAACTCGGGAGTGTTTCGTTCAGACCTCTCCTAAATAGGTCATCAACAATAATGACATACCACGAAGCATTACAGATAAGGTAACATTTCTAATTATGGGTTAGACCATTCAAAATGGTTTGGTTATAGAGGTAGTCATAAATATGATGCTAGCAAGATGAGTCTTGTCCTATGATAGAATAGATCATCCTAGAATTAGGGGTGTTGTAGGCTAGGTAGTGTAATGCTTCCACCAAGAACTCATGTCGAAGATCATTTTCAGGCATCTGTAGCAAGGAGGCCAAGGTAGCCATAGCATCAATCGCATTATTATCTACTCAAGGAATTTTCTAGAAGGTGATGTGCACAAAATACTTCTTCAGATAATCAACCATGCATTTGTAAGGGATCAGTTTCTCATCCTTTATTTGATACACAACATAAATCTGGTTGATTATATGCTAAGAGTCCCCAAAGTCATATAGCTAATCCACTCTCCATTTAGCTACAATCTTCATACCATTAATCAAAGCTTCGTATTTAGAAATGTTATTTGTACAAGGAAATAGAATCTTGTATGCTTTGGGTAATGAATATCTCTATGGCATTATGAAGAGTAATCTAGCACCAAATCACTATTGTGTGAAGAACCCATCAAAGAACATGACCCATGTTTGGTGTGTGAGTGTTAGAATTGACTCATTAGGGAAATCAATGTTCATTAGGAGAAGACTTTGCATCGATGCATTTGCTAGCTGATCCATAATTACTTGTCCCTTGTGTTGGTGTTTGAAAATGTTGTAGGTTTCAAATTACCCCAATGAGAACCAAACTTATCTAGGGGTAGCTTCCATTTTTGACATATCTTTTTAGACACCAGGCCAACTATAAGACTTGAACCTTCTACACTTTAGGCTTTGCAAAACCTAGGCGGGTGGACCTCGGATTCAATCAATATGGTACCAGTGCAAAAAAATATTCATGAATCTATTAAAGTAGATATAAGCCCTTATATCTCCTAACACCTATGCAATGACATAGATTTGCAGTAGCTAAATGCAAATCCTATGATATTCACAAGTAGAGTGAGGGCATCACATTTAGGTTCTTCAACATGAAAGGGAAAGAAAATTTGATTAATAATGTTGAATTTAGCAAAACCTCAAATATGCAGTAGTAAGAATTAATGATCCTATAGCTTCCCAGTGCCTAATCCATTGGGAAAATCCATGAATCAAATGCATACATACGGATATCTGATACTTATTTATATATTTAGATATATAATATTTCCATTCACCTTGTCAATAAACATCCACGTTCAATCTAGATCTCATTCTTACATGATATCCCTATCAGTAAACTTGCAACCCTATTGATTCCCCTGAAGCATTTACATAACCCTTAAGTTATAAGCAACAATGAAATAGCATACAATCTTAAGGGACTGCAACTACAACCTAAGCTCTTTGTTCAAAGATTATAAAATATTGAAGATCACTGGTAAAGGAGACAATATTAAAGATGAAACTCAACCTTCGCTCTTCTTTGTACTAATTTCCTTGAAACAATACATTCATATGCATGAAATGAAAACATAAAACACCCAATGGATCTGACTTGCTGTATTATCCTTCCTACTATTTTTCATACAAGAGAATTACACTAAAAGAATAGTGTCATAGTCAAGGAAACATGTCAAAAACTAGAACCAATGTCTCACAATGAAAAACTGGAACCCCTGATGGTATCATAGCAGTGAATTTTTTCTTTCCAAAAACTAGAACCTACACAATGAAAAAGAATGAGAATCATATAGGAGGAAGTGAATTCCTAGATCTACTCTGCATTTGATATGTGTCCACTTGAAATTCCCTCTCTTTTCCATGAAAAGAATCTCTCTTATCTCTCTCTTCAATGGGTGAATCAAATCCTTGATCATTTTACCTCTCGAAGGCATCAAATATCTCAGAAACTTGATGAGAATCATAACTGATTTTGATATCAAAGTGAACTCAAAGTAAAAGTGAAAATTTAGTTGAATAAGACCTTTAGAAACAAAGAAAACCTCTTAAAATCAATTTTCTTCACATTCAAGCCCTAACAAGCCTTTAAATATGTCCTCTAACCAATTCTAATGCTCAATGATGAAAAACACCTATTCTACTAAGAATGCTCCAAAATTTGCAAATTGGCTTATAGCATGAACTAGTGAGCCCCTGTGCAAAAAAAAACTTTAGATTTAGAAAATTCAGATCTTCTTGATTCTAATGGTATATTGGAGCACCCATGTTGAGTAAAAATTACCCCTGTTATGCCTGTTTGAAAATTGGGCTTCTACTCCATGGCTTTCACAATATTTTGCAAAAATTTATGCTTTTCCCATGTTTTAAACTATACAAAAGTTCATACATTTATTTAAAATCTGCCTTGCACATGATTCAAAGAAAAAATATTAAAATATTAAAATTTGAAATTTCCAAAATTCCCCATAAATCTCCTCTGAGTCAAACCTATTGACTAGCACTGGTAACACATGTCACGCTATGATTGGTTCCTTTTTCTGCATAGCTATTGAACATCTCCAATTAGGTGCCATGTGTCATCATCAAATTTTTCCTTGTCATTGCCATGTCAGCATGCCACTTGGAAGCCACATCATATTCACTATGTCACTATGTTAACTAGCGTGTAACTTTACCTTAGCAACATAGTGAATACCCTAAGATTTGCTATGTGGCATGATATGGTGCCATTCGATCATGATCTACCACATCATCCTACCTCAAAATATGTGTCATGTGGCACCTTGTAGCTGGTTTGATGATTACCACATCATCTCCTCCTTACTGTACACACTCTCTAGTTGCCACTTCTCACTCACTAGTTTGTGCTTTGTATCTAGGTGGGACCCACGTGCTCATTTTACCTTTGCTAAATTTCTTAGTTTTCTAGCAATTCACCATGTCGCTACCAGAAAACCTTGGATTTTTTGGCTAGTGACATGGAAAATTGTGAAATTTTGGACTTTTCCAACAACAACTTCAATTTTTTGTTCTTTTAAAATTCTGACTAGGCACCTCACTAGTTATCTTCCATGTCTACCTGGCCCAGTGGGCCCCTTCCCATGCATACAGATTCCGAAATAAGCTATGTCTTCAAGAAATTATACCATCCAACTAGAGAGGTATTTAAACATTCATAAAACTACCACATAGACAATATGGGACTATTTTTTCTGTGTTCCCTCTTTCATGCCAAGGATGTCTCCTCCTATTTTATAACATCTTCCCTTGCTCCTTTCACGTGGTCCTCATTTTAACCTATAGTTCTTTCCTTTGATTGGTGGCGTATTCTTTGCATATACTACATATTGCAGCTCCCTACCTTTTTGTTGGCTTCTAAAACATGGATGCTCTTTTTAATTGCTTGTGATCTCTCTTGTCTTCAATAAAAAATGTCTTGCTTCAGTCTTGTTTGGGTTTCTCATCATTCATCCCCTACCACTTTAGCTCTTCATGTAGGCTTCCCATTGTCAACATGGGCAATGACAAACATGTTTTGTATACTAAAATCTCAACTTTTTTGATGGCAGCTTCTTAGTCTTTATCTATACAAGGTCCCTTGGAGTCAAAAAATGCCTATTTTTCAAACTCTCTCCTCATGGCTCTGCCTTCACCATCATGGAGGTCTCCATCATGCCGCTTTGGTTTTAAACCAGTCACTTTCTTTGTTTAACATGGGCTCTATTTTTTATATTGCTAGCTTAACTTTAAAGCATGAGGCTCCCTCCTTTGTGAAAGTTGTGGTCATTTGCAGATTCTCTTTTATTTGCTATGGTTTTCTTCATGTTTTTTTAGCAAATATGTTTCAACTTTTCCTTGGTCTTAGTCCTTATGAAATTCATTATGCTAGTTGCTCTTGTCTTTTCTTCAACATGTGGCACTCCCCTATTTTTTTTAAATGTGGGTTCTTCACTTCATTGATGTGGGTGTCTTGCTTGCTCTTGATGTGGAGACTATTTGTGCTGAGTTCTCTTTGGGCTGTGGCATTTTGTTCAATGTACCTACAACTTTTCCTTTTCATGCCGCTACTTCTTATCTTACGTGATGCTCCACCATTGATTTTTGACTACTTCATGGTAGCTTCTTTGTCTTACATGCCTTTCAAACATAGGGTTTCCTTTCTCTTTCAAACATGTAGCTTTGCATTATTTTCTCATAGGTTGCCATTTCCTTTTACATGGTCAGCTTTTAAGATGCCTCTACCCCTTCACATTCATAGGTTTTTCTTCTTAAATTGGCAGCTTCAGAACTTAAGAAACAATGCATGCTACTTAAATCTTTGAAACCTTTGACCATGGAATTCAACACTATATTTACACTGATTACTTTTTCTTTTATATCTATCTTTCCTTATGTCTTCAGAACAAGGTTGTTACTATTGTTTGAAATAAATTTATCTATAGAGCTGGCTTTTAGAATCATGTAACTCAAGTTCATTTCTAGAATTTTATCTATGACTTTTGGCAATGAAATTTCTGACTTCCCAAAAATATTAGTGAAACATTAAAAGATTCCATCAAGAACATTTAGAGATATGCCTTGAAACTCATAAACAACCACCATATGCTTCACATTTGCTAGATTTTATCAGTAGACCAAGTCAATCACTAGATAATTGATTTGCATGTTGAATAGAGGACACTGACACCTTGATCTGGTATTATGGGCAATGGTTTTTGCTCTAAGACAAGATATTCAATCCATGGGATGCAAATGAGACCTACCCATTTATTGAATCATTTTGTGTTTTGCTTTGTTTCCCAAAAGCTATAGCATTGTGCATGAAAAATGATCTACCCTTAGATGTTTTCAACTTTTGTGCTTCTGAGGCATTCTTCTATCTCTTAGAAGTCACACCTTTAACCATAGATGAGGCCAAATTGGTACACTCCATAGAAGCTTTAGATGTCTTCCCCATCTTCCCCATCTTACCATACTTTTTTTGTTCATTGACCCATTAGTATGGATAGTCGAATATAGAGAAAAACTTATATCTTTAGGTTACTTTTTCATAGCATCGCTAGAAAAATTTTTATTAGCCCTTGAACTTATATCACTTCCAACTTTGCTCCAATCAATCTACAGAAACTAGTCGGGCCCAAAGTCGGTCTGGCTAAAAAAAATTTGTTCCCAAACAATTGGACTACAAAATTGATCTATTAACCATCTCACACTGATTAGACACAATTTTGATCATTTAACCATCAATTGAAACTCATTTTACCATTAATCTATAAACTACAAATTTAATGCCAGAGGGTCCTTTGATTTTCGTTAAAAACTAACTAGAACACCTTATTAGGCTTTGAAGACTGGCATACTAAATCTTTTTTTTACATAATTTTACCCTTTCAAATCTTGTCCTATGAAAAATTCCCAGTCAAAAGATATTGAGCATCAAAGTTGACCTCTTAGAACTACCTATAAGAAAACATGTCAAAAGGCAATAAATCGCATTTAGAAACAGCTTCAAAAACTAGGCAAACTGACACTAGGGGAAATGAAAAATAGGGTGTTAGTTCACTATCATGAGGAGAGTTTGGATCTACGATTTGGGCTTATGAAAAATTACTGGGTGCAAATGGTGAGCAGTTAAAGTGAGCTACTCGAAATTTGCAGACTAAAACAATGGCTGAAAAGCAATTTTTGCAAATGGAATTGACCTAGGAAAGTGTGCAATTAGGTTCATTAAGATGTGAAAATTAGCACACTTAAAGTATTTTCAAAGTACAATGCAGTGGTACAATCCATTTGATCTCATCTATCATGGATTTTGAGATATAATATTGCAAACAAGGGTTTCGACAAATCTACAAATGCTAACACTAGTAAAAAGCTAGAAATTGCTTTTGGAATCGCATTTGAAAACTGATCAAATAGATTCATCATAAGCCAAAACTTGAAACATAACAAGTCTCTAACCTCTAAAATGGAACTCAAAATGAATTTTAGCATTTTGGTCAACAAGGTCAAAGTTATAACACGTCAAATAGGGCCTTCCAAAATTTGAGATTAAGTGCATTAGCATGACATCAATAAAGTCATGAAACATTTCTGAGTGTGAGATATTCATTTGCAAAAAAGGCCTCCTATCATTGTTTGACACTTAGTTGAAAATACAGATTTGGAATTTTCTCAAAACAAGACTTTGGGAAATGACTCGGAATGATAGTTTAACTTCATGAAATAACTGGATAAGCTAAATGGAAGATGTTAGAAACATTAAACACCTCACAGGGCTCAAAGGTATAGTCGGGTACATATGCCTTTAAAAGCACTTATAGGGCTCAATTTCTTAATGGTGCTCAAAATCAGGGCCACAATTTTGAGTGTCAACAATGGCTATGTTTGGGGATGCATGTCTCTTGTGGGCATGGGAAGGATTTAGATCTCTTGTAGAAGTAGACAACTCACAAGACAACAAAAACTTCTCTTGAATAGCTTTATTGAAAGCAAAGAAACTGCCACCTACTATGTACACATGATCACCTTGGGCCACCAAAATTCAACAAAAAACCTTACCTCCATCATAAATTTGATTCTCTTCTAAACTTGCATGAGGTAAACTGAAATTATTATTCATATCAGTCTTGCCAATCAAATTATCATTCTGAATCAACTCACTTAGCAAAATTTAACCTAAACCTTGACTTTCACAATGCATATTAAAACTAGGTTTATTTTCAACCATTTTCTCATTATGAAAGTTCTGATCAACATGCTTAAAAATATTAGACTAAAACTGAAAACCTTCTTCAACAAACAAATGATGCATGCTACCAGTCTCGAATATGAAGGCTTCATATTCAACATGGGGAAAGGGATCACACATACCTTGCAAACGTGTATCCTTATGCATAGCTGGATTGCACTCAAATGAACACTCTGACTTGTACTCACACATGTCATCAATATCATAATCTGAAACTAATCCATAATCTTCAAATGGTTTGTCATAGTCAACAAACAGATTAGTCTTCACATTAGAAAGTTCATCATAAAAATCATTGCAAGGTGCATGCTGATTTTCAACAACTTTGTCAAATACCTTGTTATTCATATCATGAGATGCTATCTCATCAATACTTTCACCATTACACTTAGAAGAAGAACCATCTGACCTCTTGTAGTAGTAGGATAAAGTATCATCATTAAGCTCATCCTCAATCAAATCTAAAAATTCCATATCTTCTTCAAACAAGGGGTTGATAACTCCATGTAGTGATCCTTGTTGAACATCTTGAAAAAACATAAGCTAATCATCATCAGAATCTTCATCATATAAAGAATTAGTGTACACTTTAAAACCACTACCCATTTCATTTTTGTGAAGACTTTTAGTATATGAGGAAAAGTCAAAACTACTTGAAGACTCATTTTCTTCTCCATTAATAGAGCACATAGAAATTAAATCAATGCTATTCTCATTGTCTTCATCAAGGTAACTCAAATGTCTTGCAAACCAATCAGTATTTGTCTTACCAATAGGTGTTGATGCATTGATCTTAGGACCACTTGTATGCTTATTATCACTACTTGCATCCTGAAGACATTCTTCTACACAATTAGGCAATCCATTCTTATAAACAACCTCTTTATCCTCATATTGTGTATACAACCTTTCTTCACAACTTTCAAACTCAAGCTAACTTATATAACTTGGAAATGGAACATTACTTTCAGATTTAGAATAATATTCATACCTTTACTTACATAAGAGCACTCACTTCCATCATTGCTCTCTTCTTCCCAACTTGCATCTGATTCACATGAATATGAACATACACTATGACTATCCTCTCCTTGACTCGAGTAACAACTCTCATCATCAACCTCATATGATGCTTCTTCACAATATGTCAGATTAGCGAATTCACCCTCATCACTTGATGCATAACTCTCAACTTCTTTGTCCTCATACTAGGATGAATACCTTTTCTCTTCATAGTTTAAAACATTCTCAACAAGAGGCATATCATCAGTAGGAGGAGAAACAACTAAATTTATATCTTGCATGCATAATTCATCAAGTAGACTAACTTTATGTTCTACTACTATAGTATTATAAACATATGAATTATTTTCAACAATAAAAGAATCAACTCCTATTTGCAATAAAGGGTCTTCATCCACACATGTTTGTAATTTTGAAATTTTAGCAAGATTTTTTACAACAACAAGGGTACTCCTTCTTATAACTCCATATTTCATATTGATTTCAACATCCATTGCAATTTCAAAAGCTTGATATATACTTTGTGGTTGTTTATCCCTCAGTAAGAAACCCATCTTCTAGCTCAATGCGCCCAAATAAATAACTAAACAAATTTGATCATGGGGCCTACAATTTTTAGGGATATCCATTAATGTTTTAGAAAATCTACT
This sequence comes from Cupressus sempervirens, assembly GCA_028749045.1. NCBI lineage: Eukaryota > Viridiplantae > Streptophyta > Pinopsida > Cupressales > Cupressaceae > Cupressus > Cupressus sempervirens. The sequence goes on from CM053783.1 coordinate 104,371,108, forward strand.
ATTGAATCTTGGGATCAAATCATCTGCTTCAATCTAAATTTCCATCAGTCTATCCAACATTAATTTTATATCTACCACCCATCAAATTGTTCAATGAAAGATGAACTTAACTCATCCCATGAAGAAATTGAAGCTATAGACAAGAATGAGAACCAATCTCTTTCATCTCCTTTCAAAGCCTACACAAACAACCACATCCATAGATCTTCATGGCACACATCAAAGTCATACATCAAGTCAAAAAAAATTTGGACATGCTTCTTTGCTGATTGGGATTGGTTTCTATTAAATTTTGGCAAACACCCTCTGATTCCATCAAGGATCTTATTTGGGAAACCAAGTATGCCATCATAACAAAATGCCACATATCCTTTGATAAAAGAGTTTATATGAACATCCACTACTGGTTGCAACCTTTGTACTTATACATTTGGTAGTTTTCAAAACCAGTAACATAAAATCTATGCAATTATAAGTAACTTTCTCTTATCACTTATCTGATCTAACATTCTTTAGACATCTATCCTTCTTTTAATAAAAAAATCATGTGATAAGGACCATGGAAACACACAAAACACTAAATGGAGAATACCTAGAATGTCTTTGCTAAATTTTGTGGTAACTTCACACTTCATAGCTAACTGAAATCTAAAACAAAGCTTCACATCTCAGGTTCTTTCAAACATAGAGTCACCACCTCCTTACAAAGGACATAACTTTACTCACTAATATTTTACTAAAACATTACCAGATTTATAGCATTCCTCATAGCAAAGTCACACATATTTCAAAAATAATTAACTAACAACAAACTCTAGGTAATAGACTTTCAAATCTAAAAACATCTTAAAAATTATTATACTTATGAGACTCTTCCCCAAACTGAAAATAAAAAGACTCTGGGATTCTTTTAATGGTAAGCTTATTTCATTCCCCATCAGATATTTTCTCTCCCTACTAGTTTTCATACTCAACCACATCCTTTTCAAAATTTGAATTCAAGAATATAAAAACTTATAAAACAAATTCTCCTATGTATAGTGTTGATCACCAAATGGAGAATACCTCTAATTAATATTATTTTCATGCAAGGAACATCTCATGAAAATAGAAATACCTAAACTATGGTGGTTGCAAACAACTTCAATGCTAGAAACAACAATAGATCTAGATTTATTCTACAATTTAGTATCTCTTTTCAACTGAACACTATATAGTTTCTTCAACCATTGCTAAGAATTGTACATAAAATCTTTCAAAATTCTTTCCAACTACTATATTTTTTAATCATACCATGAATCTCAAAATGCACTTGTTCAGAGATTTGACTTTCAGTCACCACTCACTTAGTTAGAAAAGATTTACCAAACTTGCAAAACATAACAAGCTAGTCTAGAATTTACAACTAATATTTGAAATTTTATACAACACTTAGTGTTAGAGTAAATAATTAATATCTAATTATTTATTCTATTTCTTAAGCTTACTTAGGTCATGCATTTATTTAATATTTAATATTTAATGCATGTTGTGGTTAGTTGGTGACAACACAGGAGTTTGTTCCCTTCTAGTTGTCACACTTATCTTCTACCACCTTCCAGCTTGTTCTACAAGCTTCCATGAGCTCTTTATATTCGGGCTCTCTCTCATTGTAAAATATCAATCAACAACAACAACATCATTTCTTATTGTAAATACATTTCTCATTGTGTTTTCATTATGATGTCTCTCATGTCCATTTAGGGTTTTTGCCCTTGCTCCATGCTCTTCCCTTCTATGGCTTCTCTTTGATAGGTTTCGCATGCAGGTGATCTTGGCAACTTCGGAGTTGGCTTTCCTCAACTCCAACATGGTATCAGAGCCTTCCTGCTGCAGCTTCGTTGAAGAAATTTTGAAGCCGTGATTTAGAGTCACAAACCCTAGTTTGTTTGTGCAATTTTTCTTCAAATTAGGGGATCAGCAATTTTTTGGAGCACTTTAGGACCGAACGGACATCACCATTGGATCCGAAAGGCCGTTTGCAGTCAGGATTCATATAAAACTTGTCATTTTTGGAGACAGGGCAATTTTGGCAAATTTTTGAGGCCTCTAGGGTCTGCCGTACGGTCGTATGGACGCAGTGACGGATTTTTTAAAAAATATATATATATATTTTGCAGCACCGTCGTCGCACCGCCGCGAGGCCACCGCCGCGCCACCTGCGCGTAGCCCGCAGCGGCCGCAGCAGGCAGCGCCGCCCGCGCTCTGCCGCGGCCCACCCTCCGCCAGCAGCTCCTCCGTCTCCGCCACCCATCCGCCACCTCCTCCGCCAATGCCGCTCCGACAACTCCGCCTCCAGTCAGCGCCAGCTCTACAGCTTTTATTGCACAGTCAGCGACACATGGCGTCTTCTACCGCGTCCTGTGACTGCCACATGGCAGGCGTGCCACGTGGCACCCTACCACATCATCATTTGTACTACCACATGGCACTCTTTTTTGCTGCGAAGGCCACCAAACTGTCAAATTTAATCATCTGACTTGCTGACGTCAGCGCTACATCAGCCCTTGCATGCACCTCTCCCAATTGCTTTTGGACCTACCTTTGGTTTTTTGGCCATAACTCTTGCATACGGAGGTATTTTTCTGATCCGAAAGAAGCGCCAGAAAGCTGGTTCTGAGACGGAGATTTTGTTGAGGTATTTTTTGGTTTTGATGCATTTTTATTGCTCATTTTTTTTGTTGAAGTCCGAAGTCCTATTTTTGACTCTGACATGCTTATCTTTTGCGTCCCATGTCAGTTTTTTGAAAACTTTATATTTCTGGAAAGCTGGTGTTGTGTTCTTTTCAGAAATGTAGTCCTTTTTATTTGTTTTTGGCCTCTTCTCTTTCTATCATAGTTTTGGTGTTTTTTCTCTATGGTGGATATTTTGAGTGTTTTAGGCCCGAGGATCCTTTTTCCTGGCATGGTTTGCTTTCTTTTCGGCTGTACTTCTTTTGGTTCAGCTCTTTTTCATTTTTGATCATTGTAGCTATCTTTTTGAAGCACTTTTTATTCTCGCACTGAGATAAACTGTCACTTTTGTATTTCGGGAGTCATGAACGTTGTTTTGAGTCAGTTGTACTTGCACTATTTCATAAAGCACCATGGGGGGGATTATTGTTTGCTGTTTTAGGCATTCTCCCTTTGTCAAGTGAGTGTCCCTTCCACGACATTAGCCCATGTAGAGTCAGTTAGACCGTGTCTTTATCAGTGTCTGTACCTCTTTTCCTCTCTCCTCATTCTTGGTTCGTTTGCAGAAGATTTGGCTCACCTTCTCAGTTGCCTGTCATCACACCCCGTCTGCATTAAGGGGGGGTTATGCTGTATTCTAATGCATCCATGGTTTGATGGTTTGATAGTGTGAACTATGTATTCAGTGGTTGATCCTATATACAAGGCAATTGCAGTGGCTGGCTACCTATGCATTTCGGTGAGATGGATCATCTACCATATAGACATGCTCGGTTCATGCCTTCTTCTTTCATGGAGGTTCTTCAGATCAGCAGTTTGGCAGATTTTGCTGCTTCTTCATGATCACTCTTTGTTCCTATTTTAGGGGACAATTTCCCTAGTTGGAGACTTCTTCAGCTCTTCACTGGGTTCTTACCTCTTTTTGGGGGAGGGTTTTTCCCATGTGGTTTTCTCTCTTTCCTCACTTACAGAGGTTGCATTCTTCTTGCATTGTACTTGGGTACCTAACATGGCCTTGTTGCCGGGACCCATTATGCATTTCATCTTTGTTTTGTGAGCTTAAGGAATTTCCCTAAGTTGCACTTAAGGGGGGGTGTTAGAGTAAATAATTAATATCTAATTATTTATTCTATTTCTTAAGCTTACTTAGGTCATGCATTTATTTAATATTTTATATTTAATGCATGTTGTGGTTAGTTGGTGACAACACGGGAGTTTGTTCCCTTCTAGTTGTCACACTTATCTTCTACCATCTTCCAGCTTGTTCTACAAGCTTCCATGAGCTCTTTATATTCGGGCTCTCTCTCATTGTAAAATATCAATCAACAACAACAACATCATTTCTTATTGTAAATACATTTCTCATTGTGTTTGCATTATGATGTCTCTCATGTCCGTTTAGGGTTTTTTCCCTTGCTCCATGCTCTTCCCTTCTATGGCTTCTCTTTGACGGGTTTCGCATGCAGGTGATCTTGGCGACTTCGGAGTTGGCTTTCCTCAACTCCAACACTTAGAAATTTAATACTCTTGAAAATGTGAAAGAACATGAGATTAACTCTGAACTTTTGACAACATCATATCAAAATGCCAGATGACTTTGATAATACAAATTATTCAATTCAATCAAACTTCTACTATCAATGAATAAGGCATAACTAGGGAACATGAAATTTCAAGAAGGAAATAAGAAACACCTCTTGCTATATATTTGCTATATCCAATCTATTTCATGCTAGAGATTTTGGTTCTTTCTATATGCAACTCCCAAGAAGAGTCACCATTTTGTTGGTGTTTGAAAATGTTGTAGGTTTCCAATTACCTTGATGAGAACTAGACATATCTAGGGGAAGCTAACTTCCATTTTTGACATATCTTTTTAGACACTGGGCCAACTATAAGGCTTGACCCTTCTACACTTCAGGCTTTGCAAAACCTAGGTGAGTGGACCTTGAATTAAATCAATATGGTACCAGTACAAAAACATAACCATGAATCTATTAAAGAAGATAAAAGCCCTTATATCTCCTAACACCTATGCAATGACACAGATTTGCAGTAGCTAAATGCAAATCCTATGATATTCACAAGCTGAGTGAGGGCATCACATTTAGGTTCTTCAACATGAAAGGGAAAGAACATTTGATTAATAATGTTGAATTCAGAAAAACTTCAAATATGTAGTAGTAAGAACTAATAATCTTGTAGTTGATCAGTGCCTAATCCATTGGGAAAATCCATGAATCAAATGCAAGCATATGGATATATGATACTTATTTATATATTTGGATATACAATCTATCTATTCACCTTGTAAATAGACATCCATGTTCAATCTAGATATCATTCTTACATGATATCCCCAACAGTAAACTTGCAAACCTGTTGATTCCCCTAAAGCATTTACATAACCTCTTGAGTTATAAGCAACAATGAAATAACATATAGTTTTAAGGGACTGCAACTACAACCGAAGCTCTTTGTTCAAATATTATAAAACATTGAAGATCATTGATAAAGGAGACAAGATTCAATATGAAACTCAACCTTTGCTCTTCCTTGTATTAATTTCCTTGAAACAATACATTCATATGTGTGAAATGAAAACATAAAACACCTAATGGATCTTACTTGTATTATCCTTCCTACTTCTATTCATACAAGAGAATTATGCTGAAAGAATGATGTCATAGTCAAGGAAACATGTCAAAGACTAGAACTAATGGTCTCATAGTGAAAAACTAGAACCCTAATGGTATCACAACAATGAACTTTTTCTTTCCAAAAATTGGAACCTATACAATGAGAAAGAATGAAAATCATATAGGAGGAAGTGAATTCCTAAATCTACTCTGCATCTAACATGTGTCCACTTGAAATTCCCTCTCTTTGCCATTTAAAGACTCTCTCTAATCTCTCTCTTCAATGGGTGAATCAAATCCTTGATCATTTTACCTCTTAAAGGCATCAAATATCTCAAAAACTTGATGAGAATCGTAATTGATTTTGATATCAAAGTGAGCTCAAAGTAAAAGTGAAAAATCAGTTGAATAAGACCTTTAGAAACCAAGAAAACCTCTTAAAATTGGTTTTCTTCACATTCAAACCCCAACAAGAATTTAAGTATGTCCTCTAACCAATTTTGATGCTCAATGATGAAAAATACCCATTCTGCTAAGAACACCCAAAAAATATCAAATTGGCTTATAACTTGAACTGGTGAGCACCTATGCAAAAAATGACTTCAAATTCAAAAAATTTAGATCTTCTAGATTCTAATGGCATATTGGAGCACCCATTTCGAGTAAAAATTACCCTTCTTATCCCTGTTTGAAAATTAGGCTTCCACTCCATGGCTTTCACAATATTTTGCAAAAATTTATCCTTTTACCATGGTTTAAACTATACAAAAGTTCAAACATTTATTTAAAATTTT